>JAYEPQ010000007.1:10000-530000 GCA_036321105.1 Dracaena cambodiana
CCCACCATGATTGGGATTCTTTGGGAATTTGTCTGAGCCCACATTCGAAAGTTGTAAAAAATTATAAATTTGCTATTACTTTTTGTGACCTAATCTTTTATCTATGTCGGAATTTTGTCCCGAATGATATTAAAACAAACCATTCGGCGACTAATCCCCGACTGAGAAATGTGAGTACTAAGACAAGTGGCATGCTCATTTAGAAATTCCCGATTCTTTCCATGGCGCAAGGTTGCAAGCCCAAAACACAATTTCAATAATCCATTAAGCTTATAGATATTTAATTTATGCAAACTACATACACAATTGCAAATTAGCTTAGAATGTATCTTAATCTCGTCTTACTTCAAAATATTTAGGCCTAAATTCAAGTACACAACTTATAAAAATTCTTGTTTCTCTTAAGTTTTAAAACATTAGTTTCAGAAAATTAAAATTTCACCTAAAAAGAGCACATTTTGGGTACAAGATATCAAAATAAAAATATATGAAACTTCAAAAAATTTCACTTTTGATGTGATTTATGATTTTAGAGTTTTAAATAATTTTAATCTGTACAAAATTAGAGTTTAGATACATCATCACGTATATTATTCAAAAGTAGCATAGTTTTAAAACTAATTTTTTTATGATGAAAAAATCATCCAAAACTTTAGGAAAGTCTATTTGAGCACACCACTTCGTCCCGTGAATCAATCTTCTAAAGTTGTAAACAATTGGTAAGTTTACCTTTCTGTTTGGTTTACATGCTTTTTCTCATATAGGAAATGTTCATACCCAAACTAGGACAAGAAAGGTGGGCGCGCTGGGCAAAGTGTTGTAACGAAAGTAAAATGTTCATACCCAAACTAGCCCTGACATGCCTCATACAGAGTGGATCCAAATTCGTGGACTGGGGTTGAGTTCAGTAATTTCAACCGCTTGGAGAAATAAAAGACGGTGAGGGTTCGAATTCCGTACTTTCAACCGCATCGAAATCCAGAAACTTCCATTATTTATCGCCTCTCCGGTAAAATTATCTTTACCCCTCAATTTTCGATCCATTTCTTTCCATTGATTTTTATTTAATTTTGTATATTTTGGATGAAGATCTGAGATGGGTTTCTTCAATTCCCCTAAACTTTCTTTCCATTTATTATTATTTATTTTTTGGATATTTTGGATGAAGATCCAAGATTTGTTTCTTCATTTTTCCCTAATCTTGTTTGTTATGGACTTTTTGGGACGTTATAGGGTTAATTTGTTGCTGACGCTATAATATTTAATCATCAAATATCTATCTTGGATTACTTTTTACGGAAATTTAGGGATTGTTTATTGAAACCCCCAACTAAATATCATTGAAGAAGTGAAAAAATAAAAAATAATTGTGGGTTGTTTGTGGTTAGAACTGTTGTAGGGCTAAGATTGCCATGGGATTTATCGAAATCGGGGAGATGTAGTTATTGTCGAATTATTGTTGGATAAATGTCATAAGAGAAATAAAATTGATTTAGTAGTTGTAGAAATGGAAGCTGTAGAAGGAACTAAGGTGACATTTGTGTAGTAATAACTGCAGTTTAATCAGTTTTAGGGTCTGTTTGCACATAAAATTTAGTTAACTATGAATCATGGAAGAACAGTCCCCAAGTTGGTGGATTTAAGAAAGCCTAATTGCAAAGCTAAATAAGCTCTAAGGCTTTGTTTGGCAATGAGTTAAGACTGCATACAAACCCGGCCAGCTTAGCAGAAAAGGGGTTAAAGTCATAACTTACTTGAGCTAACAGTACTATGCAGCAATATATGTAGAACATAAACAAACATGGACTTCAGCCATATGAAAATACAAAAATTGCTTTGGTAGCGCATAAACCACATAATTGGTTTTCAAAATTTGATGGGTTAAAAAAAGAGAACTACCCAACCCAATATTAAGAATGCCGAGTCTCCGATCCCCCCCCCCCCCCCCTCACTCTCTCTCTCCCCCCCCCCCCATATCACCAACTCTCTCTCTCTCTCTCTCTCTCTCTCAATCCCCTTCTCCGCTTGATCTCTCAAGTCCCAACTCTCACCTCTAGATTTTGCCAACTCACTCCCCACAAGCATCTCGCTTTTCACTTTTGAGGTAGGGTTTGCAAGATTGAGGTAATGATTCTTTTTTTCCCCTCTAATCATGTTATTTTGTTCAGTAAGGCATTTTAAAAATGTCATCTTGTCCTTCAACTTAAAACTTCATCCTAAAAAGATGTAAATTTTTGCTGATCAAACGCTTTTAAAAATCTCTTGGAAGCATCAGCCTTTGAAAATACTTTACAGTGCAAGAAATGCATTACCAAGCATGTATAGAACACTACTTACAACTTTTATATTTAATCTTTCAGAATGATCTAAGCACATAGACCATAAGAGAATACATTGTCATTAATTAACTTGTTATAACCTTCATATTTACTTTTTTAAACAGCATAGTATCTAACCACTACATCTCTTCCATCAGTTCCTTAACAACCTTCATCTCCTCTATCAGAGCCACTTTTTCTGTCATCCCTTCTCCATCACATAACCAACTATTACACCATCTTGAGTTATGTTTGGAATTGAGCTTGATAGCTAATTGATAAATCCATTTAATATTTTACATCTCATAAACAGTGCCAATCATGCTCATTCTTTTCGTGAGTGCAAGCAACACAAATAAGAAACTAAGATTAACACTTGAAATCAAAGTTTAAATATTGAAATCAGTATCAACTGATAATTTCTGGTATTAGAGGCGTCAACAGTATCAAGCAAATAATATTACTAATTAGCAAAATTTTGAAACATCATACCAACATTATATGACCATGTATCATGTATTTCAAAACAATACAATTTTCATTATATTGGTATTGTCTGTAAGCACTAAAAAATAATGATTAGAGATCATAAATAGGCCTTATAGTCAAATAATGAATCAAAATGGGGATCGATGTATAGCGAAATCAAGTTTGTTAAAGCCTATGAAACAATATCAACTCAAGTCCAAATTTGACCCTTATGCAGAAAGCCAAAATGAACTGGAAATATTTCTATAGGAAAAAGCTGTAGGCTCAGAATCCTCTTTTTAAAAGTGCTTGAATTATCTTAATCAGACTTCTTATGATCGATTTGCGGAAGTGCTCCAATCTAAATTAGCTAGTTAAATGAAACCATCAATGTCTACAAAGAGCCATTGACGACTAGCTATCAATCTAGCAAAGACCCTTCGCCACAGGATTTGGAAATTGGAAAGGCCTTCGAAGGGCCCCAATCAATAGCCACTTAGGGCCATCGATAGGTCATAGCTAAGTTGTGGATTTTGACTCGTGAGTTGGCAATTTCACTCATTTTTTAATTGGGTTTGTTCCAAAATCCTAAACTTGGAATGGGTGCTTGGATGACTGATGAGAATTAAATTTGCTTTAATGTCTAAGATTATTCCTCCTAGTTCTTGTATGGTTAAGATTATTTGAGGGATTAAAAGACCAATGGAACTCTATAAATATCCAATCATCTCCAGTTTTTAAAAGGATTCTCTTTCTTAGATATCAAAAGAGGGTGGAAAGCTTAGAGGCCGACATATGAAAAAAAGAAGAGAAGTAACAAGATCATCACCTTCCTCTTCTTCATCAAAATCCTCACTCCATATTAAAAAGTGATTCTCCTTTGATCAAAATACGTCATCAAAGAGAGAGCTTCCTTATCAAGCTAAGGCCATCAAAGATCAAATCATCATTTGAGAGTCTTCATATTAACAAAACCTCTCATATTTTCATCATCTTCAGTAAGATCAAAATCAAAGTTTCGAATACCATTGGGAGCTTTCTTTCTATGTTTCCATAGTATACCTCTAACAAGTAAGTTATGAGTGTTATTAAGAGACTAATATTGAACTGAATTTACATATTTGAGAGTGGAATTGAGTAATCTTTTACTTGTAATTACTTGATTTTGAAAGTAGCAACCTTTTTTCTATACTTTTAAATATTTAAGAACTTGTTTGAAATATTTAACTCTGCCAGTGCTGTGCTTAAAGATTTACCCTTTCACTGCCTGTCCTAAGCTAGGATAAAAGAGGAGGGTTATGGTAGGCTTGTGATAGCTAGCATAAAATATTGTCACATATTAAGACGTAAGCCAAAAAATGATTTATTCTCTTTTGTTTCATGTAGCCTACTCCAATTATTTGGGATAAAAGGCTTAGTTGTTGTTGTTGTTTGAAATTATCAACAAAGATAAAAGTTGCTTGTTGAAGCCTCGTGAACTTTGCATAGAACATTTGACATCGGCCTCACTCATCCCTTATCAACTTGGCGTGTCACTACCTCAATTATTCGAACTTTCTAATTTTTGCTTGTCGTTAAATTATTATAAAATATATTCTTTGTAAGAAAGTAAGCTAGATATTTAAAGTTTTGACAATTCATTTCTTCTTGTCGTCTCTTTGTAGCATCAAAAGTTAAATACATGTTCTTGTCTAAGTAGAAGAGATAGATGGTGCATTTCGTGTTTGCAATAGTGAGGAGAGGTAAAAAGTTGGCAAGGGTGGAAAATGGAGGTAGTGGAGAAACTATGGAGGAAGAGATGGACGTGGTGACCAATATTGAAGGAAAAGGCGCATGGAAATTGAAAATCGGGTTTAAGGAGAGGTGAGGAGGAGAATTTATGAGGAACGGTAATAGATGACAAATGGTTGAGAAGCTATGGTATATTAGTCATTTCTAATCATGCAATGTCATGATTAAAATGAAAAGCATAATCCTAATATTGGCAACAAAAAGTATCAACTTAAATTGTTTTGACTTCAAGGTATTAAGTTGAAAGCATAAGGATGCATAGACTTGACTAGACTTGATGACATTTGCATGTAATTTCCATATATTAGTGCATATTTAAATTGGGGGGGGGGGGGGGGGACGAACCAAGCCAAGCATATTTAAGTTGGGTCGTGTTTCAAACAAGTTCGAGAAATAAGGAAACCAAACAAGATACGGTGTTAGCCAACAATCTACAGATCAACCAGGCCTATGTTAATTTATAAAGGAGTTTCTTACATAAATAAAACGATTTTTGAGCTCCAAGAAACCGCAAAGTGGACAGATGAAAAAAACATGTTACTTATGTACACATGGATAATTTCTTTCCCTCCGCATCTATGAGATTTGAATCGATGATACTAGGACCCAGGCAAATGCTACTAATGATACATGATATGGAACAATATCTGCATACGGAGTACAATCTTGATCATCTATAACCTATCGCCTATTGCTGACAATGGCAAATAAGAAAACAATACAAACTTTTGGGAACAAATGTTAACCAGATAAAAGAGAAACCTCGGAAAGAATTTCACGATCCAAGACTGATCGACAGACAAATCAATAGAAACAACAAGCTAGGGTTTTGATCATACCTGTACTGTAGTGAAAATTTGCCGAAATGAGAAGGATAGTAGTTTTGATTAGAGGGTGCTGGTGGTTGTTGGGCTGCTGAGGAGGATAGGGCGCCAGCACCAATGACTGTCGGGATACAAAGAACGGCACGACGACGAAGGGAAGAGAGGGAGAGAGAGAGACAGAGGGAGGGGGAACGAAGTAACAGGGGTAAGGATCTGAAGATAGCGATGAACTGCTCGGGCGTTGGCTGCAATGCTGACAAGGGCCACAAATTGACGGAGGATTTGGAAATTTAGGGATCTGATTTTGGCTGGTTGGTTGGGGTCAGAGACGAGGGCGAACGATATAGAGAAGAGAAACCTTTATCCGACCCGATCCGATCCGATGCCTTAAGGTAATTACATCTCACACGCATGCAATGCCCATGTAGCATATAGCCGGAAGGGGGACTTTCTGCAGACTATATACATGGGCTGTTTTTTGGAGATTGGTTCTCAGATTAATTAGAGTTTGTGAGAACTCTTCCATTCGATCATTTCATTAAAAATTCAAATTGTCCATAGACATATGTACAGTACAGTATAAGAAATAAAAGAGCAGAGGTAGAAAAGATTTGGAAGATAGGTAAAAGGTGAGAAATTGATTTCAAAGTCTTTACATTCCAAATCATGTCGAAAATAACCTAATTATTCAGTAAAAGAGGAGAGGAGAAGAGAGGAGGGTTGGTACTGCCCCTTCATCCTGATCTCGATCCGGAAGATCTCAATCGCCATTAGCAGTCGACTGGCCTTTCAATGGCAAGGATCCATGCGGAGTGATGGAAATGTCCAACCCTCCTCTCCTCATGCGGAGCGACGGAGCAAAGTGTATGTGTGTGCCTGTGTGTAGAGTAATCAAAAATCAGACATAGTCTATAATTAGTATATATATGAAGACGAGGGCAATGCTTATGGACCTAGGGTGGCAGATTCAAACATTTATACAAAATCTGGACATGAGGAAATGGTCTTGTCATCTAAATGTACATGTTTGTCTCATATAAAAATGAGGAAATGGTCTATATTGTCTTATATATGGATATTTGTCTCATATAAATGTTTGTCTTGGTTATCTATTCATATATGAAAGAATCTAACTTTAGTTAATTGATCTATAAATAATTAACTTTGCTAGCACAAAATTTTTCATTCCATTCTATATATAAGTTTTTGGGTAAGTAGCAGTTTAGACATGTAATGGTCTTCATGTCCCAAAAGAATATCGTATTTTAGGAACATGGAAATGGAAAATTGTCCATTCTGATTTACAAAGAATTCAACACTATTGGATGTATATAGTTGGATAGGATGAGTTTTGAGAACAATTACAGACCATGCGAATGTGTAAAAGATAAATGAATATTTGAAATGCAATCCCAATTTCAGACTTCCAAGAGCCACTGTTATAATAGTAAAGAATAGAATAGTTTTTAGATATCTCAACTCTCAAGATTTGAATAGATCTCTCAAGATTTGAATAAAATTGGATTTAAATAGATTTAAATATATACTTGAATTAGATAGGTAAATATATACTTGAATTAAATGGGGTTCAATGGGAATTCCAAATTTTGAATATATTATAAGGCCAAATGAGAACTTTTTAATACCTAATATACCCCTGCAAGAGGAAGAAACATGGAGAAGTCTCTAAACTATTTGCTTTCCGTAGTACTTATGTATATGTATATACCGTTAATTTGCTTGTAGACAGAAGTAGTTTTGGTTATCCAACATATGGTATTGGTGAATGTTCTTTAAAATCTGAGTTAGTTGTTAAGGTGTGATAAATGCATTTTAGAGTGCAATGAAGATTGAAGGATGCTAGAAGCAAGTAGCTTGTTACTCCTAGCAAATTAGCGCACTTGTGTGTATTACCTCTCACCAAGAAAGATATACTCATGCGCCATCATATATTATTTTTTGATGTGTGCACTTTCCGTATATATGCGTATCTACATCTAGAAAATGCATATGAACCCAAACTTATGAAAGTTGGCTATGAGGCGGCGAGTTAAGAATAGTGTATGTGCCAAAAACCTGTTACCTTTTCTTTTCTATCTGGTAGAAATCCAAAAGATTATAGTAGACCTAGGAACTATTATGAAATGGTGTAGTTAAGGAAATTAAAGTAGGATTAAATATATTCAATGTATCTACGAAACTTATCTTTTGGTTCATGTAGCCTACCCCAAGTACTTGGGACAAAAGGCTTAGTTGTTGTTGTTGTTTGTATTTGCGAAACTTATCTGAATAGATAAAACCAAAGCATATTTTATTTTAACTGTGGGGAGAAAACCACAAAAATGAAATAAATGGAGAAGAGCAATAGATGGACTCATCATTAATTGATGAAAAGTCTTTGAGCTTCCTAAACAAAGAGGAAATTTAAAAGATGTTTCGAATGGGAATGATGATGTTTCCAAATCCTTAAGGGTAGAAGCACACAAAGACCACGGGAATGATGACTCTCCTCCCTCTACCGGAGGTCGAGATCGAGACGGGGTGGTGTCGAGATCGGGACGGGGTGGTGTCAATAATGTCCTAATTCACAGCACCAACGATGTCCAAGAAAGCATATACTATAAGGACAATCCAAATCCTTGAGTATCCAAATTCCAAAAGACCAATCTATTCTTAATATTTTCATTGTGTATCTCAATAATTTAAATGGTGGGTTAAGAAAATAAGAAATAGATATCCAAAATGAACAGAAAGAACCTGCTTCGGGGCCAATCTCATAATTTGAGAAGCGCTTCCGAAGAAGCCAGGTGATTCCCTGGAAAATTCAATAGATTTATTCGAAATCAATGAAATTTGACAAAATAATAGCAAGGAGATTGGTGTTGGTGTTGGTGTTGGTTAAAAGTAAAAAAGAAACTAAGGTTGAGCGCTTACTCACGTTGGCTAGAGATTCGAGGGATTGAATGAATTCTCTGTTCCTTCGAACCCAATGTTTGTACACCTCCATCTCTCTTCCCCTTTTTCTTCTCTCTTTTTCTTTTTCTTTTTCTTTTTCTTTTTCTTCGTTGGAACAAAGTCTACCTGATCCCTCTGTCTTGTTACTTTTCGCTTCGCCGTTAATTTATATGCGTCGTCGATGCAACTTTTGGTAGGACGGAATACCTTGTGTCGTGGAGTCAAATTTAACTTTTTATCCTATCTTTGCATCTAGGCTACCCCAAATACTTGGGATAAAAGGCTTAGTTGTTGTTGTACCCTATCTTTGTATCTGCATCCGCATCCGCATCCATATGGATCAATTATATTTATTCATATTGAAACCAAATAACAATTCAAGTTTTTACAGTTCTAGAATTCTATTCTTGTATGATCATCAATATTTAAATAAAAGCTAGATAAGATTAATATCTTGGGAGATCTAATAATTTGGGAGATTTCTCGTGTACGTGTACGTACGCATATACTGATTTACCAATTCAAACGAGTAGAGTTTATTAATGTAAAACAAATTTAAAAAGCAAAGGGAACGATTGAAAAAAAAATAATGGAGATGATATGAAAATATATTGACGCTAAAGTCTTAAATAAAGACATATTGACAGGAATGAGTAGAGAAGGACTGTTCATGTAGTCGATTCGGTGTAATTCTCTTTTGTTTCATATAGTCAACTCCAAGTATTTGGGATACGCTTAGTTGTTGTGGTTGTTGTTTTAGTAAACATATCTTTCAAGATTTTCTAATTGATGTTGAACTTATTATCTATAATTTTTAAATAATTCACTTCGTTCGATTGCTTTCCTATTTCAAACTCAAAACTAAAAACAAATCCAATCATTTTGGTTTGGTTCAGTGTTAACTTATTTGGTTCGGTTTCGAATGGTTCTTTTGATTTAACTAAATTCTAGCCACCCATAGTTCTACTACTATGGTTTTCTTCTTATACCTATGCATAAAAATTTAAAAGAATATGGACAGATTGATACGACCTGTTTTCACAAATGAAAAGTTAACACTTATACTAAAAAAAATAAGCAGATGACATATTATAATTGATATAAAATTTAGAACAGTAAATTATATGATATTGAGATATTAGAAATAGGAGTTAGAGTTAGGGGTTAGGGATTAGGGGTCAGGGTGTAGGTTAGAGTCCAGGGTTAGGGGTTAGGGTTGGGGTTTAGGGGTCGAAGCTAGGTTAGGGTTAGGGGTTGGGGTCGGGGTTGAGTCGGGGTCCGGGTTGGGTTGCGGTCGGGGTTACGGTTCGGTCCAGTCCGACTCGGCTCGATTTCGTTCGGCTCGGCTTGGTTTGATCCGGTTCGGTTCGGCCCGGTTCAAGGTTACAATTCGGTTCAGTCCGGTCGGGGTCCGGGGTCGGGGTCAACGATTAGGGTTATGGTTTTAAGGTTTAGGGTTTGGGTTGAGGGTTAGGATCCGAGTCTGGGATTAGGTGTCAGGGTAAGGGGTTAGGGTTTGTCTCCAAATAGTATCGTTGACCGCCAAATAGGATAGTTCAATTTTAGTCAAAAAGGTCCTCAATATATGAATCAACAAAGAAATCCTAAATCGTGTTGGCCCACTTCTGTCACCAAATGGCAACAAGTTTCACCAAATTGCGACAAAAACTACAAATTTGATCTTCAATTTCTATCTATGTGATGATTTTCCTCTATTCTTCTCTTCTCTATGATCGGATATAATTTTAGTTGCTTCTAACTTTGTGTTTTTGTAGCCTTATTTTCTTTGACTCTTTCTACACTTGGTTTTCCAAATTTTTTTATTTCGTGCCATATTCTTATGGCTTTATGGACTCAATTCTTCTTTTTTCTGAACTCGGTTTTTTCAATTTCTGTAGATTTATATTTCTATTGTTTTGTGGTCATCGCTCTTAAGATTTTAATATACTAATTTTATTAATCTCCAAAATTGAATAAGAATCCAAATTTACATGGATACGACGAATAAATAAGTTTCGGATTATAAAATCCTAATCCAATCACAACAGTAAAACTACAAAATTACAATAAAATCCATACAAAATTTTTTGTTGTAGATTTAATATTTTTATCGCCAAATAGTGTCATTGACCGTCAAAAAGCATAGCTTCATTTCAGGTTCGGTTCGGGTTTGGGTTTTGGATTAGATCGGGGTCCGGGTGGAAACGGAGTCAGGGGCTCGGGTTGGGGTTACGGTCCGGCTTGGCTCGGTTTGGTTCGACTTGGCTTGGTCTGGTCTAATACGGTCCGATCAGCTCGGTTTGGGGTTATAGTTCGGTTTGGTCCGGTCCGATCGGGGGTCCGGGGTCAAGGTTAGGGATTAGGGTTAGGGTTTAAGGTTTGGGTTGATGGTCAGGATCAGACCGGGGGTCAGCTGTCGGGGTAAGGGGTTAGGGTTTGTCTCCAAATAATCTCGTTGACCGCCAAATAAGATAGCTTAATTTTGGTCAAAAGAGTCTTAATCCATGTATGAATCAATGCAAAAAAACCCAAATCTTGTGGTCCCACTTCTGTCACCGAATGTTGGCAACTGCCATCAAATTGAGGCAAAAACTGCAAATTTGGTTTTCAGCTTCTGCCTGTGTAATAATTTTTCTCTATTCTTCTCTTCTCTACGATCACATTTTTTGATTTTGTGTCATATCCTTATACCTTTGTGTACTCAATTCTTCTCTTTCCGAACCATAACCCCGATTGTGACCCGACTCAGACCCTGACTCCGACCCCACCCGGACCCCGACCCCGATCAAGAAATCAAATCCGAACCGAATCAAACCGAACCTGAAATGGAGTTATGCTATTTGGCGGTCAACGACACTATTTGGTGGCAAAAATATTAAACCTATAACTAAAATTTGTGTGGATTTTATTATAATTTTGTAGTTTTACTGGTTTGATTGGATTAGGGTTTTATAATATGAAACTTATTTATTGGTCGTATCTTTGTAAATTTGGATTTTTATTTATTGGTCGTATTCTTAATCAAAAACCCAACTCCGACCCTGACTCCACTCGAACTCCGACCCCGACCCGAATCTGAACCGAACCGAACCGTAATCCGAAATGGAGCTATGTTATTTGGCAGTCAAAAACACAATTTGGCTGCAAAAATATTAAATCTATAACTGAAATTTTTGTGTGGATTTTATTGTAATTTTGTAGTTTTATTGTTATGATTGGATTAGGGTTTTGAAATTCGAAACTTATTTATTGGCCTTATCCTTGTAAATTTGGATTATTATGCAATTTTGGAGATTAATAAAATTAATAAATTAAACCCTTGGGAGTGACGACCACAAAACAATAGAAATATAAATCTATAGAAATTGGAAAAACCAAGTTCAGAAAGAGAATAATTGAGTCCACAAGGCCATAAATATATGGCACGAAATCAAAAAAAAAAATTGAAAAATCAAGTCTAGAAAGAGCCGAAGAGAATAAGGCTACAGAAACACAAAGTTAGAAATAACTAAAGTTGTATCCGATCATAGAGAAGAGAAGAATAGAGGAAAATCATCACACAGGCAGAAATTGAAGACTAAATTTGTAGTTTTTGCCACAATTTGGTGGCAGTTGCTGCCATTTAGCGACAGAAGTGGGTCCACATGATTTAGGTTTTTTTGCGCTGATTCATATATGGAGTATGATTTTTTTGACCAAAATTGAGCTATCATATTTGGCAGTCAACAACGCTATTGGGACTACCCCTTAGCCTGACACTTGACTCCCAACCCGGATCCTGACCCTCAACCCAAACCCTAATCCCTAACTTTGACCCCGACCGGACTAAACCGAACTGTAACTCCGAACTAGACCGAACTGTAATCTTGAACCGAGTCGAACTCGACCGAACCGTAACCCCGACCGTGACCCGATCTGGACCCGACTCCGACCCCAACCAGATCCAGACTCGGACCCGACTCTGACCCCAACCAGACCCGGACCCGATTCTAAACCCACCCGGATCTCGACCAATAACCCAAATCCGAACAAAACCGAACCGTAATCCGAAATGGAGCTATGCTATTTGGTAATTAACAAATACTATTTGGCGGCAAAAATATTAAATTTATAACTGAATTTTTTTGTGTGGATTTTATTGTAATTTTATAGTTTTACTGTTGTGATTGGATTAGAATTTTATAATCCGAAACTTATTTATTGGTCGTATCCTTTTAATTTTGGATTATTATGTAATTTTGGAGATTAATAAAATTAATAGATTAAAACTTTAGGAGCGATGACCACAAAACAATAGAAATATAAATCTGCAGAAATTGAAAAAACCGAGTTCAGAAAGAGAAAAATTGAGTGCATAAAGGCATAAGGATATGGCACGAAATAAAAAAAAATTTGAAAAACTGAGTCTAGAAAGAGCCGAAGAAAATAAGGTTACAGAAATACAAAGTTAGAATTTAGAAGCAACCAAAGGAGTATCTGATCATAAAGAAGAGAAGAATAGAGGAAAATTATTAGGTAGAAACTGAAAACCAAATTTGTAGTTTTTGCCTCAATTTGGTGGCAGTTGCCAATATTTGGTGACAGAAGTGGGACTACATGATTTAGGTTTCTTTAATTCATATATGGAGTAAGATTCTTCTGATCAAAATTAAACTATCATATTTAGTAGTCAATAATGTTATTTGAAGACAAACCCTGACCCCCTTACCCCGGCACCTGACCCCTGGCCCGACCCTGACCCTCTAACTCTCAACCCTAACGTTAAACCCTAACCCTAATCTCTAACCTTGACCTCGACCCCGGACCCCCGATCGGACTGGACCAAGCCGAACTGTAGCCCAAATCGGGCCGAACCGAATCGGACCAGACCGAGCCAAGTCGAACCAAGTCGGGCCGGATCGTAACTCCGACTCGAACCTTGACTCCGACCCCACCCGGACCCCGACTCGATCCAGAATCCGAATCCAAACAGAACCGAAGCCGAAATGGAGCTATGCTCTTTGGCGGTCAACAACACTATTTGGCGGTAAAAATATTAAATCTATAACTGAAAATTTTGTGTAGATTTTATTGTAATTTTCTTGTTTTACTGTTGTGATTGATTAGGGTTTTATAATTCGAAACTTATTAATTGGTCGTATTCGTGTAAATTTGGATTCTTATTCAATTTTGGAGATTAATAAAATTAGTAAATTAAAATCTTAAGAGTGATGACCACAAAACAATAGAAATATAAATCTACAGAAATTGAAAAAACCGAGTTAAAAAAAAGAAGAAGAATTGAGTCCCAAAGCCATAAGGATATGGCACGAAATCAAAGAAAAACCGAGTATAGAAAGAGCCAAAAAGAATAAGGCTATAGAAACACAAAGTTAGAAGTAACTAAAATTGTATCCGATCATAAAGAAGAGAAGAATAGAGGAAAATCATCCCACAGGCAGAAATTGAAGATCAAATTTGTAGTTTTTGCCGCAATTTGGTGACAATTGCTGCCATTTGGTGACAGAAATGAGCCAACATGATTTAGGATTTTTTTGTTGATTCATATGTGGAGTAGGATTCTTTTGATCAAAATTGAGCTATTCTATTTGGCGGTCAACGATACTATTTGGAGACAAATCCTAATCTCTTACCCCGACATCTAACCCTCGATCCAGATCCTAACCCTGACCCTCAACCCAAACCCTACGTAAACCCTACGTAAACCCTAAAACCATAACCCTAATTCCTGACCTAGACCCCGGACTAGACCATACTGTAACCTCGAACCGGACCAGACATAGCCGAGTCGAACCAAACCGAGCTGAGTTGGACCGAACCGTAACCCCGACTGCGACTCGACCTGGATCCCGACTCCGACTCCAACCTATAACCCCTAACCCTAACACTAGCCTTGACCCCTAACCCCCAACCCTAACCTATGACCCCTAAACCTAACCCCCAACTCTTAACTCCTATTTCCAATATCTCAATATCATATAATTTATTATTCTGAATTTTATATCAATTATAATATGTCATATGCTTATGTTTTTTTGTATAAGTGTTAGCTTTTCATTTGTGAAAATAGATCGTATCCATCTATCTATATTCTTTTAAATTTTTATGAATAGATATAAGAAGAAAATCATAATAGTAGAACTATGGGTGGCTAGAGTTTAGTTAAATCAAAAGAACCATTCGAAACCGAACCGAATAAGTTAACACTGAACCAAACCGAAATGATTGGATTTGTTTTCGGTTTTGAGTTTGATATGAGTTTGAAATAGGAAAGCAATCGAACGAAGTGAATTATTTAAAAATTATAGATAATAAATTCAACATCAATTAGAAAATCTTGAAAAGATATGTTTACTAAAACGACAACAACAATTAAGCGTATTCCAAATACTTGGAGTTGACTATATGAAACAAAAGATAATTACGCCGAATCGACCACATGAACGATCCTTCTCTACTCATTCCTATCAATATATCGTTATTTAAGCCTCTAGCATCCATATATTTTCGTATCATCTCCATCACGTATTTTTTCAATCGCTCTCTTTGCTTTTTTAATTTGCTCTACATTAATAAACTCTACTTGTTTGAATTGGTGAATCAGTATGTGCTTACATATACGTACACAAGAAATCTCCCAAATTATTAATCTTATCTAGCATTTATTTAAATATTGATCATACAAGAATAGAATTCTATAACTGTAAAAATTTGAATTGTTATTTGGTTTCAATATGAATAAATATGATTGATACATATGGATGCGGATGCAGATGCAAAGATAGGGTAAAAAAGTTAAATTTGACTCCACGACACAAGGTACTCCATCCTACCAAAAGTTGTATCGACGACGTATTTAAATTAACGGCGAAGCAAAGAGTGACAAGACAGAGGGATCAGGTAGACTTTGTTTCAGCGAAGAAAAAGAAAAAAGAGAAGATAAGGGGGAAGAGAGAGATGGAGGCGTACAAACATTGGGTTCGAAGGAATAGAGAATTCGTTCAATCCCTCGAATCTCTAGCCAACGTGAGTAAGCACTCAACCCTAGTTTCTTTCTTACTTTTAACTAACACCAACACCAATCTCCTTGCTATTATTTTGTCAAATTTTATTGATTTCGAACAAATCTATTGAATTTTCCAGGGAATCACCTGGCTTCTTCCGGAGCGCTTCTCAAATTCTGAGATTGGCCCCGAAGCAGGTTCTTTCTGTTCATTTTGGGTAACATCTATTTCTTCTTGTTTTCTTAACCCACCATTTAAATTATTGAGATACACAATGAAAATATTATGAATAGATTGGCCTTTTGGGATTTGGGTACTCAAGGATTTGGATTGTCCTTACAGTATATGCATTCTTGGGCATCGTTGGTGCTGTGAATCAGTACATAATTGACACCACTCCCTCCCGATCTCGACCTCCGGTACAGGGAGGAGAGTCATCATTCCCGTGGTCTTTGTGTGTTTCTGCCCTTAAGGATTTGCAAACTGTTGTTGAAGTGGCTGCACAGCACTTCTATGGGGAAGATGGCAAGTGGAATTTCATTGCAATTACAGAGGCCATGAAGTAAGATCAATTCTAGTGACTGACTGGTCAACTGTAATCTCACTATTGACTAAAAACAGTTTTACATCTTCTTGTATTTATTACTGAATTTTGCGAAAATGAATGGTTTTTACAATTCAGGGCTATGATTAGGATAGCTTTGTTTCGGGACAGTGGATACAAGATGCTGTTGCAAGGAGGGGAGGTTGCGAATGTTGAGAAGAAAGGTCCTAATGCTGGTGCTTTAGGAAGGCCTGGAGGGTATTCTGGGCCTGGGCAGTTTCAGGCTTTTGACGGCTTCATACCCCAGAATCTGGAAGGCAGAGCTATGTTGGCATTAAACAGATTTGGGGAGAGTGCTAAAATGGCCTTAGATCCCATGCGAATGAAGCAGTTCCAAAGGACTTCCGTGACTGCAGGTAATACGAATGCTGTGTTTGTACATTTGTGGCTCATACTGTTTATTCCATTAGAATGATGCTATATTTAGGTAAGGTTTGGTTGCAAATCGTGAAAAATCAAAAAATAAAAATCTGACTTGTTAATATATGATATCCAAATCACAAAGTTTAAAATTCAGACTTGGATTAGAAGTTCAAACATCTTTATATTTTATATTTTGGTAGAGCTTGATTTTGTTCCCAAAAATTTCGTGACTTTGAATTTAAATCATCTAATATCTGGATTTTTCATGATAATTACGGTTGTCCTAACAGGGCCTTACAGATTATTACCATCTGCACATGTTATGGAATATGCTTTTGTACTTGCAGCTTGCTTGACAGAGAAGCCCACATTTTCGACAATATGGTCCCAGAAGGGGCTCTATGGCCGGTTGTTTTTGACTGGGGAGGCGCTTCTTATCATGAGACCACTAATCTATGTGCTCCTAATAAGTAAATACAGAATTAGGTCATGGAAACCTTGGTTACTTTCATTGGCTATCGATCTTATTGGAATGAGCATCCTTTCACATGCTACAAATACTAGACGAGTGGGTGGAGAAGAGTTTTATCAGCTTTCTACCAATGAGAAAGATGAGGTAAATATATCTAATATTTTTGTCCTCTAAGAGCTCACTACCATACATCTGAATCTGGAATAGTAGTAGTCAATTTGGCACATGCAATCTTGGTTACACGGAACAGATTCACCAAAGTTCAAATATTTAACTAACTTATTCAACACCAACTAAGGAATTTTAGGGGTTGTTTGGTTGGCTTTTGAAGTTGGGAAATGGACATGGAAATGCGTTTTCATTTCCTTTTAGAGAGTTTTATTTTGCTATAGTTTCGCAGCAAAACAAACATTGTAACAGGAAATGTAATTGCATTTCCATTTCCTAACTTCAGAAAGCCAACCAAACAGCCCCTTGAAGAAAGATGTTGACCTTTTCTTTATCAAAATAATGAATGCTATAGGTAGGGCTTTTATTGTTTAAACATCAAAAAATTCATCCATTAGATTTAAAATGGCCCTAGTATTCACCGGTCACCAAATAGGTGGTGTGGTGCAACGGGCGGGAGCAATATATATAAAAAATGGCCCTAGTGTGCACCGGTCGCCGGATAGGTGATGTGGTGCAACGGGCAGGGGCGATCGGTATATAGGTAATCTAGATTACCATTATATTTTTACCACCCCCCCCCCCCCCACCCGGCCCCCCCACCTCTCTCCTGCCCCCCATTCTCTCCTCTCCCAACCCTCTGTATCACCTATCCGGCAACCGGTGCATACTAGGGGCATGACTAGAGGGAATAGAACAGTTAATAAGGATATAAAAAGTTAAGTAACTGTTGATCTTAATAAATTAACATGCCAGTAACAAAATCTTTGAACTGAAATAAAATGAAACAAAAAACTGTTGATTAAAAAGAACTTCAGTATCTGCTTATTGTGGCCTAAATTTATTAAATAAAATTTATGCTGTTCCTTATGATTAAAAATTTTACAGAGCAATCCAGTGGTTCTTTATTCTCCTTCAATGCATTAAGGAGTTAGCAAAACAAGCATAATAAAGTATTTAGGGATTAAAGTATTATCATCTCATATAGCATAATATAGGAGAATATTTCTTTTTTATTCTATTTGTTTTATAGAAAGTGGTACTTCGAGTGCATGACATATATCTAAATATCTTAGATTTGGGGGGCATATCTCTAAATAGCTACAATTTAGGGGGCATATACAAAAAAAAAAAAAAAAAACTTACTAAATACCATGGTTTAAATATTGGTTGATATCGATATACACCACAAATATGTTATCAGATTTTGAGGTACCAAATTTATGATATGTCACATAATATAGGCCTGATCTAGTCGATGTTTGTGATATTTGCCGATTTTGGTACCATAAATCATCTGCCAATACTATTTTCGATATTTTAAAACTTGCTAAAGACATGATTGCTTTCTTATGTTTATAAAGTTTATAGTTAAGTATTAATCTCTACACAGACAAAGTTGTCAGAGAATCATATAGTAATCATGCTTATAGTTTACATTTGTGTCTTGATATAGATAAAACGCCGTAGGCTGGTATGGGCACTTTACATCATGAGAGATCCATTCTTTACCAAGTATACCAGGTATGGGATTTTTTATATTATGATTAACAGATTATTTGGATTCCAATTTTTAATCATATTTGATTGCTGGATGCAGGCACCGCCTTGAGAAGACAGAAAAATATCTCCAAAATATTCCAGTTATTGGTTTCCTTACTGGTGAGTTTGGTTCATACTGTATTCTGGTTATGGGTTTTACTTAATTCTTTTTGTTTCATTCTGCCTTAGCTATTGGTTGTGTGCTTTGTTTTTCCGTTATAATACTGACGTTGCTTCATTTGTTGGTCCAGGTAAATTTGTAGAGCTTGTTATTGGGGCTCAAACGCGATATACTTACACATCAGGTTCGTAAACAATCTGAGGATTTGTCTATTTTGAGGCTTACATTAGTTACCTCAGCTATACCTAAGACTCTAGATTGTAATGCATGCACATGAAGTTCCGTTTCTCGAGCTAGCACTGCCTCATGTATTTTATCCTGCAATAAGGATTGCATTATCTTTTGAATGGGCAACGTATTCAACCCTTGCATTTGTTCCTTGGAAATGCACCTAGAAGTGTAATTCTTATCAGTAGGTGTGCAATATTTAGAGAAAACAAGATGAAAAAAACATTATGTTTATCTGTTCTCCAGATCAACTTGTTATATTAGGATTTAATGGGGAACTAATTTTTGTATTTTTCTTGTATTTTTCATTCACACAGAAAGAGTTTTTGTTTGTAAATTTTTGTACAATTATATGGAAGGCAATTCAATTCGGGATACCCCCATAAGCTAGCTTTGACAAGTGACATTATTTCTTATTTCCAAGGCCTATGATTTCCCTTCTTTTGGTTACAGGACAGTGGTGAATTATCTTTTAATACTTGTTTAGCTGCTCAGATGGTGTTGCCTGAGGATGCAGGCAATTGCTTTGTTGTGGATTTCTCCTCTTTATATGCATGATGGCTACCCTGCTGCAACGAGTTATGCCTGGGTTACTCCCTTTGGTTCGAGGTAGATTCATTCTTTAGTTAGCTATTGACCATCCTTTCCTGCATGCATCACTCGAGATTGCCTAGATCCAAGTTGATCTGTCCAGTGTGTGCATCTATTCTAATATCCACGAGATGGTCTTCTCTCAAACAAGTATCCATGAGATGCTTATGAATCATGATTTCCATTATTACCTATTTCTGTCTCAATAACAACCTAACCATCACTCCCTGTTGTCAAACTCGAGGATTTTTAGAATTTGGTTACGGATGCATCTTTGATCAACTATAGTGCACGAAGCAAGTGAAGGAACTATAGTGCACGAAGCAATTGAAGGAACCCTAACACAATGCGATGAACATCAGATGTGAAATTGGAGATGAATCTGTATTCCACCAGGGCACCAAAACTGCTGTCAAACTGCCGTCAGTATTTGATCATGGTTAATGATATGAGAATCTGGCAACATAATCTGACGTATCGTATCATACCTATGATATTGATCGTATCGTATCATACCTATGATATTGAAAACAAGAGACAAATATTTATTTCCTCAATCTACTTGAATTGGTTGCATAAGTGTACATGGTAAACAATTCCATGGGAAAGTAATAACTGCAAGTTTTGGTGGACTGGCAAATTTTTATATCCTTATTGTGTTGTTGTACACTCCAATACTATTTGTTTAATGTTCTCTCCCCAAGAATACCAGTCAAGTTCATTACTCAATTTTCAGAAGTTCTGACTTACCCAAGTCCCAACCTTGTAGTCAAATGTACGTGGTGATTGTTGTCCGAGATACAATCATATGTTGAAAATTTATGACAATCAGTGTAATCTAGTTTCCAACAGCATTAAACAAGCTGCATAGTTCCAGTTTCATAGCATTAGCATTTTGATAGGATCCAATTTTACTGGCTGCACTCTGATGTGGATGTGGATGTGGATGTGGACTTAAGACAATAAGAGGACCATTGCAGTCCGGAAGGCATTTCAGCATACATTTCCAAATTTAGTATGCAGATTTCACAAAATGTTACAGTAAAGTTCAATCATCGTTTTCCTACAGTTAAATTTGGTTAGAGCTCAAACTTGCAGGCTGAATTTTTTTCCCCTTCTCACAAGGCTGAGAGTTAATAGGGACAGGACTACGCCTCCTTGGCAAGGAAGAAAGCCTTCTTTGCAGGTCATAAATGGAAAGATACATTCTAGCAACAAACTTCCTTATAAGGTAATGTGCATATACACCTAGCTGGAGCAAGGAGTTTACAAAGAAAGAAAGAAAGAGAGAGGGAAAAAACATATAAACAGATTGGCTACTAAAGAGAGTTGGCGGTGAACTTGGAGAACCCAAACAGTAAACAAAGCAAAAAAATTGTTGAGAAATATGAGCACGCAAGCAAGAGATTAATGAAGCGATTAATCAGGATTAAATTCAAAACTTATTAAGATGTAAGAGGTTAGAAATAAAGGAGGGAGAGAAGGATATGTCTAAAATTTCGAATGTAGGTAAAATAATAATAATAATAATAATAATATCAATAATAATAATATCAATGCCATCGAGGACAAATTGCCATTGGCAATAAAACAATAAGTCTCCTTCTAATTTTTCACTGACCTTGCTATTTGTATTCTTCCACGGGCTAACCCTAATTTTTCACTGACCTTGCTATTTGTATTCTTCCACGGGCTAACCCTTCAAATTCTTTTTAGTGTGCATTTGACTCACTAGAATTAATAAAAGTAAGAAAGAAATTGAGAAGTAACTTTCAAAATGGAAATAAAAGTAGAGTATTCTTTTTGTATACTTGTTTGCTAATATTTGAGGAATAAAGTGTATTAAGAAGTGAAGAGAGTATTATTTAATTAATTACATAAAACATTACTTATATTACTTTATTTATTTGTTACGGAATAAAAAATAAGTTTTGAATGATAATAATATCATACAAATAAAAAAATGTCTTGTTCCTCTACTGCTTGAGCTAGAAGAATACCCGCAATGTATTCTCATAAAAATATGGTGTTAAATCTCCAATAAAATAATAAGAATTAAAATAGTTCATAATTAGCCATGAATTCATCCTTCATAAAAGCTAGTCACGACTACTTTATAGATTTGTTGGAATCATTATAAACTGCACTAACTCTTATCTCGCATCCGACGTGAGACTATTCGAGCTAGGATTAGGGTTAGATATGACGTCTTTTAAATGTACTTTAGAATAATAAGAATCAAAATAATTTATAATTAGCCACATATTACTCTCTCAAAAGGCTATCTATAATCAGTATTACATTCTCTCTTTTTACGATTTGACGTCCTCGTCAGATATGCACAATAACATATTAACACTTTATCAGCAATATGGGAGCAGATGCACCGCTGATGCTGTGAACACCACCAAACTTAGTAGTGCACTTGCATAACAATCATTGATAAGTAAAGTAGCATACACGGTTAAAAAGGATGTACTTAATCATTGATCAGTAGCACATCATCAAATGGAAACTAAGCAGTTTTCAAATAGCTTAGCTCAAATCCTGTTCAATGATGACGGCCTTTTCCCATTAGCAACATGTGTTTACCTCAAACCTTTTCTAGAACCTTTCTATTTGCATTAGAGTTTTGAACAAGCTCCAACAAACTCCGGTTCAGGAAATTTATGCTGAACGAATTCCTTGGTTGAAGATATCCTTTTAAGAGAAAAAGATAATAACATGTTAGGGTCACAAACAATACTCAGAAAAAAGAAATAAATAATATAATACTGATGTTAACGTTTTTATTTGTTTAACTAACAAATGTTGTTCTACTCAGGAATAAGTAAGATGGTATTTGTGTTTTATGTTTCTGGTAGAGGGGTATATATATAGTTGTGACGGCCGACGGGTGAATTACAGGGGTAAAGGCGAGAGATGAAGAATTTCATGTTTCCTGTGCGATAACCATAAATAAATAAATAAATAAAACGTCAGGGTACCTGTCTCAAAGTCCTCCCAACTGGCTATGGGTTGAGGAATTTTTTGGTTGCAGCTACGAACTACACTTTGTGTTTCATCCTACGAAGCAAGGGCATAATCACATAACACAGATGCAACCCGTGAGAGACATCTCATTATGGATCCTTAAAAGCAGCACACGTGGACACAAATGAATGATTGCCTGCGCAGCGCATTTGCTTATTTATCATACTCATCTAAACATGCAGCAATTTGGATATATTCAACAAGAAGTACAAAGAAAGCTGAAAATAAGATTTTAATCATTAAAATCTATGAAAATAGATTCTAATCATGTAACTAAACCAAGTATAAAAAAAATTTAAAAAAAAAAAAAAAAAAAAACTAAGTTAAAACAGTCAAACTAATGCAAATAAAAGAAAAAATAATTTGGAGTCCAACCCAAGGTTTATAATATCAGAATCGATATTATTGGTGTTGGTGATCACTTGTGATTCTTTCTAATCGCAGTGCCAACATGAAGAAGGTCATTTAAGCTAAGATTGTTCTCCCATTAGATGGATAATCAAGCACCACAAGGAACGCCAACATGAATTCCTTTCACATTCTTCTGCTCTGTGTCCTTGACTCTTGTTACAAACAATAGGCTGCTCCTTCACACCATAACCCATTTTCAGTGAATATTTGGTCCCCTTGGCCACATGCAACACCTAATTGTGTAAATTGTTGTTCAATTTGTTCCCATCATCATCATCATCCATACAAATCCCAGAGACCGCCACAAGCCAAGTGTCCGGATGAGGAGAAACCCCCACACGCAGCATAAGCTCGAGCACTTTGCATGCCTCATCCACCTTCCCCAACATGCAGAAGCCCTTGACGAGGCCGTGGAACACTGAGAAGTGCGGCACGAGCCCTTTCCCCACCATCTCCTCCAAATACCCTTTTGCTGCATCGAGCAATCCCCTCCGGGAAAGGCCATTAACAAGAGTGGTATAAGTGACGAGATTGGGCGAGCAGCCATTGGTGGGCATATCCTCAAACACCTTGCAGGCGTCTAGAGGGCGGCCCTCCCTGCAGAAGCCAAGGATGACGGTGTTGTAGTGAATGATGTCCGGATTGCAGCCCCTGACCTTCATCCTGCAGAGCGTCTTGTAGGCCTCCCTCAGACGCTTCTTCCTGCAGAGGGCGTTGAGGAGGGAGGTGTAGCTCATGGCGTCGGGGGCCAAGCCCTTGTTGCGCATATCGTCGAGAAGATTGAGAGCGGTGGAGAGCTGGCTCTTGCGGCAGAGGGCCTGCAAGAGGATGCGGTAGGATAGGGTGTCGGGTCGGAGATGGTCGAGCTTGAACATGGAGTTGAAGAGGGAGAAGGCGATGCTGAGCTTGTTGGAGCGGCAGAAAGCGGCGATCAAGATGTTGAAGGAGCGAGCGGAGAGGTGGTTGGAGGATGAGGAGGTGGAGGCGGAGTTGAGGAGGGAGAAGGCGGAGGGAAGGGAAGAAGGGTGGGAGGAGAGGGCAGAGAGGAGGCGGTTGAAGTGTTTGGTGTCGGAGTAGGGGATGGAGGAGCGATGGCGGTTGAGGAGGGAGAGGATGAGATCAGGGCGGGAGAGGGAGGAGAAGGAGAGGGCGAGGGAGGAGAGGAGGGAAGGGGAGATGGTGGTATTACTATTACTATTAGTATGATTATTATTATTATTATTATTATTATTATTATTAGGGAGGTGGCGGAGGAGGGAGAGGGAATGTTGACACAAGTTGGGAGAGCGAGCGAATTTCAAGATAAGAGTTGGAAGAGATGATTGGAAAGAAGAAGGAGAAGCAGAAGAAGCAGCAGAAGAAGGTTTCGAAGAAGAAGAAGAAGAAGAAGAAGAAGATTTGGAAGCTAAGAGGTAAATCTCTTTGGCGAGGAGCGGATCGGACTGGGAGGATATGAGCTTTCGGATGCGGCATGAAGACAGAGAGTGGGAAACCATGTTTATGCCAATGCTCTGACTGAGAATGAGACCGAGATGAGATGGGATGGGATGGGCTGCGGAATTGGATCGGATGGGCTGCGGAATTGGATCGGATCTATGTTTTATAACATCATTTGAGGGTGAAAATGTAGGTTAGAATCCTATTATGGGATATATTAGATAGATAGGCCCAAGAAGGCCTAAATTGAACAGATTAAACGAATCTTAACATAACAAGCAATATCCATGATCTATGCTATGCTTAAGAAAAAAAAAAAAAAAACCAATATCCATGATTTTTTTTCCTAACAAATATTTAACACGGTATAGCTTTCATAGAGGTTTATATAATCAAATGAAAAACATTGGTAAAATCTTACTCGGAGTTTCCACTGCTGCCCCTTCAACCAATTTGATTACAAGCTAGTTTACAACATGTCTTTCCACATACTTATTGGGCTGCCCCATCAAATATTTGGGATAGCGTATATCCTGTACATATATGAAAGCATCTATTTCTCATCAAAATGGTCCAATGGTTAGATTAGAAGCTTGTATCATGTAGCATTGGAGTCAATTTCCTGTGGTATGCATGGTGAAACATCACCTATCTCATTGAGTCTATTTGTACTGAATCTACTTCCTCTTTTACTTAATATGCTAGCTACTGAGGCAAAGCCATTGTACCATCTTGGTGATCTGTGATAGTGCACTAACATTATCCGCTTCCATCTCCAATTTATACAATTTTCAGTCTCAACAGTTGGGTGCTTTGTCATATTCTGACTCTATGATATACTTCCCTTTCCCATCTGGGAGAAGTCGAAGGAAAAAAAAAAAAAAGAGTAGTTCTAGTATTCCTTGTGAAGACATTAGATAATAAAAAATAGAGAACTAGAAATCATTGAGATTCAACAGATAAATAGATAAAAATAAAAGTTTTGAGAGAAAAATCAAATGGAAAAAATCAAACCAAATAATACTAAGAAGTTACGTGATTCATAGCAAGTTTTTCGTCCATAGACCGAATAAAACTTCATTGTTGATGATATTTGCAAATTATATATCTTAGAATTTCTCAAATCTCTTAAAATTAACCCAAAAAAAAAAAATCACTCTCGAAACTAAAAACTCTCAAAAGATGCAAAAGAGCATTCTATTCATAAATTAACTCTCTGAATTCTCACAGAAACCCTATCAAATCCCATTAGCTGTTAGATTAGAGATGTTCGCATAAACCCTAAATTAAATAGGATTAGTTTGTTCAATTTCTAGTCCAAATCACGTCTAAAAATGCAATCGCGCAACCGATGGCAGATATGGCCAAATGGTTAAGCACAGCTCTTGGTGCAGGTCTTTGCTGTGGCCTATCAATGGCCACAGACTTGGCCATCGGTGGCCAATGGAATTGACCCACAAAACCAACTGCATAAAATTTTTCCTTAAGATAATTTGAAAAGAGTGGATTTTATGGATGCAGGAAATGAAGGATGAGCATCCAGTGTACGGTTTCGTTGATGAAGATCCAAGAAATTATGAGGGTGCACTTGCTCTCGCAAATGGTGGATCTCATATTTATGCTTTCAGTGTCCAACCAAGTCGGCCGAATCTTCAAGGGATGGGATTTGGTTCCCACGATCTGCTGCGTCTTGCATGACAACTGCATCCACCTCTCTGTTTTTATTTTCATGAGGACAGTATCTCCAATGATATAATGCATCTATGTTGAACTTGTAGTATGCTTTATTTTATGTTCAGCAACAGACAAATGCAAAGAGACAACCGGAACATTGTGCTGATGTTGAGTTTTTTTTTTTTGAGTGAAAGCGGCGGGATTTAACCTCCCTGTTTGGTGTTATTTGAAAGGAACTGAAATGTTTGATCAGTTATTTATGTAGAAAAAACATTAATTAATGCATCCTTGGGTTTGGAACTTGGGTTAGGGTATAACAAATTAAGAACTTGGAAGGAAGGTGTTAGTAAGACACTAATTAGTTTATCCCTTGAAGAAGAAGTTGAATTAGTCCAGTGGATTAATTGCCCTGAAATAATAGATAATAGCTTTGCGAGGTCCATTTCCAGGGTGCGGCCGCCCTCTTTCCAAATATTATTCTAATTGCTGCTTATAAGATAAATTAAGCAACGGTGTCATTTTCCATGCCATATATCGAATAACCCCATTTTCACTTGTGCTGATGTATGTATGCTATATGATGTGTGATAATATTTCCCTTATTTATCATTTGACCTGTTTGTTTAAGCCCACCGGCTGCCCATGCAAGTTTGGGACCCTTTACTGTTGCCGGTTAATCCTTCTGTGTTTTCTTTGTACTACTTTGTTGAGTTGCACACATACTGAATAGATGAATAAAACAGAACAGAGCTTGATAGTTTTGTCGTCGAAATGGAAATGGAATCGCTTAATTTGCAATAATTTTTTAATAGAAGATATAGTTAGAGATGTCAGGATCATATTGAAAATTCCATGAAGTGGCAATTGTTACAGTATCCACAAGAACTTGGTTAGCCCCAGTAACGAGATGTTAGGTTTGGTAATTAAGTCTAACCACGGATACATGATTGGACAGCCTGACCTTGACGAACCTCATGGACAACAAGCTATGTTTCTGAAAAAAACAAAAATGTAAGGCCTTTTTTTATTCTTAAGAGGGAGGAGTAGCCAACTTCTTCAGGTGTACCATTGCTGTCATTAAAAAATAAATACATAAACAATAATGTCAATGGTCATCAAGAGAAAGAATGAGATGTAGAGATACATGATCTTATGCTGATTCTAGCTAGTCCATGATGCTTCAATCTTCTAGGCTGATATCTCGCCTCAAGCATCCAATTTATTAGAGGATGTGAATATTGTGGAGTCAGTATTCGGCCATAAACTCAAATACTGATTGCGGAGTAGTTCTAATAAGTTAATCTCTCCAGTCAAAGAAAAAAAAAAAAAATCTATTATCAACATCTCATTAGACCACTCCTAAGACAGTCAAGTTTCCTTCTTAACAAACCTCTTAAAATGTTGAAGCAAGCAAAATTACATTTCTAAAACCTCTACAAAATAGGATAGAATAGTCGTGCGTTAATCGCTGGGATAGGTCGAAGCATGTAGAAAATGGTCCCAAGAACAGTAGTTACAAGTAAAGGAGAAGACTAAACTACTCATTCGATTAAACAAGATCGATTAAACAAGATCTTAACTTCTTCAAGGAGATGAATAATGGGGGTGCATGATTGGACAGGCTAAACTACTCATTTATAGTTCTTATCCCGAAGAAAAACTCCACTGGATCTATCGACGAGTATCTGCAAAACTCTCTATCTTGGCAAATGGAGACACTAGGAGAGAAATCATCAGAAAGAGGGGCTTCAGACAAGATGATCCTTTATCACCGTTAATTTTTGTCTTGCTTGCGAAAGAGCTTAATCTAATGTTTGCACGTATGAAAGAGGCATGTAGGATTGAGGGGTTACCAGCCGTTAGGTCGGCTTCATTCACAAATCTACAGTATGCAGATGACACTCTAACCCTCAGATATTGTAATGTCTTACAAGTATGTACGATTAAGTGGATATTAAACTGCTTTGAGGTATAGTCCGGTCTGAGAATTAATTAACACAAGAGCTCCCACTTTCACAGGCAGAGAAATCTTCACCAGTAAACTGGTTATGAGGATTTTTTGTTGTAAAGTGAGTAAATTTCCAGTTTCATATTTGGGTATCCCAATTAGATCGGGAAAGAGTAGGAAGATAGATTGGGTTCCGGTTATTGAGAGAGTAAACAAGAGGTTGGACGGCAAGCAAAGTAAAGTCTTGTCTTTAAGAGGGAAGTTAATTATGCTAAATGTAGTACTCTCGACTATCCCGATCTACTTTATGTCCTACTTCGTCACTCCATGCTGGGTTAGACAAAGGATCAATACACTGCGGAGTCGATTCCTGTGAAGGGGAATCTCACCTGATAGCCTGGGATCAGGTGTGTAAGGCAAAAAAAGAGGAAGGGCTCGGTGTTTTGAATCTGAAAATTTTCAATTTGGCACTGATAGCCAAGTGGTGGTGGAGATTATTATCTTAACCAGAAGGGATAATACGAACGACTATGGGAAAAATATGGGTCACGCGAGGGTGCCTGAAGAGACCAAGGGAGAAACTTGTGCAACGCCTCATATTTCTAGAAGAATATCATAAGCATGAAAGAGCTGTTTTGGCAAGGAATTACCTTTAAAGTAGGCAAGCAAGATAACATAATATTTTGGAAAGATATCTGGTGTGAATCTATATCGCTCAAATGGTTATTCCCTCTGCCTTATGAAGGTAACCCCAGAAAACAGAGTACAGTTGCAGACTTCTGGTGTAAAGAGATATGGCAACTTGGAAATGACGTAAGGACGGGGTGGCAGGCTATACGTGATAGGCTACGACACTTTCAAATCAATAATAACGAGGATTGTCCGGTATGGAGATGGAAAAATTCTGGAGTTTTCTCGGTCAGCTCGTTGTATGGCTTTCTCAATGATGGGGGATTAGATCTAAACAAGCCGTCAACATTTGGGATGTAAAATGTCCTCTAAAAATAAAAATGTTTCTTTAGCTCTTGGATAAGAAAACAATTCTCACATGGGACAACCTACAGCGCAAAAATTGGCAGGGCCCTAGTAAGTATGTGCTTTGCGGTTCAGCCATCGAAACGATGTCACACATAATGTTAGCATACCCATACTCTAGTGGGATATGGATGGAATTTGCTGATTGGCATAACATCCAACTAAAGGGAGGTATCTTTTCGTCAGTCTGGACGAGATTTCTATCTAGAGATAGTACTTCTAATGAGCATAGGAGCATCATAGTTGCTATAGTTTGGAACTTATGCTTAGAGAGAAATAGAATAATTTTTACTGCTAAGATTTATAGTTTGGACTACTATATTTACTGTATTACTAATAATGTGTATTGTGGTTAACAGTTTTTAGAGGATCAGAGACGACTTCGCATGCCACTCACCCCGGCATCAATGCCGTGGAAAACTTGAGGCTACCCCAAGGGATTACAAGTGCAGGAGATGGCGAGGAGGAGGTAGCTCGAGTGGCTTAGAAGGAGGAGGACTAGGGACAGTGGTTACCCGCCGATTGTAATCATCATTACAATCATGAATTGTACTAATCTATTTTAGTTACGTAGTAGGTGCTACTTTGTATTATTATCCACTTTTGCTTCGGGTTGGAACATGTATTTTCTTTTTTTTCGTTGTTTGCTTGTTCGTAAGTTCAGTTAAAACCGTTTTAATGGAACGCGAGGTGCGGCAGTCCATCGTTTTTTTATCAAAAAAAAGAAAGTAAAGGAGAAACAAAACAAAAGGTGCTGAAACTTTGCATATGCTTCCAACCGTCTGCCATTGAAAATTTCTCCTACATAACGCTGGAGATTCGGATAAAATTAAGTCATCCATGTCATAGGAATTGGCAGGAAACATAGGAACTAGAGTGCCTTGGACTGATCTGTGATTTGTAAATTAATCCCAGGAAGACAGCATCTTCACCGATATATACAGGCAGATGATTACAAAGATCACAACAATGACAAGTTTCCTATGAAAGTGATTTCAACGTGAAACTCCAAAACTTAAAAAGGAAAGAGTATCCAATCAAAGTAAGCATAGACCTGCTGATTGATTAAACAAGTTACAAAACAAGCACATCTAATTACTCTTGGAAAGATTATGAACTTCTGAAACATCTACTAATCAAACTGGTAGTGTAATAAAAGAAAAACATGAAACCAAAAGCCTACTGAATCTGATGACATTTGCATCCCACCCAATTAAAATTAATGCTTACCTCCATAATTTTTTTCGTTCAAAGTTACAGTATTTGTGGAACTAAAAGGTTGCCTGATCTCTACATGTCTAGCTCAATATGTATATCATGTATATCTAAGCATTTCAAGCACCATGCATGCAGAAATCAAAACAGGGATGGATCATCTTGTAATTGCTGATCTTCCTTGGCTCTTTCTCACATATTGAGAAGCATCCAAGTCGCTGATTTCTGGCTCATTAAGGTCATCCTCATCTTTTCCTGAGATCTCTTTCTGGACCATTGACAGCTCTTTAGTCCTAGGCCTTTCCCCCATTCCTCTATTTAGAAACTCTAGGACCTCTTTCATCGTGGGCCTCATCTCCGGATTGCCATCCGTACATCTCATGGCAATCAAAACTACGTTCCTGGCCTGCAACCAGTCATACTTATCCCCCAGCCTAGGATCAACAATCTTGTCCCACAGGCCCTTCTCCGCCAGGGGGGCCGCCCACTGGATGATGTCTCGTTTGATCCCCCCTGCAAGTTTCTCTATAGGCTTCCTTGCACTTATGATCTCCAGCATCAGGATGCCATAGCTGTACACATCGCAGCTCTCTGATACTTTCCCCCACATGGCATATTCAGGTGCAAGGTAGCCTAGCGTACCCTTCACCTTGGTGGTCAGGTGGCTCACCCCGTCAGGTATGAGCTTTGCAAATCCAAAATCAGCCACCTTGGGCCTGAAATTGGAGTCTAGGAGGACGTTGCTGGCCTTGATGTCCCGATGTATGATGTGTGGAGTGGCTTGGTGATGAAGATAACTTCAGTTTGTCAACCAACCAACCATATAATTAAGTAGATAGAACTATGTATATATAAATATATACACTCAGCGAAGAGAATGGTGGTACTTACGCTAGTCCTTCGGCCGAGCCAATGGCAACGTCCATCCTGCGAGCCCAATCAAGGGACACCTCAGCGGAAAGGCGGCCATGAAGATGGGTGATGAGGCTGTGATTAGGCATGTAGTCATAGACTATGAGCCTCTCATCGCCACCTGCATAGAACCCTCGGAGGCCAAGCAGATTCTTGTGCCTCACCCTTCCAAGTATCTCTACTTCGATGGCAAACTCCATCTCAGCCTTTGCTGTCATGGCTTTCAGTCGCTTCACAGCTATCTACTCAAAAAAGAACATCAATTAGTCAGTTCATGCCCCTCAAAAAAATTAGTCAGTTCATGTATTCTATATGTTTGAAGTAATTAGTTTTCAAGATGACTTGAAAATATGATTTCAAAAAACAAACATAACTTGAAAAAATATATATATATATATAGATATGCACCTCTACTCCTTTGGTTTTGCCATAGTAGACTGTCCCAAATCCGCCCTCGCCAATCTTGTTGTCATCGTGGAAATTGTTGGTGGCAAGTATAAGCTCTTTCAAGGTGTACACATTCCATGGGTAAGCATACCTCTTAGAAATACTGTTGCTTCTGGTACGATCACTGGAATCCATTGGATTTCTTAGATTCACATCAGAACATGCATGATAAAAGTGGATATAATTAATTAAAGCAGTATATATTATATAGAAATTGAATGCTTAATTAGTACTGCAGTTACCTGTCTGCTTTCTCGTCAGCGATGCAACATAAACATCTAAGCATGGAAGCCATGCTTGGTTTACTTGGGATTAAGATTTCTCTATTTTGCTAATGATGATGATGATGAGGAGGAGGAGGAGGGAGTTGGTATATACTCCTACCTAAGGTAATGAGTTATAAGGAGAGGAGCGATATATAATTAGTTAGGATTAGTAGATGATCAGTATGAAAGATTTAGGAAGGAGAAAGGGGTTAAATATAGAGATAAGGAAATACTTATTTCATCTGGAGCGAGCTAGCTAGCTTAGGAAATAAATTAATGATGAACGGGAACTACTAATAATAAGTCCTTATCAGTTTCTTGCGTTGGTTACCTAGTGGCTTTTTATATTATGTTTACCTTGTTCTCCTTTCTCATTGGATGCATCTTCCACCACTATTATAGCAGCCCCAGTGCGTATATAATATGGCCATCTAGTTAACAACATATTATCTCTCGGTGTGCATTTCCTTTGTTTATTTTCTCTTGTATAAATATTTCTATTCAAACATATATATGGATATTTTTCTCAACTATTGATTTCAATATTAATTAATTAATATGCATTCATTCTGATTCTTCATTGATCTGGCTGGCTTACCAATTCTTCTTTTTCTAGGACTTCATGGTAGAAAATAAGATAAACAAGACGAATATTGGGAGCTAGGATGCTCATTACCTGGAATTCTTAGTATAAAAGGTCGAGAGATAAAGATGTTTTGACCTACTTGTGTGAGATCGCATATGCCTACAAACTATTGTTCTCAGTTTTTGTTACTTTATGCTACTAAAGAGAAGAAGGAGGAGGAGGAGGAGAAGGAGAAGGAGAAGGAGAAGAAAAAGAAGTAGGAGAATAGAAATTTACTTTGTTTATTGTAGTTTCATAGTCTCTTCAGACTATTACAGTTTCCAAGTCCCATCTAAAGGCATGAAATCCTATTTTGTATGCAACTGCATGTTTCTTGCATAGCTTAACTTTTTGTTTTCTATGGTTCATGCACGTTGAAAAAAAGATTCCTGAGTTACTGCAGAATTAGATGATTCATATGCTTCTAAATGTTAAATTTCTTTATATATATATATATATATATATAGATATATATATATATAAGGTTGGAACTAATTTTTAAAGGATTTGGATGGTCAGCCTGACAGCCACATACTAATCACGCGTTAAATCATGAGTTCAAAATTTGACAATCAAATAATTATCATCAGAATCAATAATCAAAATTTGACAATCAATCATATAATTATCATCAGAATCAATAATTATTACTCTTATTATCATGTTGCTCTTATCAAATAGAATAGGACCAAACGGCCTGCCTGCCATGTATGTCTGGTAATGGTCATCTGATCCTTGGCAAGCCAGCAGCTGCATATGCAATTGACACAAATGACTACAACAGCTTCCCACTGGATGGATGTTTACTGTGCAAATCCAAGTTAGCAGAGAGCAGCTTGGAATTTCTTTCCAAGAGGGAAGGTCAAGTCAGTTACTTGAAGACTCAAAACCCATGCGGGTCCTGATTCGCTAACCTACTCCCGTAGGTTGATACTGACGGACTCTGGAGGATCCCAACTTGCATAAAGGGGTATTTACTGGTTTGTCCCTCAAATCTTTATATATTATGATTTTGCCCCCCAAATCTTCATATTTAGAATTTTGCCCCCCAAATCTCATAAATTACAACAATTTTGCCCAATTCTCTAACTTTCCCTAACCTAGTTAAATATTTGACCATTTTACCCTTCTCTTCCTCTTTTATTTTCCTCCTCTCTTCTTCTTCTCTCTTCCTCCTCTCTTCTCCTTTCTTCATTATTTCTCCTCTCTTCTTTCTCCTCTCTTCCTCCTCTCTTCTCCTCTCTTCCCTAACACAGTTAAATACTGAAAGAAGAGAGGAGAAATAATGAAGAAAAGGAGAAGAGAGGAGGAAGAGAGAAGAAGAAGAGAGGAGGAAAATATAAGAAGAAAAGAGGGATAAAATGGTCAAATATTTAACTGTGTTAGAGAGAGGGGCAAAATTGTTGTAACTTATGAGATTTGAGGGGCAAAATTCTAAATATGAAGATTTGGGGGGCAAAATCATAATATATAAAGATTTGAGGGACAAACCAGTAAATACCCCTAATTTTTATTTGAAATTGAACAGGTCATCCTCTATGTTTGTGTAAGTTTATGTTTATAGCGTTAAAACACCACAGCAGCGAGAAAGGGTCGTCCAGTCCTGCAATCAAATCACAGTGAAAAAAAATCCAATCTAATAGATACAGCTGCATTATAACAAACAGATACATGCTCTACAAGTCAAACACATCATCCATGTTTCTATTACTCAAGTGCATGAATCGGTGATTGCTTGAACTCTGAATCGTTCACGTATTAGTTAAAGTTCGTTGTCTGGAATGATGACTTTCTCCTCATCAGCTCGAGAGATTATATTAGGGTGGAGAGGTACAATGATATCAGGAATAAATGAGCTTTCCAACCATTTATTAACTGCAGTGAATGAATAGGACTGCAATAATAACTTCAAAATGGTCAAATAAACAGATTTGCCACGTTCTTTAGAGAGACAAATTGCATAACTGTAGAAAAAGGAACCACATTGTATGATAAAAGCAAAGATTCCACAAGGACACAGATAATGACAAAAGCAACAATCTGCAGTGGGACAGCCTCTTGTAGAAAAATTGTGTTCAGAATGTATGGGCTCGAGCTCATTGCAATAATAGCTTCTAAATAGTCAAACAAGCAGATTTTGAAACAAGCTGAAGGTCGATGCGCACGGATCCATGGTGAGAGTTTTCCATTCCAAGCACTTACAACCATTCACAATTCTATACCATTTCATCAGAAAAGTATATTACTGTGGTATTTTTTTCATTGCTCACAGGGGAATTAAACAGTGACTGATGCTAGGCTATTGAAAATAATGTTTTGAGATTGGCTCTTCAGCACATCAATTAATAATCCTGTAAACCAAGGTCCAGATTATCTCTTAACAACAGCTTCTCCTCATTCAAACATTATAATGAACACTACAGTATGGCAGAAAATAACAACTTCCCTTCGCTTTGCTGACGATTTTGCTAGCACAACAACCATGAGAGCCTGCTTACATTTTCAGAAACACCGAACTATTAGCCTTGACCACTTTTACATAATGCTGTAGCAGGGGGGAACAATCACAAATTCACCTATCATATTTTTTATGCTCCAGACGTTGCTCTGGGCCGGAGAATGGTGAAGTGTAGGTAGATGTCTTGAACAGCTACAAAGTCACTGTTTATGGCAGTAGGCATTAAAGCATCAAAAAAGACATTCCTGGTGTTCCAGATTTTTTATATCACCTACTTATCCATGATCTACTCCCTATTTGTCAGCAACCCCAGCATGGTCTGATGTAGTTCCAACTGATGCTGATGACTGAAAAGAATTAGATAGTTACAAAAACGTAAGAGCTTGACACTACAACTATCACCAGGTTTTTAAAAAATTATCGAAGGACCAACCAGACAACGAGAAGAGAAAGAACTCCTTCCAATGGCTTGCAAATATTCTTCATACGTCTGTAAAAACAAAGGCAGAATCAACTTTGTGAGAAGGCATATTATTTCTAGGAAACATAGAAGAGAAATTCCAGCTGTCCAGGAAGAATAAAATATGTAAAATACATCTCATTTGAAATCACAATACAGAATATTCTTTTTATCCAGCTTAGATTCCAGAGGTGGCATATACATCTTTGCATGAAATGAAAAAAACTGTTGAAAGTTGATATCCAGAAGCACATTAGTTGTTTAATTTAAGGGGCATATCCTATCTCTTAGTGGCCTTTGCAACAATTTAAGAATGTCACTGTTCACAGTTCACAGGTATAATGCAGGTATTAGAAAATTATTGAGGGGGAAAACAATAAGCAGATATCACAGGACACAATACAACCCCCAGCTTTTCGATTTTAGTTTACCTTACAGCAGGATGAGTTTGGTAGAATGTTGACAATACTCACTACAATTCAACTGAGGAAAATGAAATTTTTGTCCAGTGTTACAGAAGTATGACCAACAATAACTAAAATAGAGAATCTGGCACAAGTATGAAATACCAAGGCCATCAACAGAATGACTGGTCAACTTTACATTTGCTTTGTCGATTCCTGATTCAACTATATCATATCTCATTTTACCCAAGAAGATTATTTAATTAAATAGATTCAACTATCACCCAAGTTAGACCTGATTTCCTTGTTTTAAGATGCTACAAAAAACAATTCCCAAACTCAATCTAGCATATTTACGCAAGCATGTCACTTCAAATTAACTTTGATTTATTATTGCCCATTATCTGTGATGTTATATAAAACAGTTATTAGCAAATATCAATATATAATCAATAACAACTATCGATGTATATCGTAGAATAGCTTTCACAATAATCTATATCACATCGCAGAATAGCTTACACCAAAAAAAAAATCTAATACTTTCTAGATTCTTGCAATTTTTGGAGCATTGAACTATCATGTAACATCAGATCCGCTAGATCAATCAAACCTCAGGCCCCCAATGATAGAAATGCACAATTACCAGCATTTTAGATGTTTGCTCAATTGAGTCTACATAGAGGTCATACCATGGTTTTAAATATCGGTTGATAATGATTCGTATGGAGAAATCATATCAGATTTTAGGTTTATGATACAATATAAACTTGATAATATCGGAAATGATATTCCCAATGTTTTGTCGATATATCAGATAATGCCAATATGACACGTCTGGTATCTGATTTCAGATATTACAAACCATGAGCCAATATTGATAACAATTCTAAGATTTTAACTTTTGCCATACCCATATCACCTGAGTATCAAGAACAAAGATATCCTCTGACTTAATGCATGCATGTTGGATACATCAGTTTAAGGGTGTGAACACCCATCCAAGAGGTCCAGGATACTGTCAACTAATTTATTTGTTGCCACTATTACTTTATAGAAGAAGAAATTGAGAAGATGCTTGAAGGATAGGACTCATGGTTTATTACAGTGTTCAGATGCATTTCTACCATACTTCGCACCATTCCTAATTAATAAGTTATTACTTTTCAAGTGATTATTGTCCATATAAGCTGAAACTTAGTAGTTTTAAAAGATTTAGATTGTGGATTATGTAAATTCTAAGCTTTCTGGTGTTTATCCTTTATGTCTTGGACAAATATAAACAGACAAATAATATTATTCTCAAGTATCCGTGCAGAATCATATCAAAGGTTTTAGAAAATTGCCACATCATGTGTTTCCCGTATGCTATGTATCACCAGATTCACAAGCTGCAATTTGCATCATTTAGAACTTTTAAAGCACAATCAAACAAATGAAATTTTTCTTGCATCTTGAATTTGGTTGCATGGTTTCCTTGAACAAAATGCAACTTCTAATGTTAAAGGTATGTTTGTTTGTTAACTTGTTATACAAGACGGTCGAATTTACATCGACAACCACTTTGTCAAATCCTTCCTGGATCCTTGCTTCATAGTAAACCCCATCTTATTAGGAGAAGGCTTCCATGATGATAATTGTGCATATGCTTATGCGAGACTAAAGAATGAAAAAACGAACAAATGAATGATGTGTTAAGCATTGCAGAGGCATTACCTTGATATAATTTGCCTAGCTTTTTTCAGAAAGAATTCTTTGGGGACATAACTATTAGTTTACATAACCAGAAAATATTTCATATCCCGAGGCATTAAACATTAACATACATGTATAATTAAATTATTAAACATAATTATGTATCACATGTAATGGTTTCCAAATTTTTCGGGATTGCCTTGTCCATGTCCAATCATATGTATATATACATGTGCATGTATTTATATGTGTTTATATGTGTAATTATATCCACCTGTAATTTTTTTTTGACATATCCTAGTCTGACCCATGTCCTGCTTCATCAAAGTTTGATGTATTGTCATGTCCATGTCCTACCCATATCCCGTAACCGTGTCTATGTTTCACAGCCTGTGTGTGCCCATGGCTCACACCATGCATACAAACACATATTCACATATGGATAGTTCACAGTTGAAACATAGGGATTATGTTCAAGCAAGTAAATTTTGTATTGCTACTTGGCGTCTGTGAATCAAAAATACGCTTCCAGGGACGTCATGGCTTCAAAATAGGGACCAAAATTATCAAATGGAAGAACATGATATGTATAAATTCATTAACTCCTTCATTGAGTACAAAAATATTCCTTTAGAAGATATTTAAAGAGCAGCATAAATGCTCTTCCAAATTTTAGTTGTTGTGACCAAGTTACTTTTTTAAGAAAAAAAAGTTAAAAGTAAAAGAATATAAGTAAAATGAAGAAATGAAATGTGGATCCTTATTTAGACCAGATAAAAAGTGGTCATTAGGATGTATTTTCTGTTTAACTCAAAGAAATGAGAACTGACTTCTTAATTTGTAATAAAAAAAATAACCATTTCTTTATTTGCAAATCCTTCAACCAGATGAAAGGAGGCCTTCGTGTGCATCTCTATGATTTGGTTTCTTTCTGCCCATATGGGAATGATTCTTTGAGAATGGGAAATGCAATATGTTGACTCTTGGTTTTATGTGTGCTATTTAGTTGAATTTTCACTTCTCTATAGCAAATTTATGATCATTCCATTCTTCTAGATGTTTTCCCATGTTTAGGAGGATTTGGAGGGTGCCTACTGGCCTTTTATGACTATGGTAAGCCCCTCGCTTCCATTTTCCTTGGCCAAGAAGTTGCACTTATATTGAGAGGGTTGAAGTTAGGATGACAACCAATAGTAGAACTTTGTTAAAATCCTTGGTTGGGCCTTGCTATAGTCAACGCCATCTTGATGGGGAAAAGCTTAGAGCCTTAGACTATGACGATGACAAAAAGGAATGATCCTATAAGAGGGTAAAATAAATACTACTAACCCATAAAATTTTTAAGTTGTTATCATTGCACTAGAGACAACCTATGACGTTATCAATCCAGGAAATGTATCAAGGGATTGGACTCCAAAAGATTGTGCAATCACATTCTATATTTTCAAATCACCTCAAACTCCTAAGTTCTAACAAGTCTTCCTGAAGTCAGAGTTCTAGTAGAGGTAAATCTTGATTGATTCTGAATTCAAATTGGATACGGACAGACTGGCACCACTGACTTGTTTGGTCCATATCTCTTAAATATGCTGTCTATTCTCTGCAAACTTGGACTCCTCCGAAACTAACAAACTGAAAACTGGTCTCATCTGGAAATTATTTCTGCATTACACCTGAAAGTTAGTGGAAGTATACACCTGCTAGAAATTGAATCATGTCAAAACTTCCTCTGATCCAGGTAGATCCACCTGGATCAACAATAGACCAAAACTAAGAAGAAAATAAGATTGAAATTTTTGTTAATAGATTAAGTTAGCTACTCAACGTCCAAGCTGACAAATACCAAGCTGCTACAAGAACAGGAAGCAAGTAAACACAAGGATAAATACCAAGCTGACAAATATCATTTTTTGTTAATTGATACAAGGATAAATACCAAGCTGACAAATAAAGATATACTGCTACAAGAACAGGAAGCAAGTAAACACAAGCATGTATAATATAGGCACCTAATGAAGCAATATACTTAGTTCAGGGCTGTTATGGAACATATTACTATATTAGAAAGGCTGCAGAAGCAAAATGGAGGAGCACACAATGTGCTGGTAGTGCTCCCACTCCAAATTCTCAAGAGATGCAGAGTGCCTGTTTGGCATGTATAATTATAGCATATGAGAGAAGGGGATAGGGAAAGAAATATTTCTAATTATGAGAGAGATTTATAGCTATAGCGGCGGAGAAAGGGAGAGAGGGAAAGACAGACTTAAAATTATGGGAGAGATTTATAACTATAGAGATTTGGGGGTGGGGGGGAGGTTCCGATGAAGCTAATGATTCAGGTGACAAAGCAGCAAGGTCACAAAATTATCGATGAGGATATAATATTATTTATGCACAGTGATCCTGAATACTTTGAAAACAAACCACATTTTGATTATGTTTGCTAATTATGATTTATGCTTGCAAAGTTCTAATTAATTCCACTACGGAAGTGACAAATGAATTTTTAGTTGAATCATATTTTTTTTATTAATATCTCATGTCTATGAGTTTAATTGATTGACTGATCATAGTAGTCAATATCCTATGATATTCTATTCTACGATATGATATGTAAGAAAATCGATAAATATTTTATATGCAATACTATTGGGATTTATATCTTACAATATAGTGAGAATATTCTATAATATACGATACATATTTTATGATATGCAATACATTACGATACTTAGACTTGGCTTATAACTGATTTCAAACTCATTCAAATGAAATTTTTGAGTTAAATACGAGATACAAACTCTAAACAAATATAGTCATTTAACAACAAAGAATATCAAAGTTCAACATATTTATTTTAGTTGATAAAAATATTTAAACAAATTATTAAAAGAGGTATAATATTAATTTATAGTGAACATAAATTTTTTAGTTACTAATTCTCAATTCACGTATATAATGAACTTATTTATTATACGTTAAAATCTAGATAAAAGGAAACTTTTGTATAAATTTGGGAAGACGAAGAAATTAAAATAAAAGTTCTTAAGAATAATGATATAATATATCTATAAGGGATCATTAATTGATATTATATTTACTTATTTTGTATTTTTTTGGGATAACGAACTTATCTCAATGTTTTGGTTTTAATGAAAATAAAATAAAACTAAAATTGAGGGAATTAAAAAGGGAAAAGATTGAAGAAACATATATCTAATTTGACCATTGGATATAAAATTTGATCACGAATAGACGGATGAGAAATGAAAACTTTACATAGTGAAAGGTGTAACTTGGATGGATTTCAATGCGTGTTTTAAGTTGAAAGGGTAACAATGGATCTACTAAAAAGAAAGGAGAGAAAATGTAATGACAAAAATTTTATTACTTAGTAGTTTATTCTTAATATTTAGTTTCTAATAGATTATTTTATAAACATTGATAGGACCTCTTAACTTGAATGTAATTGTAAACAATAAATGAAGAAAAATAAATGAAAATAAGAGTCCTAAGGGAGGAGTTTGTGTGGAGCAAAAGAAATGAAGATGAGGAAAATGAATGTCATTAATTTCAAGTGAATTTAACAATAAATTTGTTAATATAGTATAATATTGATTATGATCTTATGGTCTTCACTCTTCAAATGCTAGTTTCCTATTTATATCTAATTATTGACTTAATTTTAACATATTACTGACTTTAGTATTTAAATTTGGTTATTTGTTCACTTGTACTTTAAATTTGCTCATATGTTTGTTATATTATATATTATTATGTGCTTATACTCACCTATTATACAGTGATAAATGTATCTTAGATAAGATATATGATACAATATGAGATACGATACATAGGATAACAATACACTAGATGTATCTTGATTTGACGACTTATTGATTGATACATTAGCCATTCAATAATTTTATTAATTAGATAGTTTTGATTACTCTTACATGTTTACTTGTTTACATGATATATTGCGAGTACATTAGCCATTCAATTATTTTATCAATTAGAAAGTTTAGATTACTCTTACATGCTTACTTGTTTACATGATACATTAAGTTTCATCTGTCTGGTGTCTACTGTTACAGGTGGAGCTAAGCTGCTTGTGAGCTTACATGCCAGCCTTCTTAGTAATTGATATGCATTCCATGTTAGTTCGTAACATATTTACAGCTCTAGTTCCATTATTCACTGAACTAATGATTATAACATTTGACCTTTTCACTTAATTTCGGATTACTTTCTTCTGGTTTTTGAATTTTTACAGCTCTTTATTTGGCACATTGGTTTTTACAGCTCTTTATTTGGCACTTCAAACAAATTTCTAGATTAATTAATTTGCTTGGACACAATGGAGCCACTCACATACCCGTCATTAATCTCATACAGTTTTTCACTTCTGTAGAAAATTATTCTTGTTCTCCATAGTCGGATACAACATAGAACTGTATCATAGAACTACTGAACCATGATATGTGAAGAAACTTAAAAGTGAAGATCTTAGTGTTGCAGAAGAATATGTTAACTGGAATATCAGTGCACAAAAACTCATAGGAACATACACCTCAGCTAATGAGGCACAGAAATGGGTACAGGTATGGACAAGGAGATAGGAAACACATGAAATATATAAAATATAGGAAACAAAATATGGAAATATACATGCAAACACAAAAAAAAAAAAACAGGGACATCTAATAATACAATTTTAAAAAGCATAATCTAGATGAACCATTTGACATTTTTTTCATCCACCAATACCAAGGTTGTCCTGCTAAACTAAATAACTTTGATATATCGAACTTGACAAAAAAAATGTGTGAGAAATAACCATGTGTCGAACAATATATTATAAAATTGGGGTTATAGTAAAGAACTATCCAGCATGTCTAGGGAGTGTCCAAGAAGTATTGTTGTTGGACATATGAAGTACTCGTGCTATATAGCACCTTGTATGATAGAGTAAACACAAGGAGAGACGTAGCATTTATACATGGTAAAAAAGTGCTAATCCAGCTAGATAAAAACTAAAGCCCACACAACATTACAGAAATAAATAGGGATCCCAATCAAGAAAATAAGACTTACAAGTCAACTGGAGTCTACAGCAGAAACCTTAGCTATAAGACTCCATAGTTGATTGTTAGGCAGCTGTCAATGCAGGTCAGAACCCTGCCAATTTTTACATGTAGCTTTGCCAGATGCATAACTCCATCAGTACACATAGTTTTGTAAACATAGCTCCACCAAATACATAGCTTCACCAGACGAAGCTTAGCCCCATCAGAAGGAGTTAACTCCGCCAGACATGAGATAGCCACGCCGTACAACAGTTAGTCTTTCTACTGTGGATCAAGATACGAAGGGGTGGAATAAATTACATAACGTTATTGTCTACCATTCTATATTGGATATTTTTCTTTACTAGATCATCCACTAGCATAATATTGTTACAAATAACATGCACCATGATATTTTTGCATATGCATAGTAAGTTCATCTATAACTAAAATAAAGAGATAAGGGTTTTTAACCAATCCTTGGTGTAAACTATTGGGTGAAAGAAAAGGTTCCATCTCACCTTCAACTTGTTCTCACACTCCATCGTACATATCCTTAATCACATCAATATATCTACTAGGCACTTCTTCATTCTCTAAACTCACCACATTATCTCCCTAACAACCATAACAGTAAGCTTTTTCTAAGTCGATAAAAATCAAATGCAAGTCTTTTTTTACTCTACCTACATCCATCCATTAATCTGCTTAATAGATAGATAGCCTCCATGGACAGCTTTCATGATATAAAAACCAGATCGATTTTCCAATATAAAATTTCTTTTCTTAATCAATGCTCTGTAACTCTCTCCTTAAGTTTCAATATGTGGCTTATAAATTTAAATCCATTATAGTTTGAGTGAATTTGTACATGACCATTGTTAAGAAATATAGATACTAATGTGGTAATCCTCCATCCACCGCATGTTTTTCTAGTTCCATAATTTTATCAAATGACTTAGTTAACGATGCTACCCATTAACGAAACTCTTCCAAACTTCAATATGGATATATCATCAGGTCCCATAACTCTCGCACATTTATTTTCTTAAAGCATCTTTAATTAGGACTTCTCTTACCCAATATTTATAATTCCTATCTAAGTTTTTCAACATGTTCTAAAATGTTTAATAAATTAATGCTTTTTCTCTTTCACCAATACTATAAACGCCAAGCTGAAGTGAATTATCCCACACAGGATATGAGCTAAAGATTTCTAATATATGACAATTGCTATGGAATCGAGAATTAAACATGGCTAACAATTTTAGGGTGTAATTGCGCTAAGAACTTTAAAGTTGAGTTTTCTCGACTGGGAGAGCTCAAGGGGGTTTTACTAGAATCCGTTGGAAAAGCCCATGGAGGTTTACTGGACTAATGAATATACTGGACATGCTCTGATTCATCAGATAGTATTACTGCATTGCACTTGACCTATTTGAATAACACTAACAGAATTATTAAACCTTTGACTAGATGGTATTTTGATTTGTGCAAAACTATGAACTTCGTATGCAAACTAAGGCCATGATACAAACAGAACCATTAAGATCAGATATAATGTATTGACAACAGTTATTATGCTTCTAATATTTATTTTCCTCTTATCTATTTCAACATTACGAGTATTACAAATCAAGTGAATTATCTACCGGAAAAAACTCAATTGAACTATCATAATTATGAAGTTTACGTGGAAGTTAAAGAGATTTGCTACTGAATAAAACAGATCACTCGGATGTCTGCCAACACTTTTGTGTCACATTTTCACTGATTTATTCATTTTATTAACATGTATGTGTTCTAAAATTTAGTAAAACGACGGACCCTAGACTATAGTGTTGTAATACTGGACAGGTAAGAGATATAAATGAGTAGTCAATTTAGGTATTTATATTCTATTATTCAGAATGATGGAGAGATCGATAGTGATGTCAAGCATAAGATACAAACGGGAGTTTTATGCAACCGTAACATTCCATTAAGGCTAAAGGGAAAATTTTATAGGACTGCTATTAGGCCAGCTTTATTATATGGCACGGAATGCCAGGCCATAAAAAAATGTCATTTACAGAACATAAGTGTAATAGAGATACATATGCTTTGCTGGATATGTGGCAACACTAGGAGAGATAAAGTGACAAATGAAGATATTCATGCTAGACTAGGTGTAACCCCCATTAATGAGAAGATGCGAGAAAATTACTTACGACGGTTTGGTCATGTGCAACGTAGACCTACAAATAAACTAATTCGACGAGAGGAGCTTTTTAATGTAGGAAAAGTTAAAAGAGCGAAGGGAAAACCGAAGAGAACATGGATGGAGGTGATACGAAAAGATATGGATTCTAGAAGTTTAAATGAGGAGATATTACTTGATAGGAATGAATTGAGAAGGATTATCAATATGATCGATCAGGCGTGACTCTCTTTTGGTTCATGCAGCCTACCCCGAGTACTTGGGATAAAAGGTTTAGTTGTTATTGTTGTTGTTGTTGTTGTATGTGTTCTAAAATTTATCACCAAACAATTGATTGTAGTTCTTATATTTTAGTTTTTCATTGTTGCTTAAAGGTAAATTAAGTTCTTGTTCCTATACAACTATAATTTCTTTAAGAATACGAGTTACTGAGCAACTAATTGAGTGGTGTACTCATTCAAATCACCATTTATAATTTTCAGAGTAGGTAGGCATGTGAGTCAGACATGTGAGGAGGATGGAAGATTGGGATGCAAGGCTGTAGTGTATCTTCAATGCATCTTCATATTTATAAAAAAGCATTTATGTGCAAATTCATGCAGGTGGATACCTAAATTAGCTAGGTCTTGATGTCTTAGTTTTGGTCAATCTAGAATCAGGGAAATGTGCCCAACATTAAAATAAATGGTACAAGTTGAACAATTGAGAATGTAATTGAGCTTAGTGATGCATATGAAAAGGTTGTAAGCTATCAGCTATGATGACAGAGTAATGACTTATTTCGCAGCTGATCATAAGAGAAAGATGCGAGTATAAATTGCTTGTGGTCCATGTCTCAAATTCTGTAGTTATTTGGAGTTATTCGGTAGATCTTTAACTTATGAGTATCTGGATAAAATTAATTAATATATATGTCTCTCTTTACTTTCCTCTTATGTAGAAAATGAAAATGTTTAATTGAGATATTTCCTGAGTTATACCTACATATATGGCCACTTCAATTTTTGGGTGTGACATATGGTCACCACACAAGGATATGATGGGGGCCAAATTTTGTTAGGACTTGATACTCTATAGGGAACTGTAACACCCAACCCCACTTGAATACTCCCATTATGGGGTATGAGCTAGAAGAATATCGGTATCTAACAATTCCTATGAACTCAATAACTATGGCCATGTTTGGTTGTGTGTAAGTGCATCTGGTATTTGCATCTATATGGAGGCAAAGTTGATTTTGATGGGTACTCCTAATTCTCATGCATAATTATAAAATTGGCAATTACACCCACAAATTTGCATGAGTTAGGAATTCCCACCAAATTTTAAAATTTCCCTCTCTTTTTCATTTATAAATGCAAATTCCAAATGCAACTATTACCACCAACCAAACACGACCTAAATGGAGCTAGCACTTTTGACACAGAGTCACGGTATGAACTCTACGACTAAGAGTACTTGGGCGGGATTCAGAATGATTGACCACCTAGAAGTATTCACTCAGGGCATTGCAAAATGCTCAGATCCTTCACTCTCTGATCTCACTCCAAATATTACAGCAATCACAAATTGCAACATCACCTCTCAGATTCTAGCTTTCATTCTGCTATTTAGTTCTCTCTGAATTCAGTAACACAATTCTGACATTAAGAGGATTTCTTATGAAAAAGAAAAAGGAGGTATCAATCAAGAATAGGGCTTTGTATTGTCTATGTAGCATGAATACTTAAAACCATGAGCCGTACTCTGACCCTTAACCTGCCCGAAGGGTACAAGTTAATATCTACATTAAATTGAAACTAATAATGCAGCTCTGACATCAATCAGTTCCTTCAACCATTTTTAAGAAGAATAAGAAAAGGATATACAACTTTTTAAGATATGAAAAGACCATATCCAGATACTCTATACGGAACTTTGAAAATAGAAAGCTCATATAAGCCTCATAGTAACATATTGGAGATTCAGCACTATTCATGTTCAAAGTACAGGTATATCAGTAAGATGAAACATATTCAGTTGCAGTGATTTATATATAGTTGTGCAGGGTATGCTTTTGTAAGATAGATTTCCCAAGGAAGCAATCTTCACTAGAAACGTATTACAAAATAAATATTCTTTTGGACTGGCGAGAATGATCATAACCTAGGCACTTGCTCAAACATTTTTGCATTGAAATAGAATATTAAAAAACAAACAACGATCAAGATTGAATAAACGAATGATAAAAATTACGGAAGTTGTATAGGAGAATGAATGAAAGAAAAACTATGATAAACAGTGCAATACCATAGAGAGAAAATCATCTTCAGACAATGATAGAGGAAGATGTTCTTCACAAGTCATATCTTTCTTAGCTGAATGCAGAAATTCATTTCTGCGCTCCGGTCTATTGCTTAGACTTTGGTGAAGAACAGGTTGGTTCAAAGATAAACTGTTGTCTGAATCCAGATAGAAATAAGAGTTTCGATGAAAAGAAAGCCTAGGTGATCTTCCCAGCATTGCATGGAGGATGTTTTCTTTGTGTTGAACATGTTGATACAACAAAGACGGCTGTAACATTGTTGAACCCGCCCATCTCATATGTGACGAAGGTTCAGGAGGTAAGCTATTTTCACCATCAAAGTGAACTGGAGAGCTTCTGCAAGATTTTTTTGTAAGGCCATCGTCCATAGAAAAACCGATTCTGCATGCAGCAACATAATGAACATTTGGACATGGAAACAATGGAGACAAATGAAAATAGGTACCTTTTCAATTTTCCTTTGGTGTCTTCTTCACCATCGAACAGCTTACAAAGAGCATCACCAATACCTGCAGATAGCTCCTAGAGAAAGTAATAGCATGCAACAAATTATTGAACTGTTTAAGCTAACAAATCTTCTAGGTATATCTCATCAAGGAAATACCTGGCAATCTCTACTGATTTTAACAGGCTTGTAATCATTCAATGGATTCTTCAGATGGAGAGTCTTTTGAAAGGGTAAGTCACATAATCGAATCCAATTGACTTTGAAAGAACGACCCCATGGATTACATCCCCCACTTGACTTACTCCAGACATTGTCTCGTTTCCAGCTCACAGAAGACATCATCTGAGCATACCCTTGGAAAAAGCCACTCATATTGACACTAAATATGAGAATTACTCTATCTGAGTTCTGCAAGACAAGAGTCTATCAGTCTAAGTTGCCAAATAAAAGTTAACAAAATATGAATAATATTGTTTCATACATGAAAGGCTTCCTCTAGGATAGGTTCGTTCATTACTTGAGTTGCCCATATGCCTTTTTCAACAGACAATTGAATATTATCATGGCTCAAACTTTTTATGACAAAATATCTTGTATATAGTTTATCTTTAGTCATATGACTAGAATCAACTGCACCACAGGAAGGGTTCATTTGCTCTTCTGTGCCATCTGTACCACCATTATGATCTCCAATATCCATGTTGATCGAGCTTTCTGCCAATGTGAAACAACCTCAGAATTGAAGGGCTCCAAGGCATAAGATGTACAAACACTAGGAAAAATTTTCTTCATTAAGTTTAGATTTATATATACATATATTTATATAAACATAGGCATAAATATAGACATAGTTTTGCTTATGTATATAATATAAATATAGAAATAGAAAAGACAACACATAGAATCTGGTTCACCAAATTCAATATTGAAAAAAATCAATTAAGGATGGTGCAATCGAGGTATTGCATCAGATCAAAAGTAAGCATAAAAAAATGTCCGCACAAAACACCAAATCTTAGAAAGCACAATTAATTTTAAATAAATGTGGATTATGGTGAGGAATTATAGCATACAAAAAAAGAAAAGCCTAAACCATATAAAGGATTTTGAAAATAGTAATTTTCACCTTTTACTTTATCCTTTTCATGTTTCAAAAGTCAAAAAATTAGAGTTGTCAAGCTTTTTCTCATTCTGCTGCCAAACTACTTATCTGCAGGACTCCACTAGAATCTTGTTTTCTCATCTGCTGCAAAACTATTTATCTGCAGGACTCCACTACAATTTTGTCATCATAGTTGAGTTTAACCACTTTATAGGATGGATTAGTGGCGTTTCTATGCACCAGAGTAGATATGACAGAAAAACATATTGGTCAACTTCAAATGGAAAATGGGTGCAGCAAAACCAAAAGAGTGACACCTAATTGGTTGAAAAACCAAATTTGCTTCTTGTGTCACTTGCCTGAAGCCCCAATTTAACGATTTAGAGAATTGCATGAAGAACAACAAACTTCATCTGAACAACTGTACATATAGATACATTCCGAATTAAACCTTGGGAAAAGAGATGTATACGGACCTAAAGTTAGTCAACTAACAGCATGACAAGAAAATGCATAAGTGTCTGTTTAGAACCTTCAATTCCTTCACTGTTATGTAAAAAAATGGTAAATGCCGTGAAGAAAGAGCAAAAGAAGATGCATCTGGGAGTTCAAAATTGAAAATTTCGCATATTAACAACTGATATTGAAAGTTCCATCTAATATGTTAACACTCGCTCAAAAGAACTCATGTCATTGCGTTCGAAACATATAAAGGTCAGGTTCTTAATTAATTAGAGACGGCGCATAGACAAAATTGTATCATGTACAAAGAGTGTAAATCAAGAAGCAGAGCTGATTCTAAAGAAGAAAGAAAAAGAAGCAGTGCCATACATATCAACAATCAGTTCACTAGTGTATGAGGTCAACTCTATCCAACAAGAAGCACGGCCACAATTTTAGTTAGCACTTGTGCATAGGATGGCATTGCTTGAGCAGACGTATAACTTTTTACATTTATCCACCACTAGGAGATCATTGTATTTATTTGCATGATGGTTTAGACTGTGAAGGTTCACCATTTTTGCTTCTCTTCTTTTTCAAATTTCTAGGTAACATGACCTCAATGGTGATGTGGTGAATAAGCAGTTTAAGGGAGGGAAGAGAAACATAAAGGAAGAGGAAGAAGACGAGGAAGAGTAGGGGAGATGTCACAAGAAAAGATCATAGATTTGCAAGGAGAACAATCAACACAAAAGTAATAGTCAGCATCATTTCATCAAATTTTAGAAAATTAAATTTAATATATATATATATATATATATAACTAAATTTTAGAAAATGCATTTGTATCCCTACTTTTTCCCTGAATTATTTTCTTACCCCTATCTTAACTTTTTTACACCATTTGCCCTTCCTTTTTATTTAGTATCTTATTGTGTCCTTATATAAGTTAAAATGATAATTTTTACTAGACCAATTTGGAAATATCTCTAATAAGAAAGAATCCTCAAAGAAATCTTCCGATATATGTGCATCTCTCTCCCTCCCTCTCTCCTGCAAGCTACTTCTTGAAATAAGACAATTTTATAACTCAATAATGACATAAACCTCTCTTTTTATTGATATAACTAATTATTTGTATAACTTTAAAAGCATTTCACAAGCCACTAAAAGGTTGTGTGGTCAAAAATTAACCTGAACGACTCGAAGTACATTACGAATCAGTGATCAAGTGTGAATCACTTACGATAAATATTACATGAAAACAAAAGGCAAAGGAATTAGGGTTATATCCTCCCCACAAATGCTGCACTTCTCACTGCAGCAAACCAAAAATATGCTTAGAGTAATAACTCAAATAGGGTTTATCCCATGGAGTTAATATGGTTACAAGCAGAATAGCCCAATCAGCATTCACAAAAGCAGCTTCAATCCCTTTCCCATCAAAATCAGAACTGAACGGGTTGTCTAGCGAGCGATCCAATGCTCGCTGGGCGTATTCGGGCTGCCTACGTAGTCAACAACCATCGTTTTACTAGAAAAACATAAATTAAATAAGTTGAGCGCATTTCAAAACAGGCCCAACCAACCATATAAGAGAAGGGATGCAACTCCCTAGCCCCAAATTTCCCTCTCAATTACAAACCAGGAAACAATGACAGTAGCCCCCATCCACTCTTTTGTTGTGCCATATCACCAACACTCCACTGCCATCTCTCTATTGCTACACAGACTCGTCAGAATTGTGAAACTATGTTTTCCAATTTCATTAAATTCGTAAAAGTTCCAAATTTTTTGTTAAATCTTGTTAGAACTTAGAAAAAGATTATATATTTGTATTATTGCATTTTTTGAATTTTTTTAGGCCATCACTTCTTTCTCTCTTACCAACCTCCCACGAGCACTCAATAAGCTTCCCACCACCATAATGGTGTCGAGACGGTGTTAGTTTGGTAGCTTGATTACATTGTTATTTTGATATAAGTGTTTAATATGTCTTGCATTATCTATCAAAAAATATTCTACATCATTTAAGCTGTTTTTATGATTTTTAATTTATTTTTTTATGGGTATAATTAATATAAAAAATATTTTAAAAAACCCCCAAACTGCCTAGGTGGCTAAGCGTTGGGTGGTGGCCAGCCGCAACACCTTTGGCCAACATTCTTTAACAATGAACCTAATCTATCACAATCATTGGCCCTTACCACTATCATAAACAAGAGTTTTACTTTGTTTTGCAAGTCATAACACTAAGCAAGCAATGATTTCATTAAATGCAGAGGGGTTATGAGTTACTAGAGCCTTTGCACAAAATTCAAAAGAGGTTGAAATAAACAATGGTGCACGAACCTTTCACTTTGCATCTACAGGCAAAGGCAACAAACTAGACAAGTGAACTGGTTGTTGCTGAGTGCAATAAAATGCCACCTTAACTTAGGGTTTGGGATAAATTAGGGGTTTTGGACCTCAAGTCCAGGTGAAGCATACGCCCACTCTCTCACGAATCACTCAAGAGAAAGATTTAATAAAATCAAATCACATGCTCTCAATTTCATTCATCTCTCACTTTTTATTATCAAATTAGGGTTTTACAAATCATATATAGAAATCATAATGCAACAAGATAATAACAAATCTAACCAAATTTCCTAATCCAATCTAATCAAATCTAACTAAATAACTAATTTATCTTTATCAATTCTCTCACGCTTGGAAATATTCACTACATGGTGAATGTCGACAAGAAGGAAATCAAACATGGCCGAATAAAATTGGTCAATCTTTCCGAGATCTGACAAACCTTTCAACCGAACTAAGTATAAAAAAGTCAAACAAATCTGTATCCAAATATATGTTGCCTTATATTTCAATGGAAACGACAATAATAATTGTGGAAGGTCTGGAGAGAAGTCAAAATATGTCACTTCTGTAAAAAAAATGCAAAATTTGAAATGTGAGCTGGAAAGTCAATGAAAACACGATCCTCATGAACAGGGCTATTAAATATTTTTGTAGTTGGCTCTGGCGGAAAAACTGGATCAAGAACCTTTGGACCTGTGACGGGCTCTATGATGACTTCAGTCTCAATTATAACATAATCATCTAAATTCTCGGAAGCTGATGTGTCGATATTTGAACTCTTCGAAAGGCACTGATATTCATAATGCCAAAATTCTTCACATGTCGAACATTTGATGGAATGACACTGATGAGCCGAGTGTCCGTATCTTTCACATTTAGAGCACTGTTTAAAACCAAGATGCGGAGCATATCGTGCACGAAGAAAAAACTGCAAACGATTTCAAGTTGGACGAGATTTATAATTGTTGAGGTACCAATCAGAAACTTCTCCAACCAACTTTAATTTTGCATAATTGTATTGTTGCTCTAAAGTCTAACGGAAAAATTACTTCAAATTGCTCTTCCAATTATCATAACCATTAGGATCATCATAACCATGAAAATATGGAACTACATCATATATATCATACTCCACTTGATTGAAATCAGCATTAGTGTTGATGTATTTTCCACAAAATATGAATTTCATAATTCCAAAATTTTTAAAGCAAGTTCAGAAAATACCATAATTAGAATGTGTCGATTATACCTCGAATCCGATGCGAACCGGGCTTCAAATGGCATCAAAATCACGCTCAAACCCTTAACGGGTCTGCTTCTGCTATTGGGTCGGATCTACTGCAGCACTAAACCCAATTTTAAACTCAAGTGGATCGAATAGGGTTGCGGGTCGAGTTTGAAGTCCAAATAGAATGCAACTTGAAATAATATGGGTTGGGTCTGATTTGTATGCGGGTTTGCTAACCCAAACCTGAATCAGTCAAAACCCAAATCAAATCACGTCTTCATTTCTGTTCACAATTTCGGCGTGCGATGGCAATGAGGAACCGAGGGGCGCTAGTGGAACCTTGCCGGAGATGAGGAGGCACTGAACATGGAGGTGTGACAATTGGCGGCGGGTGAGGAGTCGAAGTCAAGGATCTGGACATCTGATGGATCAAGTATTGAAGATCTGCGTTGAATGTTGGATGTTGCTGTTGTCGTTGTTGTGGGTGAGCCGTGGGGGAAGAGTAGAGGGGAAGGGGAAAGAGAGATGGGGTGAAATAGGAAACAGACTTGGGTCTGTCCGTAGGGAAGGAAGAGATGGGGGAAAGGAAAGGAAATTTGAGTTTTTTCCTTCTTTTTCTGCTGCTGCTGCTTCTCTCTCTCTCACACACACACTCTTTTTTAATTGATTCTCCCTTTTTTCCACTCAATTTTTTTCTCTGTTTTTTTTTTTTATTTTTTTCCTCTCAAATCTAAAATAAAATAGGAAGAAGATGGAGAAGAAAATGAAAGGAGAAGAATGAGGAATTGGACTCTGATACCCATTAGGTTGTTAATTTAAGCTCCTCAAAGGCCTACATAAAGGCTAAGAGTTAAGTCATTTAACAAGTACTGTTTAGGCTTTAGTTTTTTTTCCCCCTCCAAAGAAAATTATAAGCATTTCTTGCAAACTGTGTGAACTTCTACTGGAAATAAAGCAAGCATCGTGAATTTTATTGAAAGGCATCACAAGGATCAAAATATGAAGCCATCAAATCCCCAAGGTGCAAATTCCATAACTAAAGGTTTTTGAGAGCCCTTTCACTGAACGTTCAATATCCACTCAAATCCATTCCATAGTACGTGCTTCACCGAGAAGATGAATGTCATGCTATGAAGCATCAAATTTTCCTTCATTGTGCTATCAAGAGCAAAAGAGATGGGAACACATGCAGAAAACTAATTCTAATACTCAAATGGCCCAAGGGGAAATAATGGTGCACCATGTGGCAGCAACGAGGTAGTAAGTACTAATTAAAAAAAAAAAATCTGAGAACAAAACTACATCACTGTACTTCAGTGGTCTATTCCACAATACTCCCTGCCTACCTTGGAAAGGATCAATTATGCAAGACACACAACAGCAGCAACAATAAACACACGGCTCCAGTACTATCAATCGCAACTATAAAGTCTATATGTAGTTTTAAAGGGTCCAATAGCAATCAAGGCAAATGCAGCACTCTGCAGCTACACAACCAATGGCAAGAGCATCTATTGATGTATTAACAGCAGTATTGCAATAAAAGGCCGATCCTCAGTTTCCCTAGCTGCAATCTAGTTGAGAACAAGGTTTAAGATCTCAGAATTGGTACCGGTTGATGGTTTATAGTATAAGAAATCATCAATGGCAGAGAGCAATTAGCTGAGCCAAGATCGAACTCAGATGTCGGACCGGTATAGTAAAATATCAGCAACATTGGTATTACCAACATTATAGAGTATTATATAATATCTCGTACCACATTTGCAATATGTATTGACGATATCAGCCAATATTTAAAACTTTGGTCGAGAAGACTCAAAATATGATAAATTTAAACCATGTTTCCTACATAGACTGATAAATTCCATATACATCATTTGCATGTGATAGAACATTTGCATCCCAAAATTTTTCTTAATGCAATCGCAGGATGCAGAACCTAGTGGATCCCCAATTAATTTCCATAATGATATCCAAAGGGCAAGAAAAGAAGCCCTAATAGTCAGATCTTTTTCCGCAAATAGTTTCAAACCTGTAGATAAGGATCATCAGGCTTCAAAAGCCTTAAAAAAAAAAAAAAAAAAAAATTCCTAACAGAAGCATTTGTACACAACTACAGAAAGTTGCATTCTTCGCTCTTGAAGAACAATTATTCATTAGAATATGAACTACATATCCCCATTTTTTCCTTGTTTACTTCAAATAGCTTTTAGCATCTAAAAATGAGGGGTTACAATATACATCCAACCATGCCACATTTTACATTAAATAGTAGTAAGCTCAACTTCCTCGCCTCATCCCTCCCATTGTATCGGCATCGTCATCTTGAACATTCCTCAATCTCCAAAGCAAAAGCACCTGATTTGTCTCTAGTTTACTAGCTTCAATTGCTAGGATCCAAAGTCAGAAAAGCATCATAGGCAATTCCTCCAACAGATACTAGATCAACTAATAGAAGTTTTTCTAATTATATACGCGTTTGGTCGATAGGAACCTTTGCAAACAATCTTCACTTCAAAACATGTACTTTTATATGCCTAATCCCAATATTCTTATGTCCATCCATATGGTTAAGGATAACCTAAATTATCAGTGCCATAAAATGCAGCAACTTCCCAGTGAGATAAAATCTTATTTATGTAACCAATCTGACAATACTATGTCCTTATAACTAAGGTTATAATCTCAAAACGAGTATCAGCATGAGCCAATGGTTTATGATATTAATAATCGGCAATATCTAAGGTGTTGTATCAGAAAAATTGGATGCATCAGTAAAATAAGACAATATTAGCAATATCAGTATCAACATTTAAGGGTTTATATTATAGCAGATACATTAAATTTACAATATATATCTGTACCAGGCAATATTTAAAACCCTGGTTAAAACTTATGGATTCTTATATCGCACTCTGTGGATGTACTCCAATTTCATATAATATAAACCAAAAAAGTTATATCACTATCCTGAAATATATTGTCCCCCAAATAAAACAATGAACTTATGTGATTTCTTTTTCTTAAAAAAATCACAAAATGATGCTACCATTTAATTAACTGTATAGAAATGACAAACTTCCATAGCAGTTTGATGAATAAAAATCTACTCAATCTATATATTTATAAAATAATAAGAAGGTAAAGATTGAATAGATAGTAGTTCAAATAGTAAAACTAAATACTAACAGATCCATTGAAAGAATCACCTGGGTCATCATAGTTCTCCAGATCATGTTTGCATTCAATTAAAGATGAATCCACTACAAATGCATTCTCCTTGATAATCTCAATACTGAAGTTTCCACCATAGCCTAGTTTTCAGTTAATAAATTAAGACGTGTTAATTGAAAAAAATCACATAACCTGATAAAAAACTAGATCAACTAAAATTTAGACAAGCAAATTGGAAAACAATCCACCTTTCTGAAATGGCAGGAGTCAAGGATCAACGCCTCAATAAAAGAAAAGAGTAATAAAAATTCAGCGGGTAAAGAAGCATCAGAGGATGACAAGAAGGTAAGAAAGATGGATAGTAAGAATGTTAAATAGAACCAACCCTACAAAAATTCAAATAAAAAGTAATCATATCTCTTGCTAGTAAGTAATAACCTTAAACCATGATCAATGAAGTCTTCAGATCTATAATCTATAGAACCGGACACGAGTCTCATCCTCTATCATGCACATAGGGTGTGCAACACAACAATCCTCCTATATCTAGACATGCAGACACCACTATATATGTGCAACTTTTAAGATATATGTACACCAAACTCAGACAGATATATGTAGTGAATTGATATTCACATAATGAAGCTAAAATACTTAAACAACCCGTAAAACATTTAGTTTTTGTTAAAAAGGTAGCCACAATAACATAATCTCGTATAAATGTTGAAAATAACAATAATGCATAACATAAAGTTTGGCCTCCCAAAATGTTGTAGCACATATTGCGTAGCGCATAACGTAAGTTACATGTTTTTTATTTTTTTGTTCAAAAATATAAAATTATTCACAATAACTTCAATATGTACGAAAATGTTTTTTATGACATCAAAAAATAATTAGAAAATTCTAAGAATTGTCAAATTTGAGTTGGAACAGAAAAGACATCAGAGTTAATGTCAAGAGTGGAAGTCTGGCTCTGTTATTGGAGAAAGTTGAAAAATGGAGTTTAGAGTAGTAATCAAAGTTAACAAATGAGAATCACCATCAGTTTCAAAGTTGGATTTAGGTTGACAGTCAAAATCGACAAAAAAATTAAGGTCAAGAGTTGGAATTAATAAGAGATTTGAAATCCATTGGACTTAGGCTTAATTGGAATAAATGGGGTCATTACTAGGGGTGGGGGATCACAAGATCTATATACACTAAAAAAAACTTATAACGAAGTTAAGTTATGGTATAATATAACCCAAAATAATACATTATAACCCAAAATAATGCAAGGTTATGTAACAATTAGCTCAAATGTAGTGGTTATGTAATGATCTGCTCTTACTAAGTTATATAATGAGTTACATAATGGGCTATCCAAACCATGGTTCTATATATTAGATATCGGATTCATGGATAAGTGGTTTTCATATTGGATAGCAGGATATCGGAAAATATATCGAGGAAATGAGCCAATAATGAGCTTTTGTAATGTATTGGCAAACTCTCTAAAACAATATATTGACTGATATACGCTTACATCGGCGATATTCAAAACAATGTTAAACTATACATGCACATATTTTTAAGTGAACAAACATTTGAAGATGTCATGTAAGACCTGAACAAACACACCAATTTTTTTGTTAAGGAAAATATCCTACAAATCATATCTTCATATTTTGTTTAAGTCTGTAGAAACAAGATGGATTATGTAACCTAGATAGATTCCTGGGCTTTTCCACTCAATCTAACTGAAAACCCTCAGCATAATTACCAAATTATTGGATTTCTATAGAACCAAGGGCAAGATATGTAATTAGATTTCTAATATTATGCCAGATTTTGCTATAACTACCTTAAAAACTGGTTGCAGAATTCTCTTGAAAAATTGGTTGCTAAAGATTTATAGGTTTTAAATATCAGTAATACCAATACTATCGCCTAGTGTCATATTAGAATCTTTGATGTTGAGATATCCGATAAAAAAAAATAGATCCTATAATATCACTGATGTTTCAATGATACATCCACTATTGTTATATGATATTATCTGATATTGTTGATTTCCGATTCCATAAACCATCTACCGATACCAGGACTTATTCCGAGAATCTAAAACTTGGATTTCCCCTCATCACACCAATCTAACAATTTGTAAGCATACCACCATTGCGACTATAAGTCAAATAAGGAAACAAGCTTTGTTAAAGATTTGAATAACGATTAAAAATATGCATAACGTTGCATAATTCATGCACTAAGATGACCAAAATCCCTACCTAGAATTTTCATCCCTTCTCCAGCTTGGAGGGCATTCTAACTCATGTTTCTGTCCCTTTACTCTTCTTATTGTAAATTATTCATGCATGAGAAAAATGTTAATGCCTCTAAACACATACAGCAAACCTTTACTTGCAAATGAAACTAATTTAATAAGTGGCACAGCAAATTTATAGGAGAGGATAATGGTATTAAGAATAAGAAAGCATTAAACTATTATGATTTGGTAGTTAAGAAATACAATTTGGAAGGCCGACAATGCAGGTTACCGACATGACATGAGAAATATCAAAATTATCTTGCTGCTTTGGTTTTAGAGAGAGCATAATATAAATTTTACTCTTTGAGAAAGAAACATACATATTGAAATGAAATGGAAAAGATTGAACGAGTTTTATGGGGGGAGTGAAAAAAATAATAATAATAATCAGAGAAAGGTCTAACATGTCCCATTACTTGATGCCGTGGAAAGAAAGTGAAGGAGAGAAATGGGGGGCAAAGAAGCTGAAGGGGGAAAGGCAGCAGAGTAAGAGAAAAATATAAGGGAAAAGAAAAAGGAACAATGACGGTGGCCGAAGCAAGACAATGGGAGGAAGAAATAGGCGGTGGACGGGCGAAGACGGTGAAATTATTAAAAAAATAAAAATTATCAAATAGGAATTGATAGGAAAAGTAAATGAGGGGGGGTAGAGAGAGAGAGAGAGAGAGAGGGAGGGAGAGGGAGATGGAACCTTGAAGAGTTGGATGTCGCCGGAGGAGGAGATCCAGTTTATTCTGTCTGTTCGAGCGGTTGAGTCGAGAAGGAGGTGGAGGAGGAAGAGGAGGGGTACGCAGCGGAAGGGTTTCTTTCGCCCATTCTTTTCCAATTTTCTTTCACATTTTCCATATTTTTTTTTTCCTTAATTTTTTTGGGAAATTCTAAATACGCACTATATTTTAATAGTGAGCACCATTTTCCGATGTGTTGTACGGATAGTATGTGGTGCTCACTAGCAAAATGTGGTGCGCATTTAGAATATCCCAATTTTTATTGTTCTTGTAAATGGAGTTTCTAAAGGGGCACACCATTTTTCCCCGTGAGCCCACTTTAAAACTTTGACTTTATAATAAGATTTACCTAAATTTTTAGCACCAAGTTGCCCTCTCTTTCAATCTCAGCTCTCCCTCTACCTCCCGTGTGAATAGGTGCAAAAATTTTTTTTAAACTTCAAATTCAATCCACTTAATCTCTTCCAGTAGATAATCTAATATTTTAAATTCAAAATTTTACTTTATTTTCGTATATCGTTTCCTAAGAGACCCAATAAAAGAGGAATTTTTATTTGTGTCGAAATCAACGAAAATGGAGAATACAAATATGACATTGTAGGCACAAAAATAAATAAATAAATAAAAATAAAAAAAAGTGTGTGGAGACCCCCTGCGGCCCCACGCACATGGATCCCTGTGCACAAGATCTCCTGTGCGGAGGAGACCTGTGCGCAGTAGATCCCTACGCACAGGAACTCTTGCACGCAGGCTCTTACGCGCACACCCTCTGGGGACTGCACCCTTCTGCGCATGTCTATAGACGTGAAGTTTTGAGAACATGGTTTCCGATTCAAGTGGATTTCACCCACGACATCAATAAAGAGGAAAAATTCTCAAAGAAGAAAAGGACAGAGTTTTCAGAGCGGAGTTTTCCAGAGGAAAGAGAAGCGATCGTCTTCTTCCCAGCTGGACCGTCAACGGAGTGCATTAGTAAGGCTCCACCACCGCTAGAACCCACAAATTAAAAAGAAAATCGAAATCAATCTTCCCTATTCTTATAATTCCATAATTTCTTTTGTAATTTTCTTTTATATTGTTGTAATTTTGAAAGTAAATTAGTAATGGAAGCAAATTTTAACTTTTTGGGCAAATAAGAATTGGCGACCACAGATAGAACCTCTCTGTTCACAACAGAGAACTTGGTGGTATAGTTTGACCGGAGACCTATCGGATCGGTTGACAAGACCTTAGTCATTGACGTCGACCAATAAAGATATGATGAATTCCTCTCTTCAAGCTCCCCTGGTTCGAAAACTTGGCGTCATTGTTAGGTAACGACCAAGAAAAGTGAGGCATCATCGCCCACCGAAACTGATAAAGCGTTATCGCCTGTCAAAACAAGTGAAGCGTCATCGTCCACAAAAACGGACAGGGCATCATCGCCTGTCAATGTCTATGAAAACTAACAAGACGATATCATCTGTCAGCAAAAATAAGGCATTATCGCCTCTAAAAAAGAATATGGCATCATCGCCTATCCAAAAACTAAATTCATCTTTAATGTGGTCACAAAAAAGAAACCAAGACCGTCGGAGAAGACTCAAGGCCCAACGGGCAGCAATTGCACAGTGCGCAATTGCACAACAACATTGCAGCAACTGCATGCAGCAGCAACTGCGCGCAACCACTGCGCGCAGCAGCAACCGCATGCAGCAGCAACTGCACGCAGAGCGCACCTGTGCACAGCCTGCGTGCAATTTCAGTGGGCAGTGCGTGTAGCGCATGCTTCCATTCGCGCTCGTGCCCTCAGCCGCGCCCGCAAGGAAAGCCCAACGCACACCAGTACTTGTTCGTCGCAAAAGTTTCTTCGCTTCCTCCCATTGAATTAACTTAAATTACAATGAAAGTGAATAAGAGATAAAAAAGAACAAACGAGAGGATTTTATATTTCAATCTCTCTCTTTTACAATATTGTGGGATCAGTGGCGATGGGATCTGTCAAGCAGTTCCTTTGGACGATCGGTACGTTGAAATCTTCTCTTTTAAAGATATCGGCCGAATATAGACGATCTTCTCTGGTTTTGATTCGTTCAATGCTCTCTCGCGTAACTTGAAATTCTCAAGAACTCCAGAAAGAAGATGGTGACTTTCTCTGATCTTCACGAACTCAAGGCTCTGTGCGTAACTTGAGTTCTCCAAGATCTCAGAAGATGATCAGCAAAGGCTTCAAGGCTCTCTCGCGTACTTGAATTGCCAAAGGATCAATAGGAGACTTCCAATGCCCCAAAAAAAAGAAGACCCCCTAGGGTTTCACCAGGAAGGTATTTATAACCCCAGGTTAATGCAAGAGTTTCTATCTAAACAGAACTCGCATTCATCAAGGATTCCAATCAAATATCTTAGTTTTGATGGAATTCTGATTAGACTTGATTCGGGTATTTGGATAAGCCCAAAATTATAATCTCAATCAATTTGAGATTCTGGTTATCTGCTTACGCGGAGTTTTAATCGCATCAAAATGCGGCGCTAAATAACCAAAACGCGGAGCTAACACGGAGCTATTGATCATCTCCGCGTTTTACTCAAACGCGAGGCTAATATAAGCCAGACTGCGGAATCAACGCGGAGTTATTAAACATCTCCGCGTTTTATTCAAACGCAGGGTTAATATAACCAAACACGGGGCTATTGAATTAGCTCCGCGTTCTGTTGTGGAAAATCCTTTTTACTTAGAAATTTTCACTGCCAACAGAACCCCCTCCAAAGTTTTCAAAATAGCTTAGACTTCAGCAGATTTTGAAATACTTTGGATATCTAAACTGAAACGCGGAGTTAGAATACCAAGTCTATCTCGCGGAGGTAATCAGCTTCACTTCGTCTTCAGTGAAATGAGTAATTATGTCATTAATTACCCTGAGTTTCTACGCCGAATACCAAGCGACGGAAATTCTGTTTAAATAGAGCTTCCGGCTCATCTTCTTCTTCATCTCATCCGAAGAATTTCTGAGAACTCGAGTGACTCACGAATGATCTTCAACTGATCTTCGTTCAATTCTCCCTAGATTTTCATCATTAGGATGTCTCTCCAGAGGAGTTTGGCTTTTCGCAAGTTGGCCGGCGTTGATGGCAGCAGCCGTGAAGGTAGACGCGACGGCGAACCAGTCTATGCAGCGTCTTTCGAAGGTAAAAACCTCATCTCTTGGTTTTCTAAGAACCATTCTGAGATATTTTGGCTTGGTTTATTCTGGACGATTGCTTATCTTGTCGGCGAGATCGCCATTTTATTGTGTCATCCTTGCGCTTGAAACGCGGGGCTTTACTAGTAGTCTTAATGAATCGGCGAGGCTATCTTTGATTAGCAGTCGCGATGAATTGCGAGGCTATCTTTGATTAGCAGTCGCGATAAATTGCGAGGCTATCCTTGATTAGCAGTCGCTATGAATTGCGAGGCTATCTTTGATTAGCAGTCGCGAGGAATTGCGAGGCTATCTTTGATTAGCAGTCGCGATGAATTGCGAGGCTATCTTTGATTAGCAGTCGCGAGGAATTGCGAGGCTATCTTTGATTAGCAGTCGCTATGAATTGCGAGGCTATCTTTGATTAGCAGTCGCGATGAATTGCGAGGCTATTTTTGATTAGTAGTCGCTATGAATTTGAAAGAGAAGGAAAGAGCAGAAAGAAATCTTGTCCCCCTTTACGCGAAGTTATCGCATCATCCTCTGCGTTTAAAGCGCGAGGCTATTTCTTCAACTGTACGCGGAGTTTAGCTCCGCGTTTTTATACTTAGAAGATTTTTCAAATTTTTGTAGAACTCATGATTCTTCTTTTGCAGTGAAGTACTTGGACCAGATCCTTCTTGAAGAGGAATGCACGTGGCTTTACCAGTCTTCGTCAGCAAAAGTAACTCTAAGGAAGCCAGAAGCATATGATTTACAATATAGTTGCAGGTTTCAAGCCCTGGCGCCAAAAGATAAACTTTTGAAGGAGCTACAAGAACTCTGCGGCAGCTCAAAGAGATAGAGATGATCATCTAAGGGCTTGTAGCATGTCGAATCCAACTTGTGTATCTTCATTAGGATTCTTGTAGCAGTATCTTCAGATGATCCACTAAGAACTTTAAACAGATCATAGCTGATATTTGCAGAAGAGATCTTTTGCATGTGAACCAGGGAATTTCAACACCCCATGAGACTTGATGTCAGATTATTGAAGCTTTTGGGAGAGCTATAACTCCCTCTTCTTCTGTAATCTTTTTCTTTTATGAAGTAAAGGAAAATTATTTTCCTCTTTATCTGTCGGCTTCAAGAATCTTGCTTGCTCAACAAATAGATGGTTGATAATTCTGGTAAAATAATCTAAGACTCTTTTGCGTAACTTAGATCATTAATACTGATATGATCGGGTAAGGACCATCTAATTTCGGCAGAGGCACCAAATTGCGCATGCCTAGTCCAAGTGCTCTCACGCGTAACTTGAACGGAGATAGGAATAATCCAAATCATACTGTCAGAGGTAAAAACTTAACATGACAGGTCCACGGGATTTTTAGCAAACCCCCAGCTATCAACGGATTTGATTAGCCTTTACCAATCGCCGTTTGCGTTGGGCTAGCCATGCTATTCCCCTCAGCATGGTGAGTTGTCGAGGAATTGATTTCCTCTCCCCTTTGCCTTTAATCAGCATTGGGTAGTTAATTCATATTTTTACCCCAAGTATGATATGGTTGGCGAGGAACTTGATCTCATCTTCCCTCTGCTTTAACAGCATTGGGCGATTGATTTCATACTTTTACCCCCAGTATGATAGGTTTGGTGAGGAACTTGATCTCCTCTTCCCTCTGCTTCAATAGCATTGGGCAATTGAAATATTTTTATTTATAGCACCCAATTAGCCATTCCAATGGCTAGCATGAGTAGCGGAAGTATGATGTTTATCATCGTCAATATTTTCGGCACCCCCAGCCAAATCTGGCTGTTAACCAAGGAGGGCGATTTTGTCACAGCTGTGGTTCGGAGCATATCCAAGGGGCTAGCTTGCAAGTGCGGGCTGCCCGTGCTTGGTGTCGATATTGACTCTCCTACTGGTACATGGATCACTCTGGCAGGGATTGCTCCGACAGGGAACTTATTGGCTCCAATTAAAGTTGTCATATTTGCAGAAATCTTCTTCTGTTCCTCCTTAAGTGTGAGAATCCCGGCTTCTATCAATGCCTGAATTCGATTCTTAAGAGGATAGCAATCCTTAGTTGGGTGCCCGACATTCCGATAGTACAGGCAATAGTTAGGGTCGTTGGTTTTACCAACGACTTCCGGTTTTCCATTTTTCGGAAGTTTTAGCAAGCCCTTTCTTAGGAGGAGATGGAATAGAGTACATGTCTGCTCCGTCTTGAATGTATAAGTTTTATCTTGTCGGGGCTTATTTTGGCCTGCACCTCTCGGATTCTGAGGTCTTGGTTTCGGACCTGCAACTAACGCCATCACAGCCTTCCCTTTATTTTTAGGATTCTGTGGATATGGCCTGTTATTTGTAGAGTTTCTCATGCTACGAGATTTCTTAATCCGGCGAATTATATCTTCTGCCAGCTCTCCCTGTCTCAGCAGATCTTTCCAAGTTTTGGACTCTACAGCTTCTATTCTTATCAGCACGCCAGTCCTGAAGTTATGCTTACAGGTTTCCACCAGGGTTTCCTGGGTCATACCGTATCGACAATACATGGACTTTTCCCTGAAGCGTTCAATAAAACTTTTAACCGTTTCTTGTTCCCCTTGTTTCGTTGCAAAGAGGGAATGAACCGATATTTCGGTATTATCCTCAAAGAATCGTGCCAAGAACTGTTTCTCGACGTCAAACCAGGCATTAATAGATCCTGGGGGCAACTGCATGAACCATGTAAAAGCAGGCCCTCGCAGGGTGCTCGCAAATACTTTGGTCATTATGGGATCATTTCCCATTAGATGACCTGCCTGCGATAAGAAGTAATAGATATGCTGACTTGGGGACTCCTTCCCGTCATATGACTCCAATTTAAGGGGTTTATATTTTTCTGGATAAGGGGCGAAGTCCCACTCAGGCGGATATGGTCTTGAAACCCCCAATTCCTTCAGTTCCTTCTTGTGCATCAAGGCATCCAGTTGGCTTTGCAATTTCTCGACCTTTTCTCCATGAGGATCATGGAAAGAATATTTGTCATCATCCTCATGTATCGAATAAGCCTTTTTTTTTTTAGTTTCTTCATTTGCCTTAGGTGGCGGTTCCGAAGAAGTTTTAGCCTTATCATCGGCTATCTTCTGGGTATTTTCGATCACTTTTAGAAGCATTGTTTTGAGATCATCAATGGCCTTTTGCTGACCTCGAATCATCTGCTCTTGGGCTTCCATCCTTTGGTCAACATCATCGGATTTATCCACCATATGCGATGCTGGTTTTCGTGGTCGGGAAGATGCACGAGATTTTGGGGAAGCTATAGCTGAATTATCGCTGTCATTATCATAAGAACCTTTTGAAAGTTTCTTATAATTCTGAGGAACAACAGCACCTGATTTGAGTCGAGTAAGATGGCGAGGTTGTTCATCATCTGCATCCGACTCATATTCTTTCTCCATAATCTTTTTGCTTTTGCCGACCATATTTGAGGTCACTGCCTTTACCTCTTTTTCTGTGATTTGATATCTCAGATTATTCTTCCTCCTTATCGGAGTATCTTGACGAGACTCAGTTATTCTGTTAAATACAGACACTCTCTTCTTGGTACAACAGCATTTATCCAATACAGCAGATATGGCTGTTATGAGCTGCTCACAATGACATGTTGAGTGTGGCTGAGCTTGAGTCATATTTCTTATTTTTATCAAGTAATTTCTGAGATTGGTGACCTTAGCCATGGAGTCGTGGGACCTATCCATCTTTTGAGAGGGTCTAGGAACCCACTGGAGCTTCTTGGGATTACTGGAGTCCAGTTTCGGTCCGCTGACGCGAGGATCTGTCCTGATTCTACAGTTAGGTTGATCCACGCGGAGCTTAGAAGTAGCTTCGCATATTGTAGCGCGGGGCTGAGGAATGACTCTGCATCTTGCCATGTTAGCCTCGCGTTTCTCGCTGGCCTGGCTTGTCTTCAGAAATTTAGCTTCTGGAATAATAGCCCCGCGTGAAGGAAAACTCTTGCACGCTGGCTTATCTTTGCGACTAACGCAAATCATAGTTTCGCGCTTAGCGCGGTTTTTATGATTGACAACTATCTGCCAATCATCCTCGCGTTCCTCGCGGAGAATCTCGCGTTTCTTGCAAGTATTACTGGCCTTGCTTTTATTGCTTGGCTCAGTATTAGCCTCGCGTGGAGAATCACACGCTGGCTTTAAAGAATTTTTATACTCGCGTTTCTCGTGAGTGTCAGGAATCTTGCGTTTATTGCAAGCATTAGCAGCCTCGCGTTTCTCGCTTGGCTTAGCCTCGCGTGGAAAATCACACGCTGGCTTTGAAGAATTTTTATACTCGCGTAATTCGCGAGTGGTGGGTATTTTGCGACTAGCGCAATCCTTACTGGCTTTGCGTCTCTCGCTAGGCTCAGTAATAGCCTCGCGTGGAAAATCACACGCTGGCTTTGAAGAATTTTTATACTCGCGTAACTCGCGAGTGTTGGGTATTTTGCGACTAGCGCAATCCTTACTGGCTTCGCGTCTCTCGCTAGGCTCAGTAATAGCCTCGCGTGGAAAATCACACGCTGGCTTTGAAGAATTTTTATACTCGCGTAACTCACGAGTGTTGGGTATTTTGCGACTAGCGCAATCCTTACTGGCTTCGCGTCTCTCGCTAGGCTCAGTAATAGCCTCGCGTGGAAAATCACACGCTGGCTTTGAAGAATTTTAATACTCGCGTAACTCGCGAGTGTTGGGTATTTTGCGACTAGCGCAATCCTTACTGGCTTCGCGTCTCTCGCTAGGCTCAGTAATAGCCTCGCGTGGAAAATCACACGCTGGCTTTTCCTTGCTTTTAAGGCAAGTTGTATCTTCGCGTTTAACGCGGTAGAGACTGGTCTCGCGGGTAGCGCGAGCCAATTTGCGAGGGACCATAGCCTCGCGTCCTCTAGAGTTAGCTCCGCGTCCAAGGCGGACTTTGAGGGCTCTACGCCTCGCTCTCCGGTTCCTGTTCCGGAGTTGGGTCCTGGTCAGTCCAGTCCCTAGGTCTTCTTCGACAGTCGGAAGCTCATCCTCGGCTAGGATTTCTTGTGTGAACTCCGGCTCTATAGCCGCAGTCTCCAAGGATCCCCGTCTCTCGGTGGATACCTTTCTACCCGTCACTCGGGCATTGGAGTACATGCGACGATAGTGCCGTGTCTCATCCAAGTCACCTGATCCGGAGGAGAGGAACTCCTCGTACTTCTGCTGGTCGATTTCAACGACCAGCGTGTCTTCTTCGGATCCGATCAAGTCAACGTCCGATTGCACCACTATCTCTTCATCAGTGAAAGAGATGGCTCCCACTGTGGTCGCCAGTTTGTTCGTCGCAAAAGTTTCTTCGCTTCCTCCCATTGAATTAACTTAAATTACAATGAAAGTGAACAAGAGATAAAAAAGAACAAACGAGAGGATTTTATATTTCAATCTCTCTCTTTTACAATATTGTGGGATCTGTGGCGATGGGATCTGTCAAGCAGTTCCTTTGGACGATCGGTACGTTGAAATCTTCTCTTTTAAAGATATCGGCCGAATATAGACGATCTTCTCTGGTTTTGATTCGTTCAAGGCTCTCTCGCGTAACTTGAACTTCTCAAGAACTCCAGAAAGAAGATGGTGACTTTCTCTGATCTTCACGAACTCAAGGCTCTGTGCGTAACTTGAGTTCTCCAAGATCTCAGAAGATGATCAGCAAAGGCTTCAAGGCTCTCTCGCGTACTTGAATTGCCAAAGGATCAATAGGAGACTTCCAATGCCCCAAAAAAAAGAAGACCCCCTAGGGTTTCACCAGGAAGGTATTTATAACCCCAGGTTAATGCAAGAGTTTCTATCTAAACAGAACTCGCATTCATCAAGGATTCCAATCAAATATCTTAGTTTTGATGGAATTCTGATTAGACTTGATTCGGGTATTTGGATAAGCCCAAAATTATAATCTCAATCAATTTGAGATTCTGGTTATCTGTTTACGCGGAGCTTTAATCGCATCAAAACGCGGCGCTAAATAACCAAAACGCGGAGCTAACACGGAGCTATTGATCATCTCCGCGTTTTACTCAAACGCGAGGCTAATATAAGCCAGACTGCGGAATCAACGCGGAGCTATTAAACATCTCCGCGTTTTATTCAAACGCAGGGTTTATATAACCAAACGCGGGGCTATTGAATTAGCTCCGCGTTCTGTTGTGGAAAATCCTTTTTACTTAGAAATTTTCACTGCCAACAGTACTCTTGATTTCAACTCTGTTATCTCCATCTTGTGCCTCTTAAGGGTCGTACAAAGACACGCTTTTGCGCTCTCCTGTCAGCACCCACTCTGAACACACATCTTCAAAATTTTCCTCTGGTGATGAATATTTTCAAGGTAAAACTCATCAAAATTTTCTGCAGCAAATTTTAGAGGCGTGTAGGGGCCACGCAACTGCACAGGCCAACATGCACTGCAGAAGACTCCACAAAAGAATTGGCGATAGTTCTAATGCTGAAAAATTGCTCAACTCTGAGATTTAGCAGACTAATTTGTATTATGAACAGAAATTATGACGCAAAAAGCGTTAAATTGTAAATATGAATGAGAACAAGTCTCATGACTTAAGAGAATATCTCACTCAGAAGAGAAGCGTCATCTAACCCACTCCTCAATGTTAATATGAACGGTTGATTTCAGCCTTTTTATCAAATTGTAATTGTAAATCAATAGTCGTCCGTTTTTTATCGGATCACTGAACCGAAAAGAAGACGGACTGTGAAAAAGATGTACTCCAGAACTGATTTGCCCACTGCCTCATTCCATATGGTTAGCAAGGGCAAACGAGTTGCCGAGAGTGACTCTTCAGATATAGAATTCATTCTAAGATTAAAAGGAGTGTTTGTTGAGTCAAAAGGTGTGTATCGGCGCACTTGGACCAGGAGAGGAGTCGCCATACCGTTAGACTATAAACAGTTGGCTGGAGGATCCAATGATGAGGAAGATAGACATTCTGTCATTATGTTTTCATCTTCTTCAAATTCAAATAAAGAGTCGGAGGCTACAGTGAACATAACCGACCTTCTAGAAGAAGTCTCCAAGAGACTTGAGAGACAAGAACGTCTCAAACAGCAAGAGGAGACTATTGAAGAAATGAAACAGCTCATAACCGAGTAATTGGCTCGAACAAAAAAAGGCCAATCCTCATCGTCCTCTTCCAATCGACGGGAAGGAAAATAACCTGTCAATGAAAATAAAGAGAACAAAGACAAGTATGAAGAACCACCTCCTTACTCAGAAGAGAATGAGAAGGTGAGAGTTATCATCAATTCTCATTTGAGAAGATGGAAAAGATGGAGAGCCGGTTGCAAGCACTTCTTCATCACAAAGAGCTATAAGAAGTGAGCATAGTGCGTCCACATCCCACAGAATGGGAAACTATACCCTATCCTGCAAACTATAAACCGTTAAACCATCAGTATTTCGATGGTAAAGACTCGCCACAACAACACATATTATACTTCCTATCGCAAACATGACACCTAATGGGGAATAATCCGACTTTAACTAAGATATTTCTGAGATCCTATAAGGACCCGTATTTACTTGGTCCATGCAACTGCCCCAAGAGACCATTAAATCATATGTTGATGTAGAATATGAGTTCTTAGCCCTATTCTTCGAAGATGATACTAAAGTCTCTATGCCATCCTTGCTAGCAGCAAAGCAATGAGAAGGTGAGACAATAAAAACCTTCATCGAGCAATTCCGATAACTTTTCATGGGATGTCCACATGGCATGACGCAAGAAACTCTTGTATAGACTTGCAAGCACAATTTACTGACCGATATTCTGGTCAAAATAGGTTCTGTTGAATCCAAGTCTTGGAAAGACTTGCTCAAGCAAGGTGAGCAAGCCAAAGATATACTTCGATGCCTCAAAAAGAAGAGATCCGCAAGAAGAGGCACTATAAATAAAGCTCCACCCCAGTCCTCTCGGTCCAAAGGGAAAGATATAATGGCAGTGGAAAATACGCCGAAGCCAAAGGAAGCGTCGACTAAAAGTAACACTGCGAGGTCATCCAGACCTCAGAAGCAGTATTCATTTAAATATGAACATACTGGTATCATATTTAATTTGCTCATCAAACGCAACATGCTCAAGTTGTTGGAGAGCAGGAGGCCTGAAGAAGTTGAGAAGACTAACGATCCAAACTACTGTTTATATCACCGGATCATAGGTCATCCTACTAAAAATTATTTTATTCTAAAAGACAAGATTCAGGCACTGGTCGATACTGGAGTGGTTCAGCTCAAATCTGAACAAAAAAAGATTACAGCTAACTCAGCTAATTTTAATGAGGGTGGTCTAGATGTACCACTTGGACTCACGCCTATTCCGAAAGGTAAGCTCAGAGTGGTTAATTTAGACCCCCATAACTAACAGAAGAAAGGGTTAAGCCCTTTTACAGCTAAGAAGCAAGATGTCCTTTAGGTGCATCCGGACCTTCTTAAAAATGAACAATGGATAACAGTGGTGTCCAAAAAGAAGGCCAAAACAAAGAGAAGACAGCACATGTGCAATGCTGTCTCGGCAATAATTGAGAAGGATCCAGATGACGCGCCTCTGTTAACAGATTCTGAAATAGAGATAACTGATCTTGCAGTAGAGCATGAAGCTGCACCTTTTTTAGGCACCAAGTCCAGAAAACAATATCTAAAGGACCATGCGAATGCAGAAGTTAAACCCTCTAAGTCAACAAAGGAGGCTAACGAGAAAATAGTCAAGCAAACTTCTGACAAAGGAAAGCAGAAGAAACTTAGGTATAACCGGGCTCTGCGGAAGGATGCTCAAGAAGAGCAAAACTCTTCTTTCCAATTTGATGTTATAACGCAGCTGGCGAATATACCGACAAGAATAACTATATACGATTTATTATGCTCATCTAAATCCACAAGAGATGCCCTAAGAGAAGTTTTAGCAGATTTTGAAGTTTTTATAACTCATCTTCCAGAAGAGGTTGAGAAGGCATGCACACACTGCAACCAAGTATCGAGGCGTTCCCCTTACATTACTTTCACGCTAGAGGACATGCAGTTGTAGAACATCAAGTACAATAGGCCTCTATACTATACATGATATATTGGCTCAACATAAGTGGGTCGGATTCAAATCAATCCAGAATCTGCCCTGAGCATTATGCCACGGAGGCTTATGCAGTTCCTTGTGATCCCTCCCTACAAATTGACTTCAACTAATACTATCATCTTTGGCTTCAACGCCAACGATAGTCATCCTCTAGGAAAGATCAAGCTCAGATGCCAAATTAGAAATCTCAAAAACGAAGTGACTTGCTATATGATTGAAGCAGACACTTTTTATAACCTTCTTCTAGGGCGACCGTGGATTCATACCAACATAGTTGTCCCGTCCACTCTACACCAATGTATAAAGTACATGGATGAAGATGGTGAAGTGCATACTCTACTTGCTAAGAAGCAACCATTTAAGAGAGTTGAAAACTACTTCGTAGATGCCCTCTTATATGTTGAGAGTGTTGAGGTCGATCCACCACTACATAATGAGTATGATAGTGGAAATGAAGCTGACATTGAGCCTGAGACATTTATCACTAAAGAAGAGTACGAGCCTCTTGTAATTAGTCTTGAAGGCTTAGATGTTAATGACATCGTCGATGATGCAGGCGAGTGGAGAATCAATGAAAATCTAGATGCTTATTTGTTTGGTGTTGCTACTGATTTTGTGCCCTCAGCTACTAATACGGATGCAGATAGTCTCTCAGAATTTGAGAATTTAGCAACTATGCACCTACCAATTAGATCATCAATGATGCTACAATCAAGCATAAAAAATGTAGATGGGGGCAGTGTTTAAGGTGCCTACCTGCCTGCCGGGTCGATAAAAACCTATTCTTTTCAGAAGGGATCAATCACAGATGGCCTCATCCGACAATAGTAAAGATGAAGCTCAGGAAGTCCCTCGATGCTATCATTACAGACCAAAGTTATTTCGAATGATGGACAAAATGGGATATGACTTCATCCATAGATCTTGATTAAATTTTGACAAAGGACGTTGAAGTTTACTTCTCTCGTTAGTGCCCAAAGGGGAAAGAGCCGGATTATTATCACAAAACCGACAGAGGGTTGGGATATGTCACAACATCTGATCCTTCAAATATCGAAGACATGATCTACCAAAATGTAGAGGATTCCGATTGGGATTCAAATATCAGTCTGGGAGTATTATCTAAAGAGCTAGCCGCGAACATGACGTATGCTAGCCTGACTCCAGATAAAGATGATGAACTGATTTTTCTCCAAGATGAAGTGTTAGTTAAGTATCTCGATGCCCAATGGAACATGCGCTTCGAATAGCATGTACCACCTACTGAAGATAAGGCTGTTCAAGTAAATATGGGTGATGAAGCCAATTCCAAGTCCATATTCACAAGTGAGAGTTTGTCTCCTGATGAAAGAGATGACTTTATAACTCTAATCCGAGAATACATAGACGTCTTTGTCTGAAATTATGAAGACATGCCAGGCTTGAATCCTCAAGTTGTTATGCATCGTCTTAATATTAAGCTAGATACAAAATCAGTAAAGCAACAACAAATAAGATTCTATCCAAAGTTAATAGAATCGATCGAGGATGAAATTAAGAAGCTTATACAATCTGGCTTCATTCGAGAGGAACAACATCCTGATTGGGTAGCGAACATCATTTCAGTTCCCAAGAAAAATGAAAAAATTTGAATCTGAATTGATTTTTGAGATCTCAATACGACATATCCTAAAGATGAATTTCCGCTTACAATAACGGATGTCATGATTGACAACACCTGTAGATTCGAAAAGATGTCTTTCATGGACATATTCTCTGGGCACAACAAAATTAAAATGTACGCTGAAGATGAGAAGCACACTGCTATCAGAACACCATTAGGCATGTACTCTTATGCGGTTATGCCATTCGGTTTAAAGAACGCATGTACAACATATCAGTGTGCTATGAGCACAATTTTTTACGAGCATCTCTATAAAACGGTACAGTGCTGCGTGGACAATCTTGCCATCAAGAGTCGCAATAAAGATGATCATCTCCGAGATTTGAAAATGGTGTTTGACATTATGAGAAGACACCAAATAAAAATGAATCCGACTAAATCTTTTTTTGGTGTCTCTAGTGGCAAATTTCTTGGTTTCGTTGTTACATCCAAGTGTATCCATTTAAACCCAGAAAAGGTAAAAACAATTCAAGAGATGCAGCCACCAAGAAACTTTAAAGAATTTCGAGGATCACAAGAGATATTAGCATACATTCGGAGATTTATAGCTAATCTTTCAGGGCGAAGTCAACTTTCACCAAGCTAACAAAGAAAGGGGTATCGTTTGTTTGGGATGAAATTTGCCAACAAGATTTTGAGGAGCTCAAAAAATACCTCACAAAACCTCCGGTGTTGGTAGCCCCTGTATCAAGAAAGCCATTTTTTATATATGTTCAGGCGATGGACCATTCACTCGGTGTTCTGTTGGCCCAAACCAATGACTCAGGCCATGAGCAAGCCATTTACTACCTTAGTAGAACTATGATAAGCGTTGAGTATCGGTACACTCAAGTAGAGAAAGAGTGTTTGGCCATGGTATTCGCAGTTCAGAAAATATAACACTACTTAGTAGGACGAACAATTCATGTGATTTCTCGGGTGAATCCCTTGAGAGTGCTTATGACCAAACCTGGATCACTCAATTGCAGGTTAGCCAAATGGTCGATCATACTATCGCAGTATGATATGCAATTTATATCGTAAAAAGCGATCAAGGGACAAGCAATTGTCGATTTCTTAGCAGAACATACTGTCTCAGAATCATCTAAACTTTATGAGGATATTCTAGATGAAATAGCAAAAGTCAATATGATTTCCAAAGAACCGGTTTGGCTGCTATTTTTTAATAGAGCGACTCGAAAAAAGTCTGTCAGAGTTGGGGTAGTTTTAATATCCTCGCAGAATCATGTAATCCCCCAAGGATACTCACTCACTCAGCCATTTTCTAACAATGTATCTAAGTACAATGCATTATTAGCGGGATTCCAAATTACCCGACAGCTAGGAATTTAGCGTTTAAAGGTCTATGGGGATTTCAAACTCAAAGTAAACCAAATAAGGGGAGAGTACGAAGTCAAGCATGAACATCTCCTAGCTTACTATGAGGTAACAATCAAAATTTCTAACTTATTTAAGGAGTTTTATATTGACTATGTGTCACGGTATGAAAATATACATGCTGATGCCTTGGCTTCCCTCGCAGCCACATTAGCACTCCCTGTAAATCAAGCAAAAGCATCAAAATTGGAAGTAGTGAGCTTCTTTGCCCCGAAAAGGTACTAGAGGCAAATGAAATCCGTACATCAGGGATGAACTTCGAATTTAGAGATTGGCAATTCGTTTTCATCGACTTCGCACTCTACGGGATATTACCAAAATATCCCAAAGAAGCCGCCAATTTTGAAGAAAGAGGCGGAAAAGTTCCATTATAATTGTGAGTTTAGCACCTTATACCGGAAAACGCCAAGTTGAGTTTTACTTTGGTGCTTATCACAACAAGATGCACAAAAAGTGCTCAAAAAAGCACATGACGGAGCCTGTAATGCTTAATCCTCGGGACCTAAATTAGGAGACCGGATAAAAAAATTGGGCTTCTATTGGCCAACGCTTATGTTAGATGCCATAATATATACAAAGAAGTGTCATGCCTGCTAGATGCATGCAAACTACATACATCAGGCTGCAGAGCATCTACATCTGACTACGATTACGTGGCCATTAGAGACTTGAGGAATGGATATTATTGGCCCCATCACACCACCATTTTCTCGTGGGCATTGGTTCATGCTAGATATAACCGATTACTCCTCAAAATGGGCAGAAACTATCCATTTAAGAGAAGTGAAAACGAATGATGTGGTCAGTTTTATCAAACACCACGTCATCTATCGCTTTGGCATTCATAGACGGATCATATGAGTGCTATATTTTGCATATTTTCTCCAATATTTTATAAATTTTTGTATATAAATAATTGTTACTCTGGTATATTTAGTGTATCTTTATAGGTAACAAAGAATTCACAAGGAAGAGAAAAAGAAGATTCAAATTTGTCAAGAATATGAGCATATAAAGTCAATTTTAGTGAAGACAGAAGCTCAAGTGCAGCAGTAGAAAATTAAAGAGCATTTTAGGCCAAGATAAACCTAGAACTAGAAAATTTTATGTTGGATAAATTTGTAGAGTTCGGAATTATTTTCGAAATAAGTTTGAGAACAGATCAATCCGAGTTCATATGCAAATGTTATGATCAATTTACTAAAACACTGCATAATGGAAAATTCGATCCAGCGGGCTACGGGTCTGCCGAACATAATTTTGGGTTTTGGACCCGAGAACATAATTTTTGCTGCAGAGTCTGCAGTACCGGTCCATTTAGAGCCAAAGCCAATATATCCACCTATACTGAAATTTAGGTATGAAGACTCATTGCCTGATTTCATGCGGCCATACGTAACTGATGTTGGCGAAGTCAAGTCAGAGGAAACTGTGAAGGCACGGCAACTTCATCTTGTCTCTCCCGTATTATCGACGGATCGGTAGTCGAAATGCAGCTTTCTTCCAGATGATTGTGTCTGATCTATTTATGGAATGCACATATCATAACATTAATACATGTAAATTCATTCATACTTGACACTTATTATAATAATATCTTGTTTATAGATATGTTAGTAATTACAGAGTTCAATTTGGCAACAAATATCAATTATTGTGTAATTACGGTCATAGATAAGAATGTAAAATACATACCTGACCGTATTGAAAGATTATTTGACTAATCAAGTTGGAGAAAGTTGGAGAAATTGTCGTAATCAAACATAAAAAAACCATTAATTTGGAAATTGAGAGTGAAGATCTTCATGAAAATAAATCCTAAAAGTTATGAAATTTTAGGCAAGAATTAAGATAGGATGAACCCCCTACTATTAACTAATACTGAAGATCTGCATGAAAATTTAAAAAAAAAGCTCTTAAAAGGGGGAGCTTTAAGAAGCTGAGAATGGCTGCAACGACTGCAGCCCGAGGCGGAAAGCGGAGGCAGAGGTGGTGACCAGAGATGGCGACCGAAGGCGGCGAGCGATCGTAGGCGGCAAGCAGGTCTAGAGTAGAGCAAAGGAGTTAAGTTTTGGTAAAGGAGTTGGAGAGTTTGGTTTTAGAACATGGGGAAGAAAATGTAGAGAGGGGTAATTTGGAAATTATTTGTGTGCTCACTAGGAAAAACTGAAAATTCTATTTGCACACGGCATTTTACTCTTGACGCATGGTTTTGAAATTTATAAATAATTACAAATTTCCTATTATTTTTTAGACTAAGTTACTCTTATAAATTCCAAATTGAGACTTCTTAAAATTAAAAATTACGACTCATTGTCTTTCTCCTTTATTTTCTCTCTAAAATCCTAAATAATTTTTTTTGTATTTAATAAAAACACATCTTTTACAAAATCATCGATTTGATTTCTTGATCCCTTAAAAATTTTTATATTAACGTTTCTGAAAAGATTAGAAGAATTTTAAATTCTTCGTTTTCACCATAACAAGTGAAATTTGGGTTTGAACTTTAAGTTTGAGTTTGAGTTTTCTTATGAAAATAGAAAATTCCAACATGCAATTGGTGTTAAAGGACAAATCTAAGGTATGATTTGAATTTTTTTTAGATTTTATGTGTATTTGTTTGAAATTTATTGTTAATTAGTTTTCATTTGTGATGGAGACTTCGCTTGCTGGTCGGGTTTAATACTTGACTAGCACGTTTCTTGGTTGGTATTAATATCCGATCAAAAGTTTTTTTTGCTCTTAAATTAACAACCGACTCAAACAAAAATGGGTAAAAATGGGATCGGACGGGTGAGGAGTTAGAGAAAAAGAGGAGGGGTATTTTTGGAAAAAAATTTAGATGCAGAGAGTAAAATTGTAGTATTTCAAAATAGGAGTTTAGTGTAAAAAGTAATCAGGACATCAAGAGTAAAATATCGTGCGCAAATAGAATTTCCCTAGAAAAAATTCTCTCTTTTCAAATGAGGGTGGGCTCACTAGGAAAAGCGGGCTTACTAGGAAAAATGTACCAAACTCCCCTTGTTAAAGTACGGGTCGCTTTGCAATATAGGCCTTACGACATGACATTTTAGCTATCTTAATTTCCCACGCCTTGTAGCGGCAGTAGGAGGCCACATCCCGCTCAATCGGGCATTCAGGCTATCCAATCCTGCAACTGCAATAATGGCGGCCGCATCCATTCGCCCATCGTCATCGATCCCAACAGCGAAAGCGACGCCTTCATCCTTTCGTTCGCATGGGTTTCTTAAAATTGGGTTCGATTTGGGTCTCTCCAGAACCCTAGACCTCACCAGGACGTCTCTGATCTCGAGGCTCACCCATCATCATCACAGGACTCTCCTCGTGGTCCATGCCAGCGGCACTGAGAATCAGAGTAGCAGCAGCGACCCTCCGGCGGTCTCTCTGGTCGGAACTCCGCCCCCGAGGCCCAGGAATCCGTAAGCCCTCGCGTTCTCTACTCCAAAAATTGCATCTTTTCCCATTTCTTCAAGCTTTTCTTTTTCTATGCGGTTCAGAATTTCAATTAGTCTCTTGTACAAATTTGGGACTATAAAAATTAGAGTTTGGTCATGAGCGTTCGGCCTTGAGATTAAATTCTTAAATTGCTTCGTAATTAAAATCTTAAATTAGTTTCAATTAGTTTCTCATACAAATGCATTGTTAAACATAATGTTAAGTATTTACTTCTTCTCAACTTGGAGATTATAGCACAGTCTATTTGCCTCTCTTTTTTTTGCTTTGTATGCTGTGCTAATTTTACTAATTCCTATAAGTCAGTATGGTTTATTGCTTTAATATATTGAAATAATAGCTTAAATGGCAACCTATGTAGATCCTGTCATTTCTTAGGGCTTCAGAAGTCATCTCATTATTAGTGTTGAGAATTTTTGGTTTTTACGCCAACTGACTCTCTTTTGTTCTATCTTCTGTTTGACGACTACTCAGTTAGACTTAGTGTATGGTTTCTTTATAGAAATTGTTTGACTCTTTAAGAAATTGTTTGACTCTTTATACTCTCAGTATTCAACTTTTCTTTACTCTTTGACCTTTTAAAAATAAAAACGAGTGTAGCGTCAAACGCCATACAATTTCGGTGTTCGTTGGAGATGAAAGTGGAATGATCAATAGAATTGCTGGTGTATTTGCGAGGAGAGGATACAATATTGAATCACTTGCAGTTGGTCTGAACAAGGACAAGGCTCTCTTCACAATAGTTGTCTCGGGGTCTGAACGAGTTCTCCAACAAGTCGTAGAGCAGCTTCATAAACTTGTTAATGTTTTGAAGGTAACTTTTCAAGCACCTGTTTGAATATTATTATTCTTTGCTGAGAATCTTCATATGATTTCATAGTTTGTTCAACATGGAGCCTGTATTGTCATAATTGCCTTAAACTATTTGAATATATAGAGAGAGTATATCTGAACTGTTTTACGGATTGTCCAATTGCAGGCAGTGGCTATCAGGCTTTAGCAAAAGTTAATCTAGCCATGTTACTTCTCTCCCCCAATAATAGTGATGTATAATTGACTTTTGATCAGAAATACTTCATCCCCTGTGCAGTGAAGGGATCTGCCTTCCGTGGGCATAGTGATACATATAAATTGTATACGGATAGGCTTCTCTATGCTTCAGTTGTTGCTCCAGCATTGCCATCAAATTCATTAGAAGATTCCACCTCTCTCTCTCTCTCTCTCTCTCTCTCTCTCTCTCTCTCTCTCTCTCTCTCTCCCCCCTGATAGTCTGATACCTAGCACCCGTACAATGTTATGGCCTTAGCGTAGTGAGAAGCAGTGACTATTGATGCATCCTTTCCTCTGGCTTGGAGACATTTAATTAACACAGTTCAATTGCACTTGGTGAAAGAGCTGTCTACCATTGTTGCTTTGACAGTTGTCTTCGGAAGACGATGAATGTCTGTGACTAGAACCATTAAGGGAGGAATCTTAGTGGTGATAATGTTACAAAGCAGCAAAGGTAACAGGCATTGTGGTTAAAGCGTTGGGAGACTGGTGAACTGTTTGCAAGTTTAATAAAGAGCTTGTAGCATTCACTTTTCTATTAGAAGCTGTGCATGTGCATCAGTTTTCATAGTCCTTTTTTTATATCCAAGTTTGACTATTGTAGGAAAGAAACTGTGTCATCTATATATCGTAATCTGATTAATTGGTGGTACCATTAAGCACCTTGTAATGGTAGCTGGGATAGCATCAAACTCAAAAGTTAATTTGTCCAAGAATCAATTAACTTCAATTCCCAAAAGAACAACATGGAAATTTCAATAATTCATGCACTAATGTGGTTCTAATGTACTTTAATAGGTTGAAGATTTGTCGAGGGAGCCACAGGTAGAAAGGGAGCTCATGCTTATGAAACTCAATGTGGAACCGGACAGGCGGCAAGAGGTACTTTGTTAAAAATTTTTTATCTTTATTCATATGTTACTTTAACTATATATATGAACTGGAAATTCGTGTTGCTTTGATGATGTTTACTTTTGCCCAGAAATGTATTAGCTTATGCTATTACTTTCGGCCGATAATGATGTAATTAATGTCATCCTATATGTAAGCTGCATTTGTAAATGAATTAAAAGTGGAAAACCCTTTTTCTATAGAAATGATAATGCATATACCCCCCTCCCCACTTGCCCATCGTAAGCCATATACAAGCCCCCCCCCCCCCCCCCCCCCCCCGCCGCGCAAACCACCAAAAAAGAAAAAAAATAAAGAAAAAAGAACCCAAAGGAAAAAGGGAGGGGAATGGCACCTCATTTCTTTCTCACATGCACATTTCAGTGGAAGAGGTAAACATCTCCACAAGGACCAGTAGTTGTGAAATTTCACATACAATACAACAATAGCATATGACATTCAAAAGAAAAGCTAGCTGCTCCACAACAAATAGTTGAAAGCATGCAGTTCACACCATCTTTTCCACCTCATTAACACCTTGAAGTAATGTAGGAATAGGCAGCATTAGTCACATTACACGAACCAATGTAGTATCATAATGAATCCAAACTAATCTAGCTGATAGTACTTTACTACTTGAAGGCTAGTTTCATTTATCGTTCAGCATTTCTTTTACTGCAATGAAAGTAAACAGCGAATGTAATATGGTCGGCACGGGTAGTCCTCTTAGTCCAAACTGACAGGCATTACCCTAAGTTATTACTATATTTGCTTTTGTATTCCTCCAACATATAGTGGTGCAACATACTTTTCCTAAGAAGCTCTTAACATTATAATTTTGATCATTCAACCTAATAGAAGCCTTTTGAATAATGAAAGATTCGCTTCAGTTTTCATATTCCGAGTCCAGGTTTCTTTTAGCATGCATTTATGATATATTAATGTCTATACCAATATTTAAAATAGCGATAACGGTAACATAACGTTTTGCCTTTGTTAGGTTATGTCGCATATAGCGTAATACATAACGTAGGTTACATAATTTACTATTTATTTAATAAAAATAAATATAAAATTATATAAAATAATCTTTATAAATTGAAAAATAAATTTAAAAAATTCTAAAAAGAATATATAATCATTTTGTAATGCATAATCTATTCTAGATTTTTATTAAATTTTATAATAATTTTTACATTTATATTCATAAATTATATTAAGTCCGCAACCATAATTCCAGTCATCACCTAAAAAAAAAACAAGATTACAATTCTTTATTTCAATTCCAGTTATTATCATTATTGTAATTTATATTTTCAAATGTTCAATTTATCTTATTTATAATTATTGATTTCAATTCAGTTAAAAATTCAATAAAATCAATAAATATAATATTTCAGCAAGCATATAGGAACTACAACAAGCGAATAAGGAAATAATCGCTAATTAGCAAATTAGTAATTTCACAAACAATCAAACAAGCCAAATCAAGTAACAAAATTTTAGTAATTCGCTAATAATCAAAATAATAAGTAACAAAAATATAGATATTACTTAAAAAATAATAGTAAATAACGTAACATAACGTAATTTAACGTAACGTTACGTAATATAACGTAAAATAAAATAAAAAACGTATTGTTACGGTGCACTGAGTTATTTTCAGTTGTTACGTAGCGCTGGAGTTCTGTTAGGTTACGTAACGCAATATAACGGGTTTCATAACGCATTATTTTCAACATTTACTAAACTGCAAAGTCAAGAATAAAGATAAGTTCAAGTAATGGCGGCACTTATAGAAGCCCGTTTTCTAAAGTTGGTGCCTATATGTACACTGTTCTTTTTTCTGCTTAAAGAGGGAGGTCACATGGCTATTAGTATGTTTCTTGTTCAATTGCCTCATCAAATAACTCCATTACAATTTTAGCAACAAATACCAGCAGGCGAGTATTGTGAATTGGGTGATGCCACATGGATGCAGATCCATGTTCAATTGTCTCTTCAAATAACATCATTAAAATTTTGACAACAATGTCTGTCAAGTATTGTGAGTTGGAGTTTTATCATGATATTTTTTATGTATAGCATGGTAATATTGTTGGGGCGGTGGTAGGCCGGTGATAGCCAGCGTAAAATATTGTCACATATTATGACATGAGCCAAAATATGAATTTTGTTGGGACGTTCCCTACTGAGCGACATGCTACATCGGAGCTCGGGTGTAGTGAAAAATTTGTGAGGGTTGTTAGGTCGTCGCCCAGAAGCGACGCGCCACGTCAGCGCTCGGATGTGGTATTAAATGTAAGAGGGTTCCCACATTTTAATGAGCGTGTGAGGGTAAAAAAGTTAGCTCATAAACATAAAATAAATATAGATTTCGGTTGACATCGTGGAATATAGGTTCTCCTATAGATAAATTAGCAGAGTTAGTTGATGTTATAATTAGAAGGGGGGTTAATATTTTGTGCGTGCAGGAGACTAAGTGGGTAGTTGAGACTTTGGTATACGGGTAGAGATAGAAATCGTAATAGGGTAGGTGTGATCATAGATAAGCAATTACTTGGGAATATAGTGGAGGTTAGGAGGAAGGGTGATAAAATTTTATTAGTTAAATTTATTTTATATAGAGAGATTTTTAATGTCATTAGTGCTTATGCACCACAAGTAGTACTTGATGAATCCAGTAAATATCAATTTTGGGAAGATCTAGATGAGATAGTATAAGAAATATCCGTTAGGGAAAAACTATTTATTGGTGGTGATCTCAATGGGTATGTAAGAACTAGTCGTAATAGGTTTGATAGTGTACATGGAGGATTTGGTTTTGAAAAAAGAAATGAAGCGGGTAATTTAATTCTAGATTTTGTTTTGTTTTATGATTTGATTTTAGTGAATACTTGGTTTAAAAAAAGAGTTTCTCACTTGATTACTTTTAAAAGTGGATCGAATGCAAACCAAATAGATTTCTTTTTAACTAGGAGAGTAGATAGAGCTAGTTGTATCGATTATAAGGTAGTGCCAGGTGGGAGTGTAGTTACCCAACATAGACTCTTAGTTTTAGATATTTAGATTAGGAAGAGATTTAGAAAGATTAAGTATAAGTTAGATCTTAAGATTAGGTGGTGGCGATTAGAAGATAATTAAAAAGTTTTTGTAGATAGAATAGTACAAGAAGCAGATTGGAGGACCATGATGATCCTAATATAATATGGAACAAAATGGCTAGCTGTATTAAAAAATAGGTAAACATATATTTGGTGAGTCGAGAGGCGGTACTCTACCATGTAAGGATATATCATGGTGGAATGAAGAGGTAAAAAAATGCTATTAAGATCAAGCGAGATATTTATAGAGATTTGAAGAAGAATAATAATAATGATGGAATAAGTTTGAGAAGTACAAACTAGCGAAAAAGGAGGCTAAGAAAGCTGTTCGGGATGCAAAAACTAAATTATATAAACAAGTGTACGAGAAGTTGGATAATAAAGAGGCAGAAAATGATATATATAGAATTGCTCGAATAAGAGAGAGAAAGTTTAGAGACTTATGTATTGTAAAGTGTATTAAAAATAATGATAAGACAGTTCTAGTTCGAGATGAAGAGATCAAAGAAAGATGGAAAGATTATTTTGATAGATTATATAATGGTAATTTTACTTAAAATTTGGGAGATCTTACTATTCAATGTGAGAATATGAATCGTAGTTTTATGCGCAGAATCAAAGAGTCTGAAGTAAAAGAGGTTTTGAAGAGGATGGAATAAAAAAACTATTGGTCCAGATGAGATTCTTATAGAGGTATAGAATACTTATGAGGGATTGGTGTGAGCTGACTGACCGATCTTTTTAACAAGATCTGGCAAATTAAGAAAATACTAAATGAATGGAGGAAGAGTACCCTAGTATTTTTGTATAAGAATAAGGGTGATATTTAGAGTTGTTTTAGCTATCGGAAAATAAAACTCATGTGTTACATTATGAAGCTTTGAGAAAGGGTAATTGAACATAAATTGCGACAAACTGTTAAAATATCGGAGAACTAGTTTGGATTTATACTGGGGCGATCGACGACAGAAACTATTTATTTACTTCGTCAACTCATAAAGCGATTCCGAGAGAGAAATAGAGATTTGCATATGGTATTCATTGACTTAGAGAAAACTTATGATAAGGTACCACGAGAGATACTTTAGTGACATTGATGAAGAACAAAGTTCCCATCAAATATATCGATATAATTAAGGATATGTATGATGGAGTAGTGGCCAATGTCAGAACATGTGGTGGTTTAATAAGTGATTTTTCTATCACAATTGGATTACATTAAGGATCTGCATTGAGCCTATTCTTATTTGTTATAGTGATGGATGAGCTTACTAGAGCTATTTAGAATGATATACCTTGGTGTATGCTATTTGCTGATGATATTGTCTTAGTTGATGAGACAAGAGCAGGAGTAAATGTCAAGTTAGGGTTATAGAGACACACATTAGAATTTAGAGGTTTTAAATTGAGTAGGTATAAAACAGAGTATATGGAGTGTAAATTTGGTAAACGACGGATCCTAAACTATAGTATTGTAACACTGGATGGGCAATAGATATAAATAAGCAGTCACTTTAGGTATTTGGATTCTATTATTCAGAATAGAGAGATCGATAATAATGTCAACCATAAAATACAAGCTGGCTAGTTGAAATGGAAGAGTGCAATAAAAGTTTTATGCGACCGTAACATTCTGTTAAGACTGAAAGAAAAAATTTATAGGACTACTATTAGGCCAACTTTATTATATGGCACGAAATACTGAGCTATAAAGAAACATCATTCACAGAAGATAAGTGTAACATAGATGTGCATCTTTGCTAGATATGTGGCAACACTAGGAGAGATAAAGTAAGAAATGAATATATTCATGCTAAACTAGGTACAGCCCCCATCAATGAGAAAATGCGAGAAAATAGTTTATGATGGTTTGGTCATGTGCTAACGTAGACCTACAAATGTACCAGTTCGACGAGGGAAACTTATCAATGTAAGACAAGTTAAAAAGAGCGAAAGGAAGACCGAAAAAAATATGGATGGAGGTGATACGAAAAGATATGGATTCTAGAGGTTTAAATGTGAAGATATTACTTGGTAGGAATCAATGGAGAAGGATTATCAATGTGATCGTTCGATCCGGCGTGATTTTCTTTTGGCTCATGTAGCCAGCGTGATTCTCTTTTTGTTCATGTAGCCTACCCCAAGTATTTGGGATAAAAGTCCTAGGTGTTGTTGTTGTTGTATTTGGTTTAAAGCACAATATATTAACCCATGTTGCAGGGCCAAGATCTCTCCAAGCATGAGTTTATAATCTTTGCATGCTATCCTCTTTAATCTCAAAGAGAAAGGAAGTATTTTTGACTAATGATTGGCTTATTTGTCGGCATTTAATCTCTAGGTGCACATTATTTTAATGATAAATAAAATGTAAATGTTAAAAGTGTAAAAACTTAAAATGATGCTGAATAAAATTGTCAAAAGAAGGCAAAAAATAAAAACCTTAGAGGGAAAAATTTCTAACTACAAACATGAGTGCATTATTGAATTTTGGCAGAGTTGAAACCACAAAAGAAATAGAGGTTGAAACCACAAAAGAAATACTCAACACAATTCATATATTACTCACTTAGAGATGCAAACATGAATAAACCAGCAATAATTTACATCTGTTATCATGTTAAATAATGAATATAGGACCCAAAGGCAGCATACTGATTTAAGTCAAATGAGAAGTGTGGTTAAATTTATCCACAGTGTACTTCAAATAAGCAGAAAAGAATCATAGTATATACAATGTTTGGATGTTGCCAAAGAGCACGAGGAACTAACCTTCTCAGAGAGACGACAATGCCCTAAGTCGTAAATCGTCAAAAAGCCGTGAATTACGGCACGTCCACTGCCCAAAAAAAATTTAAGATTATAAAGAATAATTTTAAAATTTAAAGTATCCATCAGTTGATTCAAGAAGGCATTCATCAGGTAAAAATTATCAGTACACTTTCAAGAATGCATTTCAGAGGATAAGAGAGGGATAAGCACTGGAAACTCCCTACAAAACAAGCAACAATTAACACCTTATCCTCCACTTCCCCTTTAGTATATTTGATACAAATTAGAAGTATAAGGATATTGTGATATTCTGCCATCACTAGAACATTCTTGGATAATAGCAGGACTAGAGTAACCAGATCTGCTAATTGTCGGGTTGGTTCCGGATACTGCTAGGCCCAGAGCAGGTCCAGTTACTGACACTACTCCTGGTTGGAGCCACATTCAAGAAACCCGTTAGGTTTAATAGCCCTGGTGCAAGCGCTAATTCAAATACCACTCCTGATAGTGTAGGTCTTTCCTCGAGATAAGAGAAACTAGTGTCATCTAATTAGAATTTGTACAATTGAATGATTACATGAACAGTTGCACAGAAAAATTGCATGCTCTGAAGAACAGAGTGGACAATGCAGCAGTGAGGCAGTACGGTGGCCAGTCAAGGGGAGTAAAGCTGTATTGGTGCTTGGTTTAAAGGGAGAGGGGGCATTGGGGAAGCTGGAAACAATGATGACTGATAGGGATAGAGAAATGACGTGATTTCGGAAAGCCACGTGTACAAGTATTTGATTAACATAAAAGCATAAAAACCAATTTACTTGAATGGATTATTTTTACAAGTATGTGGGATCTTGGTCCAAGAAAGGCTGTATGTGGAGTGCCCAATCCTGACCTCATGGAGGAATAAATATCTAGTCGGTGTCTGGATTGGGCCTATAACAATGGTACCCAAATCCTTTACAACTTCTGAAACAGGCACGATTCTTCCTGGTATATACCCCTTTACAAACGAGTATGATATGGGCTGGCCGTCAGCCCCAATTTGGGTGGGGATCAGACCAATAAGAACCAATCTTATTTAGCAATAAGTTTGAAGATGTTTGGAGTGACATATTCACAAATATTAATGGATACAAATAATTAATCAAACAATTTATATCTTGAAATTTTTTATTATGCTGCACATATATTTGAAAATGCTTTTATGCTAAGTGCATATATTTTCTAGTAGGGTCTAGTACCATTCTATGTCCACAAGTTGCATTGTAATCATATGTATATATGCCATGGGAAAACATCTATTCCCAAGCTAGGAATGATTGAATAAGATACCCCTCATTGGCTATTTAGCTCAGTCCATATCCAATATAAAAGTCAAGACACTAAACACAACTGGGATAACAATCATCGTGAGAGTAACATGTCACGAAGTCATGTGTAGTGCTGCAGGGGTATAAGCAATTTTTTTTAATAATGATAAATATGTCATACAATCACATCAGTGTTTTAAATACCGGCCGATATACCGGTATATCGGCCGGTATATCGGTAAAATTGAAGAAACGAGACGATATAGGTTTTTTTTTTTTTACCGTTTATCGTTTTGGACCGGTATGGACCGATATATCGGCCACGTGGTGATATATCGGCCGGTATCGAGATGAGAAATACCGGTCGGTATTAGCTAATATCGGTTAATGGGTTTTGGGTTTTGGTTACGGGTTAAACCTATTAACCCGTTAAAATCTGACTTGTTAAGAAAATATGGATGGAGGTGATTCGAAATGATATGGATTTTAGAGGTTTAAATGATAAGATATTACTTGATAGAAATAAACGGAGAAGGACTATTAAAGTGATCGATCCGATGTGATTCTTTTTTTGGTTCATGTAGCCTACCCCAAATACTTGGGATAAAAGGTTTAGTTGTTGTTGTAGCATGGTAATATTGTTATGGGTCTTCATTGTCCTTTAAATTATGGCCCATTTGGTTAACCACGGAATATCATGATATTTTATGATATCTTAAATTGAAAAAAGTTGCTTGGCAAGTAAATCTTGGATTTAGAATGTCATGATTTTAGAAAATCTTGATATTAGAATTTCTATTCTAAGTTGAAATTTTAATGTCACTTTTTTTTTCTTTATTTGTTTTTGTCAGCTGCCCCCCCTCCCCCTTTCTTTTGGCTGTTATCCCATATCTTGAAATATCATTTTTTCACATTTGAAATGCTAATTTGCCGATCTCATGAAAAAAAAAAAAAAAATTTAAAATATTATGATTTTTCAGAGTCTAGGCAAACAGCATCATATCAACATTTTGAAAAACAATTATATTATGAAATTGCAGCTCACAAAACATAATATTGTGATTTTCTTGTCATATATCCAAACATAGTCTACATGTAATGCTCGCTTTTAATATGCAGGTTATTGGTTTGGTTGATATTTTCAGAGCAAAAATTGTTGATGTTTCAGAAGATTCACTTACCGTTGAGGTGATCGCTGCTGAATCTTGTCTTTCCATCTTTATCTGTTGTATATTATTTTCTGAATTGTTTTATGATTGAAAATAATTTAAAAAAAAAAATTAATGGCCATGGATGCAGGTAACTGGTGATCCTGGGAAAATGGTTGCTGTTCAGAGGAATCTGAGCAAATTTGGAATAAGAGAAATTGCTAGAACTGGGAAGGTTATTCATGTTGTTGACCTAAAAAGACAAGTATCTTTTTATTTTGTTCAGTTTTTTGGTTTTGAACTCGTTTGTTCCATTTAGATTGCTTTGAGGCGCGAGAGAATGGGGGAGACTGCCCCATTTTGGAGATTTTCTGCAGCTTCTTATCCAGACCTTGGAATGGCAATCTCTGAAAGTCCAACAGTTAGGCCCATGGATAGAGCATTACCTGATGACTCAGAACTATCTTCTGGAGTATGTACCTTTTGGTGATAAAACTTTTTTTTTTTTTTCAAAGTATTCAGGCAGTGGACATTGGAACTAGACAAGTTATTTTGTTTGCATTTTAGAAATGCGTTTTTTTTTCTAGTTCTCAAGTACAATACTACTGATTTGTATGCGTTCAATATCGAGAACCTTAGTCCTTGTGCCTTATATTTTGTGAAACTGAATCGTAACTTATATTCTAAGAAGTAAGGACATACCGCTAGGGATGCCATGTCCGTGTCAGATATGTGTCTAACACAAATAGAGGTGGCAAGTGGGCCGAGCCGGGCACGGCCCGTCCCATATTGTGGACGTGCCGTGTCTCCGGCATGGCATGGTGTCCCGGGCATGTATGCTGCCGGGCATGGCCGTGCCAGCTCGTCCAGGTGGATAGAAATTTTTTTGTTTAAATTAATTTAGTTTTAGAGTTTGAATTTTATGATTTTAGTTATAAACTTATACTTATATTAGTAATTAACATATGAAATAGATGCATAAATAATAAAAATATATGATTAACCAAAAAATAGGAAGAAAATAAAATTTTATTTCATTCAATATCGGTAAATTATTTTTACTCCATAAATCTCTTTGGATATCATACAAAATCTGAAGACGCTCAACTTATTCTTTGTATTACTTTCTAGAGAATTATGAGTCATAAAAAATTACAAGTGTAAAGAGAAAAAAATAAGAAGACTAATAATGTAGGAGTCTTCAATTTTCAATCTTTTTCGGATGAGTTTTCTTACTCCAATTCGTCTACAAGTCCTTGGATTTTTTCTGCTGCATCAAGCCAATCCTTTAGACATACACACATCTCAAACGTGTTTGCCACCATTGAGCTCCTCCATTCCGTTAGTACTATTTCACCTGAACTAAAAACAGATTCCGATACTACTGTGGACACCAAAGGGGTTAATATATTACAGGTCATATTGGAAAACAGAAGATATATTTTCTCCTATAATTTTCAAGATGCCAAAATATCAAAAATTTCATAACGTTCACGTAAATTAGTATCTGCACTGGCTCTATCAAGATAGTAATGAAGTTCATTAAATGAAGTGTGTGTTGTCCTAGATTTTTTGCTACGAAATAAAATTGATAAAATTTTGTTTGAACTTTGAAGTATCACTGCCATCAAGGCGGGGTTGGTTTCCTCTATGTGGGGATTTTTTACTATATCTTCATATGTAGAGTACATATGTCTCAATATGTTTTAACATCGTTTATTAATTCTTGAACATTATTTGTATAACCGATATTTTTATGAAACAATTCTATTAAGTATTCCATTCTATCTAATTTAGTATATGGATCTATAATAGTGGCAAAATAAAATAAATATGAAAAATTTTGAAAATATTTGCTAAATTTAATTTCCATTGGTCCAACAATATCTACAAGAACGGGGTTATGCTTATTTTCATCAAAAATCAAACTAATTTTAGTTAAATAATATAGTGCAATGTGTGTGTTGGTAGTAAGTCCTAGAAAGTGCCTTAGTTACACTTTTGAATTGTCTTAAGAAATTTATAATGCAAATTAATTGATTCTGTTCATTTGGATCAAATAGACAAAAAATTAATTCCGTTTTGGTAGATAATAATAATGCATCTCTATATTTAATTACCTCATCCAACACCACCGTGTTTTAACGTCTTGGGATAAAACTTTTGGTGAGAGTTTAAAACTTTTACAAATTTGTTTGAAATTTTGTCTTCTTGGCTCACTACATTTTATGGATACTATTGTTTTTCTTAGTTTAATTATGGATTCGTTGCCAACCATAATCCATCTTGAATACACAAGTTCATTATGTGGCAAAGACATCGAATATGAAATAATTTTCCTTCTAAAATTGGTTTTGTATAATTCTTTAAAACTTCAATTGGATGCATTATCAAAAAAAAATAGAGAAAATTTTTCATTCTATTCCAATAGCCAAAAAAGCACTAAGTAAAGATTGAGAAAAATTATATTTGTTGTGAGCAAATTCAATTCTTCTAAATCTCATTATTCTTTTTTGAATGCACCAATTTTCATCTATGTAATGGGTTATTACACATAAAAAATAATTGTTATTTAATTCTTCCTAACAATAAGAAGTAATAGCAACTCTATAAATTAAAGAAGTTAAAATTACAATTAATGTTTGTCTTTTGTCATTATATATTTTTACTATGTTGGATTTACATGCTGATCTTGGGACATTTTTGAATTCGGGGTTATGTGTCGTTTTAAGAATTTTCAAATTTTGGGTCTTCGGCGATAAATAATGGTTGTTCGGCGAGTACTATATAAGTAGTTAATTGTTCTCTACCAGTTATGGGATTGTATTTAAATATTCCTAAAGTACCAACAAATGTGTTTAGTTGCATTTGTTGGGGCTCATTTGGTGCGTGTGTTTTATCTAAATGCCTCTTTGGATGACCCGTTCCACTTCCTTAGGTAAGTAGTAGGGTTTTTGACAATATTTACACCTACCCTTTCTAACACTATCCTCTGTAAATTTTTTAAAATTATTTCAAGTATCGGATTTGGAAACTTTATAGTAGATGGTTACACCTATGAAAGGCTTGAAGTATAGAATCAGTGAGTTCTTGTGGCAAATTAGAAGAACCAATGTGTTCATTGGCTTGGGAAGTGTAGAATCAGTGAGTTCTTGTGGCAAATTAGAAGAATCAATGTGTTCATGTGATGCAACAAATGGAACTTGTGATGGTTGTTCTAATGGCGCTTGCAAAAAATGATATTCTTTCTTTGTTAAAAAAGGAGAAAAATTACCCACAGCTTGAGAAGAAAAAATACCGGACGAGTATGGATACATAGTAAAAAATCATAAAAAAATTCTGAATTAAATCTTGTTTAAAAAAAAATTATGTACCTGAACACTGCAAGCCGAAATGAGAGTTTAAGAGTTGAGATTTGTTTGTAGAGAGAGAGAAGAGAGGGCTGAGTGTGCTTTGCTCTTTGAAGGAGGATTGATAAAATCTGATTCTTTTTCTTCTAATTCGAGAGAGGAGAGCTTAAATCTTGATGAATTATATTGCTTGACCTTTGTATTTGAGAGAGTGAGAATTGTAGGGTGTAGATTTTTGTAGAGATTAGAGAGATGAAGAGAGTTGTAGGTTGTTTATGTGTTATGTGGAAAAATAAATTTGGATGAATGAGGAGGTATTTATACATGGGAGGAGAAGATTTTTGCAAGAAAAAAATTACAACCCCCCAATGGGCATTTTGACCATTGAGGATGCATTCTGCAATTTTTTGGCTGAAAACCCCCCAACGGGAACCCCCTTGTTTGACTGGCAACGTCTCTTAGAGCCTTTTCCAGTCAAACTGTGTCAGGTCATACTAGCTCGGGCTGTAGGCCCAAGCCCAGCACAGCTTCGGCGAGCCGTGCTGAGCCACGTGCTTGGCACGTGCGGGGCCGGGCATGCTGGCAGGCCGCTTGGCCCACTTGCCACCCCTAGACACAGACATGACATAGACACGCAAAAAAATGTGTCGAACATGCCACACGGCGTGTCCAATAAACTAAAAAAAAAAAATATCATCCGAGATTTTTGTAAGTTGTATCTGAAAAAAATAAAAAAAAATAAAAAATAAACATTTACTAAATTGGTAAAATTTATGTATACCTAGTTACTTTTATTAAGTTATATTTTAATGTTTTCTAATATGGTCATGAGTTTTATATGATTATGTTAGAAAAAATGACTTTTTGTATTTACATTCTATACTAATTTTTGCCCCGCTATCATTATCACATTTTCCTTTTTTATCTCTTTGTCTATAGAGAGTAAGGTAAAGAGATAGATACATGATTGATGGCATGACTTTTCCTTTATAAAGGAATTAAGAGACATGAACTAACATATTATTTTCATTTGGGATATTTTAGTAAAATTATTATGTTAATAATAGAAGAATATATACTTGTATTTATATTTTTTTTTTTTCCATGTCCTTGTTGTGCTCATGTCCTCATTTTTTTACAAATACTGTGTCCAGCGTCCGTATCCGAATCCGAATCCGAATCCGTATCGAAATCTGTGTTCATGTTCGTGCTTTCTAGCTTATATTTGCCTGAGTCACTTAAGAGAGAACTTTATACGACAAGAATTGTTAGGGACTTTTTGGAAATTTTCTTATGATAGAGAGGGTTAACTAATCTGATACCATCAAAACAATGCACTTTAGATCATGCCAGATTAAATCTTAAGGATTTAATTACCCATACCAGATTGTCAGTCACTGGAACCGAACATGTGCGAGCAACTGTTGTACTTGGAACTGAAAATGGAGGAGCAACTCTCAGTGTATTCGTCATGAAATAATTACAATCATATAGCTAAAAGTGGAGGCATACTGAAGAAACTCGTTGACTAGACGTTCCATGGAGTTCAGCAGGGCAAATAGAGAGCTGCACTGAAGTCCCAATTCATTATTTGGGAGGTTTAAATCAAATTGAAATAATAGGTTTGCATTTTGCATCGTTTTTTTTCTTTTAATGGTACTTTCTTAAAAGCTAGTGCCTTCTATTAAATGCAGTGTTTGCAAAGTCTGGAATTAGATTAGTGGGAACCTGAACTCGTGGGACTTTGGACATTCTAGTGAATCTAGATGGGAACAGACCTCTGAAGATTTATCTTGGAGGGCAAATAGAAGCAGAACAGAATTTGCTGAATTCTGCCCTGTTATTCTGACCTGGCTCCTAGAAACTCTATTGTGAATTGAGTCAAGCTGAGAGTATGATAATGTAAATTATTTTTAAAAGAGTATGGCTGATCAAATTTAGTAAAAACATCTTTTCTCTTCTCCATTGTTTATTTCTACTTTTCTTTATCAAAGAAACTTATCCAAATTACATTATGTACCTTATATAACACTAAAATATGAAGAAATGGGTCGTAGCGCTGATGCAGTGTCTTCGGATTTAGGATAGGTAACCCAAATTTATTTCTAGAATTTGAAATGTTTGGGATAACTATGATTACTCAATTTACTGGAGGTATGAAATTAGAATTGCTATGGATGAAGGTTTTTCAAGGGGTTAGCTTGTAATAAGTTAATGATGCTAACTCATTCTGCTTACTGACCTAGAATTCTTAGAAGAGGAAATCTTAGGGATGCAGAAAGATGCTAACTCGTTTTGGGGAAAATGCTTTACTGCAAAGAGAACAGGAATCATCTCCTTGTTCGGAAGTTGTCAGCAACTTAGGGTTCTACAAGGAGAGAAGCATTATAATAGCCAAAACTTTATTGCTAATTCATATGAAGATAATGGAAATTGGAAAGTCACATGGGGACTTAAATTTTGACCTAGTGAAACTAGAAAAAGTATAGACATGAAGGTGTTAGAGTGGGAGAACCTAGAAATCAATGGCACTGGGTGAAATGTGTTTAGATGCTTGTATGCTCTAATATAGGATCCGTAAAAATATGAAATGAAAAAGTCATAAATTAATAGGTCAAGTAAATAAGCTGTCTTCCACTGACATGTATGTTTCAATCAATATATGTGGTTTATCATACCTTTTTTCTGTTAATCACAAACTATCAACCACTTTAGCACCAGTATTCCTTCGATCACCCCAGTGCATGATATCATAAACTTGCCCTAGTGAACTAGAGTGTATGCTTTGGTGGAATCAATCTTTTCCATTTGCAGATGTAAAGGTGGAAATAATGTTAAATATTCTGATGTTCATATTAGTCTTTTCACATAATTTTGTACAATATTTAAAAGTTCTGATGTCCGTATTAGTCTTTTCACAGTCTTGTACAATGTCTAAAAGTTTTGTTGTTCGTATTAGTCGTTTCACATAGTTTTGTACAATGTCTAGAAGTTTTGATGTTCACATTAGTCTTCACATATTTTTGTACAATGTCTGAAAGTTCTCTTTTCTGAAGGGTGATGTGTACCCTGTGGAGCCTTATGAGGGTTTCTTAATGAATCAAATCCTTGATGCAAATTGGGGTGTCCTTTACGATGATGATGTAAGTCCTTTTTGTTTTCTTTTTCTTCTTATCTTTTCAATGTTGATTATGATGAGCATGTAATTATCTCTATCTTATGTTTTTATTTCTGAGTTTCTGTTTTATCTTTTTAGTTAAATTATTTACTTGAGACAATTTCCCCATTATCTTTTAGATATTATCGCGTCTAGAGATATATGTTATTTTCAAGAAAAAATGCTAGTGAAAATTGAGGAGTTAAAATTTAGTGATAATTGGGCACAGTTGAGTTATAGTAGATTTCATAAAAATTTGACTTGTTTAGATTTAGTATATCTCAATAAGGATGGAAGATTATTATTTATTGATTATTTGCTATATTTTTAAAGTACAAATTTGTCTCTCCTTAGTTGATATGAAATTTATAGACTATGATTAAAATGCTACCTTAGGGAAGAAAACAGGGCAACAAGGCACTAAACCATTTTTTGTTAAGAGTACTTAAGATTTACATTGCTCACATATCATCTGTACATTCCCATTGAAGGATAGAGCCCATGATCAATTTAATACGAGTTTCAAGTAAATTTGTTGGCTGGCAATTCCCTGGATTAATTTATTGGTATTCTCTCCAATAGAATTTTCCATTACGGTAGACTAGTTTGTTGTAGCTATTGCCATGTATAAGTGCAGAATTTAAGGAATTGGTACTTTTGAGTTCAGTTCAGGTTAATGGTAATATAACTTCTGTCTTTTGTTGTTTTAGTCAACCGGTCTTTGTTCGCACACTTTATCCATCCTCGTAAATGATTCGCCTGGAGTTCTCAACATTGTAACTGGAGTATTTTCTAGAAGGGGCTACAACATTCAGGTTTCTTCAATCAAAAAATTTTCATTTACTCTTCCACATGTGCTTGCACATGCACCTCTTCATTTTAAAAATATTTTTAAGGCTCTATAGTCATATGGATAGCCTTATTCTTGCCAGAGTCTTGCTGTTGGTCCAGCAGAGAAAGAAGGGATCTCTCGGATTACTACTGTTGTTCCGGGAACTGATGAATCTATTGGCAAGTTGGTCCAGCAACTGTACAAGCTTATTGATGTTCATGAGGTGAATAATAAATTATACTTTGTTTACCCATTATATGCTATGGATAAGTTCTTGTATTTGTATAAGTTTTCTGGCTCTCTTAGGTTAGGGATTTGACGCACATGCCTTTTGCTGAAAGAGAACTGATGTTAATAAAAGTTGCTGTCAACACTGCTGCTAGGAGGGACATCCTCGATATTGCTGACATTTTCCGAGCAAAAGCTGTTGATGTATCTGATCATACAATCACACTTCAGGTTGGAATTCATTTTTACTTAAACGGAACAGATCTGAAGTTACTCTTTTATGTATCATGAATTTACTTCTGCTGTAGCTTGCAACTTTGTAATTGACTTACCATACCATCGGAGTTAGATAATCAGTTAGCTTGATTTTCTCATGCTTAGGTTAATCAATCTATTCAACGATTTTGCCAAAGCTCTTTTTTCTTTTGGGGAATTTGCCAAACACAAGTGCTAGCCTTCTTAGCATATAGACAGTGTTCATTGCATATGCCTTCCAACTTTATTTATTAATATGAAATGCATGATAAAATGTACCTTGCTGGGGCTGGGGCTGGGGCTGGGGCTGGGGTAGGGGTGGAGGAGTTAACAGGTTGATATTCAATATGCCACGAGATCAGGTGGCATGAATGAATCCTCTCCATTGAGCTCTATTGAGGGGCCATTTCCTTTTCATGTTAACAACTGATGTGTGAGGATACATGCCAGCTCTGCTCATTGAAAGACTTCAGGGGATATTTCTTGGAACAGGCATTCTATCTACTTTATTACATCATGCTTAGTTTCTGGGTTTTCTATTTTTGCTTTGCCCTGCACCAGTTGAGTTGTTTGACCTTTTTGCTTCTTTTCTTAGACAAGGTGCAAACTACTACCTGTTCTGTTACCAGAAACAGTGATATATTATCCTTACAACAAAACAAATTAACAATTCTGAGGCTAGCATATCAGCAGAAATATCCGAAAACGAAGTTTCAAGAAGATCCTAGCTATAGCCATAACCATAACAATGGGTCCTTAGGCCGCGTACTTAACAGTCCTGTGCCATGTATTTCTAGCAGGGGCAGTATCTGATGTCTTAATATTCCTCCTCCTCCTCCTCCTCCACACCTGCATGTCTCTCTCCTTGCTGGAATTTCTGAGGACTCCATTGTGTATGCCTATACCATCAAATCAAGTCTCCATTAACTTGCCCTCCATAAGTGCAAATCTTATCATTTCTAGTTCTCCAGAGATCTATATTATATAAAAATGTTTTTGATCGTGCCACATGGACCTCTTTTGCTTAAGCCTTTAGAACCTTATGGGTCTCATTGTCAGCAACAATGTACCCATGTTTTTATTTCACTTTTGTATTTTAAACTTCTTTTTAAGTTGCATGGAGTGTACAGCAGAACACCAGCATAGCTTCATTTCATCCATTCCAGTCTATTCCTGTCACAAACTTCTTCATAAGTTCCAACGAGGACTTTAGGTTTTGTTGGTCACCAAATGGTTTCATTGTCGTGATCCTCGAAGTGGCGTCTTAGGTATTGGGTCACGGGAGACATGTAAAAAACTCGGACATAAAATACAGTAAACACCATCAAGTGTCCTGAAGTTTGATGTTATTTTGTGTTTGAGAACGTGTCATAGCCAATTACTCCTCTTTTTCTTTTTTTTCTTTTTTTTTTTTAACATTTTAAAGATTATCAACGTGATCGGTCCGGCGTGATTCTTTTTTTGGTTCATGTAGCCTACCCCAAATACTTGGGATAAAAGACTTAGTTGTTGTTGTTGTTGTTACATTTTAAAGATTGGCATTCTATGTCCAATAGAGTATATCGATCTAAGTGCAAAGGTAGGAATAAATATAATAATGATGAATAGTAAAAAGAGAAATGTTGTGGGAGCCTATACTTTTATAGGAGGGATGTTCAGTATTGGTTCTTATTGTTCTGTTCGAGGAGTCAATAAGTTAATTCCTATGGTCTATTTGTCAGGCTGCCCGCCTAAACCAAAAGTGGTATTAGATGCTATAACAAAACTTTGTAAGAAGATATCTCGAGAAATCCTTGAAGATAGAACTTTGTTTTAACAAGAAAATCGATGTTTTACACTATTCATTTGTACTACAATCCGATATTTCAGATGATCCATCACAAAAATTGGCTAAACCACTTTATTTTTTTGGCTCCACTATATATCAAAAAGTATGTGTGCTGGCTCATCAGTGCTCAAACATTTTAAAGTTTAATTTCTTGATATTCTTTTGTCTCAAGAAATACTAGGTTAGCTCAATCTGGGTGCAAATCTGTTTGGGGGGAAATAATTTTGGACCAGCTTTTGGGGAGGCCTTTTAAGCCTCCATGTTGTACATTTATTACTTTGTAAATCTGGCTTTGATATGGTCCAACTTTTGTGTTTTATAAGTGCTTTAGGTTATTTTTATGTACAATCTGTTTTTGTTCATACTTCTCCACCTAAGCCTTGCACTTATGTTTCTGTATTAAAATCTAGCTAACTGGAGATTTTGATAAGTTGGTTGCGCTTCAGAGGTTATTGGAGCCCTACGGAATTTGTGAGGTTTGTTTCCAGACCATAATCATTATATTTGATAACTATGCTCAGTAGAAGTTTCAACTTATTTTTATTTGACTCAGTTAGCACTCTTTTAAACTAGTTTGTTCCATCATGGTTTGTGATTTTATTTTGGAAATTCAATATTTACTTTTGTTCCTAGTCCTGTTTTGCCATGTATAGTTGTCTAGCTACAGATCTATCACTTTAACAAAAAGCTGTTTTATCTTCTTCTTTTTTTTCTATTTAGCATTGATGTTCTGGCAGACACGGATGGGAAATTCTCTGTAGTTGTCAGTTTTGAGTGTAAAGGTTGTTGTCAATTTTTGTTGCTTTAGTTTAGCATTATTGGCTTATAATCCAGCCCCTAGGATGGCTAGGTTTTGACAAGACAATTCTCTCTGTTGCAATTATTTGGAGTGATTGACCTATAACAGCTGAGTAAACAACAGTTTACAAAACCTGATGGTAGTGAAATAGGTTTCAAGTGACCCTGAAATGTAGGAAGCCTTGAGGTTTGGGTTGTTTTATAGTTTGACTGAGACCAATAAAAGACATGGCTCAAAGATGGGTCTTGAACTAATTTTAACCAATTAATGCCATAAATGTGCCTGAATCCTACCGGTTTCAATAGGTGAAACATTATAAGCAAGCATTAAACGAGCAGAGAATCCCTTTTAACTTTCACCCATGTATTAGACAGTCCAAAATCATTTGATGTTCTGTGGTCACCATTACTTGGTGCCACCATTTTATTTTGTTTTATTTTATTAATTTTTTTTTTTTTTTTTTTTTGGGATAATTGCCTATAGGCTTACATGTTAACCCCCATAGTAGGAGAAAGAAACCCCACCCAAGTGAGGGAAAGAAACCCCACGCAAGTGGGGAAAGAAACTCAAGAAACTCCCATAAAGGAAGTATGAAGCTTCTCGTTATTCTAAATTACACAACGGTCGCCACAAACTGCTTGTTCCCTTCTTAGTTCGTTCACAACTTCCCCATGCCACGAGTCAGTTGCACAAATCGCTTGTCTGGCCTCTGTATGCCACCAAATTAATATTGTTTCCACGGAAGATGGCAGAGTTGCCCCCATTATCTACTCTTATATGTGGCACTCTCCAAATGTGGGCAACATGATAGCATGGATTCAGTTAGTGTGGGCTCTGATTTTAATTTATGTATTAGGTTCAGATGGGTACTCATATGATAACGGTGCACCTAATATTACTCTGTCAAGTTTTTTCTCAAACAGAAGGAAAAAAAGAAAGTGAAAGCAATTGTGTTTTGTTCATTGAGACTTGCACCTTGCTCACAACTTGCAGGTGGCTAGAACTGGTCGCGTTGCACTGGCTCGTGAATCTGGAGTAGATTCCAAGTATTTACGTGGATACTCTCTTCCGCTATGATCAATGGCTTATCATATGTTAGTTGGAGTAATTTTCTGGAGTAACTCGTCTCCACCTCCAAGAGAGCAAAGAGCAGAGTGGCTACTGTACATTGATTGGCTTTGAACGAAGTCTTCCAGCATAATTATGTGTAATTATAAGCAGCTTAATATGTGGGCTGAAACTCGCGTCCATCCTGCGTCATTTTGCTGGCAAAAGGAGTTGAGAGGTACATTATTTCTTCCATAAATTCCTGGTTTAACATTCTAGTGTTGATGTTGGGTTTACAGAGATCCTTTTTTGGATAGGTTTTCTGAGAGATTTTTACTTTATGATAATGTGATATCTGTTGCAATCTACCAATTCTCTATAGGGTCAACTTTGATTATGTTTGATATTGAATTATGGTTGGTATTGGTCCTTGCTCATATTTCATGTCTTTGTTCATGTAAAAAAGTAGACATAAGTGAGGTTGTAATACCATACATAAAAAGGATGAAAGAATTGTGTATGGTATTACAAGCTATTTTTTTATATTGTATTGGATGTCAGTCATCATATATGCTCTAGGTGATCCCAATAATTAATCAAACCACTACCAAAGTTACTCTGCTAGATTGACACACTGTTTTCAGGCATTGCCCCGACAAGGACAAGTTACCTGAAACTACTGAACTCCTACCTTCTTTGTATTGATTGATAAGTTTGCATTGCTTTATGCTGATAGCGCCAAACATTCCTTTTTGGGGGAGATATTTATCTAACTCGTCTTTACCACCATCCAGGTCTTTTCCTTGAGAAATGAAACCTGGACTCCCGTTTAAGAAAATGGAACACGCATGACTTTTGTATATAAATATTTGAACAAATGCTATGTAGGCAAATGCATACACGAGTCCTGAACCAAACTCGAGTATACCAAATAAAAATCACCACCTCTAGTCATATGAAGAACTCGTATTCCTGACTAGATGAATTTAACCAGAGATGATAGCTGCTAACATAGATGAAAACGGAAGAAAACTCCTTGGAGGATTACTTTTGTCTTGTTCCTTGTTTACGTCAAGAATTAAGTAAAGATTAGGCTTTCAAGAAGAGGCAGACCAATTTTCCGGCAAAGTTGCAAATGCCAGGGTGCATTCTCCTTGCACATCTATGACTACACTGTCTGAGCTCTCTAAACTAATATACATGAATCTAACCAGAAAACAATCTCTCATCTGGCATTTAAGGTTTTAATAATGTTCTCCTTACTGGAGGTCTCTATGTTCTGCAAACCTTACAATGAATGGCAGTCAAGAACTCGATTAAAGCTCTGTTGTTGCATTTTGCTGCTGCTCTAGCCACCGTGGAAGAATAAAAACCAGAACTCATTGTTCTGACACACAAAATTTGGAACTCACAAGTAGGTTAAAGCCATCTTTCACAGTGCGAAAGACCAAGCAAAGAGATCCAAATTAACAATGGAAATTATGGAATCGTTATACAATCATATCAAAATTCATAATAATAGGATAACTAACTAACTGGTACAAAAACCGTGTAGCATCAAAAGTCGAAAGCATTAGCTGACCCCTACCAGAGCCATTGGCCTCGTGCATCTACAGCCTTCATGTTGGTTGCTACCAAGGGAACTGCTCCATAGAGAGAGATGAAGTCGTTGAGGCATTTATCTCGCCTTTCAGTATGCCCCTGTAAGCTGCTGATGCCATGGGACCCCATTTCATGCATCTTTCCTGCAATATATAATAACATATCGATAAAAACCAGCGCATAGAAGTGCCTTATTTTGTTCTAATCTTTGTATTTCCTTATTGATTTTACATATTCTTATATTTATTGCTAAGCAGAAAGCCGATAGCTGAACCTTAATCATCAAAATAAAACACAGTATGGTACAGTACCAATTTCTTTTGAGACTAACCGGCTCAATAAAACAAGATAGGATTATGTCGACTGAGAAGCTCAAGATAATATGCCAAGAGCTACTTTTAGGGTAACATGCTAAGTGACTCCTTACTTGCAAATCCAGGACTTGAGTCGACCAACTGGAGATTGAGGATTACTCGTGAAATGAGCACTTGATAGACCTCTCACAACTTGAGAAATTGGTGTGTTTTAATATCTTATGATTAATAATGAAGTTCGTTTGAGAGATGCAATTCTTCTAGGCACTACTAAGCCTTTTAACTAAGCTAAGCAAGAATGCAAGCTGTAATAGAACCGAAGAAATTGCCTACATTCTCTAGCTTTATATAGGCGTTCCATGTAAAAAAAAACAAAAAAAATAATAAAAAATAATAAAAAATAAAAAAGAAATTTTAAAAAAGAAAAAGAATTAAATACATAAATGGTGAATAACTTAATTTAAGGAGTTATCACTTTCGCCTCTTCGTAATACCCTAGCTCAAAATTCATCCAAATAAAGTGAATATTATCAAAATACTTGTTGAGCAAGTTACTGCAAGAACTCATCCTATCAAATGTCAGAATTCCATCAACAACTGATCTGCTACATTCAATTCAGATGGGTAAAGATTGTTCTCTCACTACGAATAGTTATGGATAATATTCGCTGGTGCACATACAGTTACCATATCAAACCACATTATCTTACTTGATAGGAAGATGACTGGGTTATTCATCCTAACTGATGTATGGCTTTTTTCAAAAGCTTCAATGTTCTTACCTTTTCCCAGAAGAAGGGAAAAAAAAAAAAAAAAGAAGCTTCATTTTCTTAGTTTGACAGGAAAATAGAAAGTTGTACTTGCTTCCATCAGAGAAAAGAACACCACTCCAGAGAACAGCCAATGTATGGTCACCGTCATAGTAATATGGCCTACCAATTCGGGATCTTAATACATGTTAGTTCCTAGAAACACATGAGATATGTGCTCAACACTTTTGTCAATATATCCTTGGTTATAAAATCATATTTATTATTTTATCTTCAAAAATCATATAGTAATAGCAATGTTAAGGATAAGATTACATTGTCATAATAGCCACCTAACACGATAATTACTATATTCATAACAAATAGAAGTGATTCATATAAGTGATAGTAATGCCTATGTATAACCTTACCTTGTTGTTTGTTGATATTATGCATATGTGATTACAACAATACAATAAAATGTAGATGTAATACACACACACTGCTTATTATCAGATCTATTCCATGTCTGTATTATCAATTTTCAAGATTATCGTGCTACTGTGCCCTTACCGTTTCTATTGGCATGTCACATATCAATGCAATTAAAGTGAGGAAGCATGAGATGAGATGGTTGGGTATTTCTTATAATTAAACATGTGAATGGATTATATGTGCTATATATTAGGTGCTCTAAACAGACTTGAGTTATCATCAATGGAACTAGTACCTATCTAGAGTTGCAGTGGGCTAACTGCCATGAGAGGATTATATAGTAATAGTAGGATATATAGGCATGCAACGGGTATATATAGCAGTTTTCTTAATGTTAATGAGTCTCTTATTTGTAAGAGGCAGCTATATTGATAAATTATTTTACTTTAAATTAATTACAGCATTTACCTTTAACCCATATTGGAGGAGCTCCAGTGGCATTTGCAACAAGCAATGACATGGCAATGTCTTCGCAGTTCCTACAAGAGAAATAAGCACATAAGCTGGAGAGAGGGGGTACGTGGGGAAAAAAAAAACACCAGCACCCATTGCTACAAGGAATTACAGAAGCAATAACAAATTAAGTCAGACCTTTCCCTCGTTACATAATCACGAATTGATGAAGGCATTGCGTAAGTGTACATGTCCAAATACTTTCGGTGGAAAAATGCTGCTTTTGAGAGAACCATACTGTAGGTACCCATCCACCATACTGACCACCAACCTCCATATTTATAGCGTACTAACCCATCCTCCTCCTGTTATATACGATAACACTAGCAACACTCAGAAAATTAAATCTGGATTATTATTATTTACAAAGGGTATATGGTAAAATTCCTATGTCTTGATATTTTCACAAATACCAATAGAGAGTCGTAAGCAACTCGATCTAAACGAACTTGTGATATAATTTGGTTAGGTCCAAAGTTGCTTGTGTATGTAGTATATATAGCTTTATTAGTGAAAGACTTGTGGATTCTTCTTGGAGCCCTACTTAATTTGTTTCCAATGGATGATATATCAGAAGCAGATCGAGGGATCATCATCATCATCCTCATGCCTTTTTACACTAAAATGGGTCCTATTTAATTAGTAAATGATATGACAGGAAAACTGATGAGTCCGATAACCTAAAATTTATCATCATTAATTTTATCTGGTAAGTAAGAACCTTTATTTCTTATTTTACAACATGATTACGTATGTTCTAAATAGAATCTACCGAATGAATGCATGCAATGGAATAATAATGCATGGAAGGTGTACGTGCGTACCTGCTGATCATCCAAGTTCTGCAGCCAATGCATTCGAGGAACGAATCCGACCATTGTGTCCGGAGCAGTTTGCCACACTGAGAATGCATGGTTCAAGGTGGTACATGGAACAATCACATCATCATCCACCGAAAATATGGCATCATTTCTGAGATCTTCAATCGGCTTGAATCGATTGTTTAAATTATCTTCCTCATTCAGCTCGAACCTGAAATTAGGCCTACGAGAAGTTTGGGATGTGATTTTTGTAAGGTAGGCTTTGAGACTGACTGGTGGAGGGTGGCTCTCACTCCACACAACATGGATGGCCTCAGTCTGCCTGCAAGTTGCATAATGAGCCACAGCTTTCTTAAGGAGAGAATTGCGCCTCCAAGTGTTTATCAGCACGGTGTATCCACTCCTGAATCACACAAGAAAAATATAGATACATACTCTATATCAGAATTTCTTTTGTGCTTCATTTTGAGAAACAAAAGGAAAATTAATAGATGCAAAGTCATGGATTTACTTTCTAAGACGAGAATATTCTCTAGGAAAAAAAAAAAAACTAAATAAAAAGGATAATAGGATCGAGTTTCTTTCTTTTTTGCTTTTTCTTTAAGCACTGTTGTTTAATAAGTGTGTGAAGGGAATGAAGCAATTATTTTTGTAAGTTGTTATGTATTTTATTTACAATATACCAAAGAGTATTCATTCATATATATATATATAGAGAGAGAGAGAGAGAGAGTAGATTTGGCGTGTTGTCCATTGGAAGGACGGAGAATATAACTATAAATAGTTTTGATAAAAATAATTAAGATGGTGAGATTGGATTCTTGTTGTGATATGCCCTAATAGGCTACTACTCAACTCATTGATCCGCACCCTCCATATTCTTCTTCATATATCATTAAACCAACATTCAATGTGTACATAAATAAATGAAACCAAGATGGTCTTGATCCTTGCCAGACACGGATCAAAGATATCAAATATGTTTAGCTTTTCCAACTACTTGAAAACCTTCTTTCTTTCTTTCTTTTTTGTTAATAGCATGATAGATGTTTTTTTTTTCCCCTTCTTTTTTTCTTTCTTTCTTTCTTTTTTTTTTTTTAAAAAAAAATATATTTGATAGACGTTTTAGATGTCTTATAAAAACATAAATTTTTGGGACACATGGAGCTTAATTAAGGTTTGTAAATTAAGATGGAAGGTAGCAAACATCGAATTGAGTGGCCTACAGGACCATATCTCATGAAGCACATCTCACCCTCTTATTTTGACTATATATAATATATCACTAGTAATATATATGTATATATGCCAGGTAGATGATCATGAGATGAATATATAATATACCTGGTAGAAGAAGATGCAGTAGCAGCAGCAGCAGCACTAGGAGGAGGAAGAGGATGAAGATGGTGGTTGGTCCAGCCCATGAAGGAGGAGGGCCAAAAGTAGTGTGCGGAAACAAGCAGAGTGAAGAGCAGCAAGAGAGAAGCAGAGATGGTGAGGAGCAGGAGGAGGGGCATCATCCAGATCTTGATTCCTGTGCCCAAATGACCCACTCCTCCTCCTGCTCCTAATCTGGAACCCCCCTTTCGAACCATACTCCTCCGAACAATCAGTTGTAGCTGGTGATTATGATTGAGAAACCGATAATTAACATGGGGCTTTGGTGAGTCGTAGAGGATGCCGCCCACGGTACTACTACCGTTGGAGTACTCGAGGGGCATTAATGTTGCAACAGACGATGATGCTCCCGTTCCTCCTCCTGCTGCTGCCGCTGCCGCTCCCGCTCCCGCTCCCGCTCCCGTTCCTCCTCCCATCTTCTTTTTCATTTATTGGATGATGATTATTATTATTTCTACTAATGAGGTATTGGGTGAATCATAATTAGGCTAGCAGCACCGCACCAATATGATTCGTATACACTTTCCCTCATCAAGACTCAAAAGGAAAGGAGATATATTAATTTTATATTAATATACTCTGAGTAAAGGAGGGATGGATTATAGACGCCCGGGGGTAATAAAGTAAGGTGATGGGCATATTCGTTGCTCTCTATTCTGTGCAGCTGTGCCCTTCCTGGATCCGATTCCCTCTTTTTTCTCAATCATCGAATTTCTTCCTCTCTCTTTCTTCTGTCTCTCTTTCTTTTTTCCTCTGATGCCTGAACGCATCTCTTGTTTCTTTTGTTGGAGAGGAGGCGAAGGAGTAGTAGGAGTCTAGGAGAACTCGTCACGTGTCAAATCTTATCGTGTGGGGTGCATGGTGACCCACCACACCCACCCCCACCCCCCACGCCTCCCCGCCCCACATCACACCACATCCAGCGTGCGTGGTGAGCGAGCGACTGATCACCGAGAGAATCATGACATCGTAACCTCTTTTTTTTTTTTTTCTTCTTTTATTATTATTATTATTATATCTTCCTTCCTGGGTGTACGACACGACGACGTGTAGTACTATACTCATACGTGAGACATAATAAATTAAAAATACTCCAGCAGGAGCATTTCATCCCTTTTGAGATGGGAAATTCTAAATGGGCACCATATTTTACTAGTGAGCACCATTTCCCCCTATGTTGTAAATCACTTTACTGTATAGTATGTGGTGCTCACTAGTAAAATGTGCTGCACGTTTAGAAGTTCCCTTTTGAGACTGAGACTGAGACTGAGACTGAGACTGAGATGGAGTTTGGCACGTGAAGTGATGGAATATGAATAAAGAATAATAATAATAATAATAATAATAATAATAGTAACAATTATAGGATAGAGAATAGAATACTACTACTAGAGAGAGATGGTGGGATGACGGAAGAATCTCATGGTTTGTAGTCCTATTTTATTCGTTAAGGTTGGTGAGTGTTGGTAGCGCTAGATTTTACCGTAATTAATTTATTTATTGCAATTCCTACTTTTAGTTACTTGGAGGATCTTAAATTAGGAAGGAGCAATACCAAACAAAATTACTCGTTATCACCACTGGGCTAGGCAGCCATTAGTGATTTTTGTGAAGAGGTGAGCCAGGCCAAGCCATGCCGATACACAGCCCATGCACGCAGCCATTAGTGACTTGTGTTAGGGACGCGGGTCCCAGTTGACGTAGATAACCCGTATAGGCAATAACAAAGACAATAAAGTAGAAAAATAAATGAGACAATGGACACAAGGATTTACGTGGTTCGGTCAAACTGACCTACGTCCACGGCCGGAGCGGAGCCAAAAACTCACTAATATGTGGAGAAATATACAAGATATGATGACGGACTTTTGGAGATATCCTAACCACTATACTCCCTGAACAAATAGAGTTATCAAATGATAAACTCGTGGAGTATACAAAACCTCACAACACTCAAAAGGATTTGGCTAAATGGTTTTGTTTTGGTTGTGTCTCTCATCAAGAGTAGAATTTCTCCATCTATTTATAGGCACAAGCTTGAAACATTTGTTGCATGATTCAAGGCATGATTCAAGGCATAATTCAAGGCATGATTGAAGGCTTAATTCATGGCATGATTGAAGGCTTTTGTTTGCCACCAAAGTCTTCATTTGATTGGCTAAGGGAGGCCACCTAACAAATCTCCACCTTGGCCTGCCTGGCCCGAACAATCAATGATATGCTCAACCTTCTCCGGCAATGCCCCAACGGGCAAAATCACCAACTGTAAATACCAATCAAGTCCAAACACTGTTTGAACTTGTAAACTGGAAGAGCCTTCGTAAACATATCTGCTGGGTTGTCCTTTGTATTGATCTTCTGAATAAGGACCTTCTTTTCTGCAATGGTATCACGAATGAAGTGATACTTGATATCAATATGTTTCGTCCTCTCATGATACATCTGATCTTTAGTCAAGTGAATTGCACTTTGACTATCACAGTAAATTGTAATAACCCCTTGCTGTAGAGATAATTCGCCGAACAAACCTCTCAACCACAAAGCTTCTTTAATAGCCTCTGTAACTGCCATATATTCTGCCTCAGTAGTGGACAATGCCACTACATGTTGTAGAGTAGCTTTCCAGCTGATAGCACAACATCCAATGCAAAATACATAACCTGTAAGAGACCTGCGTTTGTCGAGATCACCGGCGTAATCTGAATCTACAAAACCAACCAATGAGTTATTAGAACGTCCAAACTCCAAACAATTGCTTGAAGTACCCTTCAAGTATCTAAGAATCCACTTCACAGCTTACCAGTGTTCCTTGCCTGGATTTGCCATATACCTGCTAACAACACTAACTGCTTGTGAAATATCTGGACGAGTACAAACCATTGCATACATAATACTCCCAATGGCACTAGAATAAGGAACTCGTGCCATATAATCAATATCTTCTTTTGACTGTGGTGATTGAGCAGCACATAGTCTAAAATGACTAGCAAGAGGAGTACTTACTGGTTTAGCGTCTCGCATGCCAAACCTCTCCAAAACCTTATTGATATAATTCTCCTGGGTCAGGAACAATTTTCCAGCTCCTCTATCACGTCTTATCTCCATTCCAAGAATCTTCTTAGCTGCTCCCAGATCTTTCATTTCAAATTCACCATTTAATAAGGCCTTCAACCGGTGAATTTCTGCAAGATTCTTAGCCGCAATGAGCATGTCATCAACATATAATAGCAAATAAATGAATGAACCATCATTTAACTTCCGGAAGTATACGCAACTATCATACATGCTCCTGGAGTAACCATGACCCAACATAAAAGAATCAAACCTCTTATACCACTGTCTTGGAGACTGCTTCAGTCCGTACAAGGATTTCTTCAACAGACATACATGGTCTTCCTTTCCTTCAACTTCAAAACCTTCAGGCTGCTTCATATAGATCTGTTCATCTAAATCGCCATGTAGAAAAGCTGTCTTGACGTCAAGCTGTTCTAACTCGAAATCAAACATGGCAACCAATGCAAGTAATACACGAATAGAGCTATGTTTTACAACGGGTGAGAAAACATCATTAAAGTCAACACCTTGTACCTGACTGTAGCCCTTTGTAACCAATCGTGCCTTATACCTTGCATCTTCAACACCTGAAGTTCCTTCTTTTCTTTTGAAAACCCATTTGCAACCAACAATTTTCTTTCCTTTCGGCGGCGTCATAAGAACCCAAGTACCATTCTTGTGAAGAGATTCCATTTCTTCATTCATAGCTACCACCCACTTATCTGATTCTGCACTTCGAATCGCCTCTGAATATGTGGAAGGTTCACCGTCTCCACCTGTTTCCTGTGCCACTGATAAAGCATAGGCAATATAATTTGCATACCTTTGTGGTAGTCGAATCTCTCTTCTTGGTCTATCTTTGGCAATGGAATGTTCATCCTCCGCTTTTTCTTCAACATGATCAAGATCTTGTCCACCATCTTGATCTGTGTGACTTGTGGAGGTACCCGAAGAAGGACCTGCATTATCAATCTCCAACTCCACCTCTTTCTGTGTGCTATCCCCTTTTTCTGAATCACGAGGATTACAAGACTCTTTTCTAGGATACAACATTGATGACTCATCAAATGTAACATCTCTGCTAATTACAAATTTAGGTGATTTGGGATCAGGATACCATAATCTGTATCCTTTCACCCCAGAAGCATAACCAAGGAAAATACATTTCTTAGCCCTAGGCTCTAATTTTCCCTCATTCACATGCATATATGCTGGACACCCAAAATTTTTTAAATTAGAGTAATCAGCAGGAGTACCTGACCAAACTTCCTCTGGAGTCTTGAAATCGAGAGGAGCACATGGAGAACGGTTGACAATGTAGCATGCAGAAGCAATAGCTTCTGCCCAAAAATCAAGTGCCAACCCAGCATTGGAGATCATACATCGAGCTCTTTCCAAAAGAGTCCGATTCATTCGCTCGGCCACACCATTTTGTTGAGGCGTCATCCTGACTGTGCGATGTCGAGCGATTCCTTCATTCTTGCAGTATTCATTAAATTCACCGCCACAAAATTCCAGGCCATTGTCTGTTCTCAGCCGCTTAATATGTTTTCCTGTCTGCTTTTCAACCAAAACTTTCCATTGTTTAAATGTTAGAAAAACATCATTCTTATGTTTAAGGAAATACACCCAAACCTTCCTTGAGTAATCATCTATAAAAGTCAGCATATACCTGGCACCACCTTTAGAAGGATTACGAGAGGGCCCCCAAAGATCAGAATGAATATAGTCCAAAGTACCTTTTGTTTTGTGAACTGCTGGAGAATTGAAGCTGACTCGTTTCTGCTTCCCAAAAATACAATGTTCACAGAAGTCCATCTTACTAGTACTTTGACCACAAAGTAGACCTCTCTTGCTTAACAATGTTAAGCCTTTCTCACCCATATGTCCCAACCGCATGTGCCACAATTTGGTGATGTCAGTCTCCGATGATGTAGAGACTGCTGCTGCACCTGTAACAGTAGATCCCTGCAAGATATATAAATTTCCAGACCTGCAAGCTTTCATTAATACAAGAGCACCTTTGCAAATCTTCAAGACTCCACCTTCAGCTGAATACCTGCACCCAAGGGCATCGAGAGTGCCTAAAGAGATGAGACTTTTCTTCAAATCTGGAACATGTCTAACATCTGTGAGTGTTCGGACAACTCCATCATGCATCTTGATCCGGACTGTACCTTTACCAACAGTTTTGCAAGCAGCATTGTTGCCCATCAAAACAACTCCACCTTCAAAAGATTCATGTGGAAAAACAATCCCTATTGGGACTCATGTGATAAGAACAACCCGAATCTAGAATCCACTCACTACTAGACCTTATTTTATTTTCCGTGGCAACAAAGATTATGCCATCATTCTCATCTGCTGCTAAACTAGCTTCAGCGGTGGTACTGCTATTTTGGACAATTTTATTTTTCTCCTTATTTTTCAATTTATAGCAGTCTGCCTTAATGTGCCCCTTTTTCTTGCAATAATTGCAAATCAGATTTTTATGTCTGGATTTTGACCTTCCCTTGGATTTACTGTTATTAGGATCTCTATTTTCAGATCTACCCCTTATAAATAGTCCCTCTGCCTGACTACCACTAGTCTCCCCTGTAATGTCCCTATCAATCTGCTCTTTAGATTTTAATGCAGATTTGATACTATTATATGAGACAGATTCTTTCCCATAAATCATAGTATCCCGAAAATATTTAAAGGACTGGGGTAAGAAACATAACAGTAATATGGCCTGATCTTCATCACTAACTTTAACATCTACATTTTCCAAATCCATAATAATGGAATCAAAATTATCAAGATGGGAAAGTATAGATGTACCTTCTGTCATCCTTAACATGTATAACTTCTGCTTTAAATAAAGCCTATTCTCCACCGTCTTCTTCATGTACATGGCCTTTAACCGGTCCCACATACCTTTCGCCGTCCTTTCATTTGCAACTTCCTGCAAAACTTCATTAGATAAATTCAAAATAATGGCTGACCTAGCCTTCTTGTCCAGATCTGCAAATTTATCTGCCGACATCACTGGTCCCGTAGTCTTGTCATCTCCTTCCTTCTCATTTCCTTCCAGTGCTAACTCACACCCATCCTGTATAAGAATGACTTCCATCTTGAGTTGTCACATACCGAAGTTGACACTTCGGTCAAACTTTTCAATAGAGGTCTTTGTTACTGGCATGATGGCTACAAAATTTTGACTCTCGGGTGAATAGTAACGTGGGCCCCACACGACGTGAATAGTGATCGTGGACCCCACACGAGATGAATAGTAACTATGCACCCTCGCAAGAAAAGAATGAGCCAAAACTCTCAACTAGCTCTGATACCAGTTTGTTAGGGACGCGGGTCCCAGTTGACGTAGATAACCCGTATAGGCAATAACAAAGACAATAAAGTAGAAAAATAAATGAGACAATGGACACAAGGATTTACGTGGTTCGGTCAAACTGACCTACGTCCACGGCCGGAGCAGAGCCAAAAACTCACTAATATGTGGAGAAATATACAAGATATGATGACGGACTTTTGGAGATATCCTAACCACTATACTCCCTGAACAAATAGAGTTATCAAATGATAAACTCGTGGAGTATACAAAACCTCACAACACTCAAAAGGATTTGGCTAAATGGTTTTGTTTTGGTTGTGTCTCTCATCAAGAGTAGAATTTCTCCATCTATTTATAGGCACAAGCTTGAAACATTTGTTGCATGATTCAAGGCATGATTCAAGGCATAATTCAAGGCATGATTGAAGGCTTAATTCATGGCATGATTGAAGGCTTTTGTTTGCCACCAAAGTCTTCATTTGATTGGCTAAGGGAGGCCACCTAACAACTTGTGAGAAGAGATGGGCCAGGCCAAGCCATGCCAATACACAGCCCATGCACGCGTTCCTGGTGGAAATTTAATTTAATTTAATTTCAGGTGATAAGTTGAGCTGCGTGCTTCCAAACCCCCACAAACCATACCCCCCCCCCCCCCCCCCCCAAAAAAAAAAATCATTCTTTTGTATCACATGGGGCTCCTGTTACTGAAGCCTGAAGATGCATGGGTTATTGTACATAGTGCAACACCTCCAAGGGAAGGGAGGGGCAAGGCCAGGCAAGGCAAGGGGTTGAATATAAATTTACTTCGCGGACTGCAGGGAAATTCTAAATTGCTCACCACATATGACGTAGTGAGCACCATTTTCCCTAATGCTGTAAATCACTTTACTATAGGATGTGGTGCTCACTAGGTAAAATGTGCTGCGCATTTATAAGTTCCCGGCACTGCGCCGCAACTGCAGGCAGGTAACCACACCGCATATTAAATGAGGTCAGTCAAATGGATCGTATGAACATCAGATGAGACCGCATATTAATTGGTGTCAGTCAAGTCAAATGTATCGTATACATTAGATGAGACCGAGGGATGAGAAAGGGAGTGATAACATTTGCAGTTATTGTAATGCAGATGAGTCTACGAGACTCTCTCGCACACCCCGTCCGGGACCCGCGACCCCCGTCTCTTTCCGAGCGCCTTGCGACCCCCGCCCTCTTTCACTCTCTCTCTCTCTCCGTCCTTGTATCTCTCTCTCTCTCCGACTCTCCCCCTTAAACTCTAGCTAGCCATATAGGTGAGTAAAGGCAAGTGTCCGTACTATACATGATTGACTAGGCAATTTAACTAATAAATCCACCATTACAGAATTTCTGAACCAAGAGCAACCCATGTAGACATTAACACAATATTGCCGATCGAAGTGGATATATAAGAGCCATTTGGACATTAATCATCAGGAATTAATGAGCTAGGTCAATTCACCGTATCATCAACAAGACCTGATCAAAATTGGCATGCAATGTGAAGTCTACAGTCGACATTGTCAATCTTTTGTTTATTTGGAGTGTTTAATATTGGCATTTTAGACTAATAACCAATTGTGAACTCTCTTCCATATTGGCATTACATATGCATACGCTTACGCTACGTACGTAGTGGATGTGTGCTTACGCTACGTACGTAGTGGATGTGTACTGTCAGGTTACCTAATATAATATTGTGGATAATTTTTTTTTTGAGAGATAATACTGTGGATCCTCATCTAACTGGCCGGTGATGACGTGGCTTTGATGACTATATATCGACTGTCGAAATTTTAGGATCAAGACAAGATTGTTAATGTTAGCTTCCCACACAGACTCATAATAACATATATTGAGAAACGAAATCAATTATATACATGTAGGTGCAGTGACGTACTGTTCACGTTTAGAAATCTTAGAGATTAGCTTAATTATTATTACTTCTAACTTAGCTTTCAAACCAATACAACACAATACGAGCCATGTACCTTCATGGGCAAGCATACACGCGTAGTACATATATAGTAACAATTAATAGTAGCATGTTAATGGACAATAAAAACAATTACTACTACAGTTAATATATTGTGCATTGGAAATATTTTTTCTATTCTCACTAATTCAGTTTATAACAATTGCTGGCAGGTCAATGCACAATAAATAGGGTAATTTAGACATTATATCAATTGTTAATTTATTTTTATAACAAGTATTGAATAATAATTTATGTTTTACCTTGAAATTGGTAAAATGATTTTATATTTTTTTTTAAGTACATGACCAATGCATGTGTATATATAGGAAACATCTGTAGAATAATTAATTAGGTGAGCTCTGTTGGAGTGTTCTAGGCTGATCCGTTGATGCTTCTGTAACTAGACTTGTTGGTATACCCAACGGCCAATACTGCAACACATAAATGAAAAATGAAATGTATGCTGATGCATCTAAGGTAGGTATTTCCCTTTTATTTTAGAGAGAGAGAGAGAGAGAGAGAGAGAGAGCGAGAGAGAGATAATTGATAAAATCTTAGTGGGGAGAGAGAGAGAGAGGGGGGGGGGGGGGGGGGGGGAGGGAGAGAAGGATAATTGATAAAATCTTACAGTTGCACAACCTCACGGAAGCACCCGTGAAACCGACCATGACACATATGTTAGTTAAGTCAAATTAAAGACGGTCGGTGATTGAGCCTAGCCTAGGAGGTGGTTGGAAGGGAGGTAGGTATTTATTAAATAAGGGCCACCCGTTTCATTCTGGGATAGGATCGATGAGCAAGTCCAAGACCGTAGGCAGACCCATTCTATAGTAGTTATATATATCCTGTTTGAACTGCTACATATCATCAGGGGCAGATCAGGCAGAGGGCAAGGGCAAAGGCAGAGCTAGAGAGAGAGAGATAGAGAGAGAGAGAGAGTTATTTTATTAATTAAGCTAATTTCGAGTTTCAATCATGGGTGGTGGTGATGCTGCTGCTGCTGATCATCCTGCTATATCTTTAGAGGAGGAGGAGGAGGAGGAGGAGGAGATGAACTCCACCTCCATCTCCAGCTCAACCAAGCCCAAGACCAGCAGCAGCAGCAGCATCTTCCTGCAGATCGTTGAGCACCCAGACGGATCCATAATAAGACCTGCTGTCCCAAACATCCCACCTACTCCCACCTCTAATGATCATACCACCACTGTTCTCTCCAAAGACCTCCCTCTCAATCCCAATCTCAACACCAGCATCTGCCTCTTCTTCCTTCCTAATACTAATACTACTGACCCTAATAATACTAATACTACTACTGCTAATCCTCACCAAATCCAAAACAATTGTTCTCCGCAAAAATCGCCAAAATCTCAATTATAATCAATTTAAAATTCTGATATCTACTCATGCGGAACTAAGTTTAACTAATCTGAACGCAGAACTATAGACTTAGCTCTGCATTTTACTCAATGCGAAATTAGTTTTCTAGCAACTACAGAATTAGTTCATAACTCCACGTTCTGCGAGATATTTATATCTACTTTATTTTATTTGGAAATTTTTACCATCAACAATAACAACAACATACTCCCAATTATCGTCTACTATCAATTATCGTCTACTATCATGGTGGCGGCTTCGTCCTCTTCAGCCCTAAATTCGCCCTCTACCACCAGTTCTGCCACGACATGACCGCCTTCCTCCCCGCCCTCGTCATCTCCCTCGACTACCGCCTCTCCCCCTAGCACAAGCTCCCTGCTGCCTACAACGACCCCGTCGACGCCCTCATGTGGGTCCGCCACTCGACTGACCCCTGGATCCTCAACTACGGAGACTTGTCTCGATGTTTCCTCATGGGCAGTAGCTCCGGAGGCAACATGGCCTACTTCGCCAGCATGCGTGCTGCAAAGCTGGAGCTGGATCCGATCAAGCTGCGGGGGTGGTGCTCATCCGGCCGTACTTCGGAGGAGAGGAGAGGACTCAGTCCGAGATGGAGTCGGAGGAGAACGACATCCTCCCGCTCCGGGCCAACGAGATGATGTGGAGGATGGCACTTCCTGATGGCGCTGACAGAGACCATCCCTACTGCAATCCCATGGCCAACAAGAACAACAAAAAGAAGGAGCTGGAGCTGGAGCTGGAGCTGCCATTCAGGACTATGGTGATGGGGTGCAGAGGTGACCCGCTTTTTGACAGGCAGCAGGTGTTTGTGAAAATGCTTGCTGCTGCAGGAGTGGACTTGGTTGATCGCCTGCACGACAAAGAGAAGGGGGGTTACCATGCCATCGTGCTCTTCGATCCTGCTAAAGCACAAGCCATGTTTGCGAAGATCAAGGAGTTTGTTCATGCCTAGCTAGCTAGCCCTTCTTCGCTTCGGTTCATTCCGCCGGCCTATGCAGACATATATTATATTATGTTCGATCGATCGATCTGTCTGCTGCTCTCTCTCTCTCTCTCTGTATATATATATATATATATATATATATATATATATATATATATATATATATATATATATATATATATATATATATATATATATATATATATATATATATATATATATGAGAAAATGGGAAATTCATCGGGGTGAAGAGAGTTTCTTCACCGCCGTTTAAGTGGCCCAATAAAATTATTACACGTAACGCCACTTAAGATAACAAATAAAAGAATTCACTTAACCCTTTTTTTAGTGGCGCTATGTATAATAATTTTATTGGTTCATCTAAGCGGCAGTGAAGAAATATATATTTTAGAGCAAACGAAAAATTCACCGGCAATAAAGTGGTTCCTTCACCGCCGCTTAGGTGATCCAATAAAATTATTACACGTAAATTATTACACGTGGCGCTCTTTTTAAATGTTTAATGAGTTCTTCACTTAAAAATGGTTAAGTAAATTCTTTTATTTGTTATCTTAGGTAGTGCCAATGTAATAATTTTTTCGGACCATCTAAACAGCGATAAAGAAACTTGCTTCGTAGATGAATTTCCCCTCTCTCGGTCTACTCTCACTCAAACAAAATTCTATGTGTCTTGTCTTAGCTATGTTAAGCCTCTTCCAGTGCTTCATCCAAACAACAGGTGCCAGCAATCTCGAAAAATTTTGTTAATTATTATTTACATTGGTAAAAGAAAAGATAAATAGCCAATAAAGTATTGTATTGCATTGCGCCAAATAGAAATGGAAATGGAAATTGAATTGTGGGTTATAATTAGAGACATGAAAAGGAACTCATATGAGAAGCCGATTAGGGTTTCTCTTTTGGAAAAGGAAAATATATTCTATTCTTTTTTATTTTATTTTATTATGTTCAATATTATTTTATTTCCTTGTGCTGGTAACTCCTAACCGCTGCCCATTGCGCTGGGATCTTATGTTTCCTAATAATATAGGAGTAATAAAACATCTCTTTTATTATTCCCCTTATATTAATATTATTAATATTAATAACAATATTCTCAATTCTGTATTTTATTATTTTATTTTCCTTTCTTTTTACCTTATCTCTCTCTCTCTGCAGCCAGTCTGCATCCAATCTCTGCGGCCAGCCCAGCATCACCACAAGAAAATTAGCCCAGAACCACCGCAAGAAAATCAGAATCGGAACCAAAAAGGAAAATACCAAATTAAACAAAAAGGTAGCAAAGCAAAGCAAAACAAAACAGAGATCGATCTCCATCGCTCAGTTTCTCTTGGCGACGGCGAAAAAAGAACGAGTAAGCGCACGCACGTTCCTTGCTTCCTTTTTTTTTTTTTTTTTTTGTTTTATTCCCCTTCTTCTAGTTACCTGATTCGTTTCATTCAGAGTAGATGACGAATCACTTAGTATATTAAGATCTGATGCCTTGAAAGCAATCCACTTCAATCTATAGGTCAATCTGCCCTAGATGACTAGGGTTACATATTTATTTATTTTTTTTTTTTCTTTTTTTCATTTCATATCATTTAGGGCTTTCTTATTCAATGTCCCCTTTTTCCCGCTTTACGAGGAGGCGGAGGAGGAGGAGGAAGCGGCCTGTCATGAGCCACCCACCTTATTGTTGCCAACAACTATTCTTTCTGATTAAAATTGATTGAAATTTTGGTTAAAATTAGAATAACATCATTCCTTCTCTTCATGAGTAGCTTCGGTCTTTGTAAACTTGAATGTGTTGAATTTTGTAAAGATACCAAGTGTGATGATACCAGCAATCAATTCAGCTTTTGAGAAAATCTATTTTTATCGTTATTTTTTTTAATAAAAAGTTTCATCTTTATTTCGTTCATGTCCGAAAATTAGGAAACTTTTCATATTTCTATGCGCATAGCATATCCGAAACTAATTAAATTAACATCTCTTTCTGGCCCTGCACGGTTAGATTTTGAATGGGTGAATCCCCTTCCTTTTTGTTTCCCTCACTAGAGCTGTAATTATATGTGTGTATCAAATGAATGTGTAAGTTGGGCAGTTTAAGGGGGAGCAAGTCACTTGTGAACAAGAATAAAATGTCCCAGTTCTGAGCCGGGGAGCTTTGTATGAAATTATGTGTACAAGCATAACAATCCAAGGAAAGCAAGACCTGGAAGTGAGTAGCTTATTTACTCACTTAGAAGGGAGTTTTTTTTTTTTTCCGTCTTCCTTACATTTCTGACTTCTAAGTTGCAAGTTGGGAGATATAATCAGATCTCCTGTGGTTTATAGTAGACACCAGAAAGGAGGATCAAATAGGTGCAAGTACTGATAATTGCAGTCAACGCATACAAGACACTGAGATATACTGGTTTCATTGGCTGTTTAGGTTTGCCTAGGATTGATAATATTTAGCAAAACCATAGATGAATCTTTCACTCACGCATATAGTGCACGTGTTGAACTTTACATAATTTTGAAATTTTGTTGATAGTTTGTTGAGTTATCCTAGGAAAAAAAGGGATCAGAAAAAGATACACGTGACACTGCATGTGTGTTACTCTTTATGGTACTTTGTTAGTTAACATTTTAAAATCCTTCCTTTATCAGTGTAACATCTGAGAGAACCTGTCTGCATTTTTCAGTTTCAGCGATAGCAAGTTTTTGCTTTGTTTCTATATTTCATTTTGTCATGGACTGATCTCATTATTATCATATTACTTTATATTCTCAAACTTGTTATGATTCTTCTGTTTTGCATTTATTTCCTCATTTTTGCATGCCAAAAGTATGGCATGCATTATGTCCCAATAGATTCATTTGACATCTTCTCTAACTTTTTTCTTTCACATTTCAGGTTCAGCTTCTATTTATATTTGTTGCTGTGTCATGAAGGCCCAAAGTCCTTATTAGGGAATTAACAATTATGAACTTTTTGAACAATGTGGAGCAGCTCTTATTTGCAAGAAGTTCGTCGTGATTCTAGAGTTGGTAAATCATGGCAAAACTGGGAATGCATGTGCGCAGGTTGGTTAACACAAAGTTTTTTTTTTGTGATTGGAGCAGCCACATTTTCTTAACAATTAAGTATTAGTTTCTTATTCAATTACATTATGATTTGGAGCTGATTTCTTAGGCAATCAAATGAAAGTATGAGGCTTATTGTAACTACAATCATCGGAGTTGTTGTTGGCTTCTTGATTGGGATTTCTTTTCCGACAGTCAACATAACCAAGGTATAGTGAGCCATTATAGCATTGATCTTATACTGTCCATACAATGCTGCCAGAACATTAGCTGACATGAGATACTTTCTGTTGAGCATGGCAGCTCCACATTCCTTCCAGCATTATTTCGTACATAGAAGATAGCAATTCTGGCATCACAACTCAAGCACTACTAAATCATGCTTGGAGTTCTGCAAATCATAATAAAACAAAGTCATTAAATTCCACCAAGGTACACGTTGTTGTCGCCTATTTATTTGTTACGATTGTTTCTTCCTTGGACTTGACTAGTATTTTGCTTCTTCCACCAAAATGATCCATTTGTAAATCTACTATTACTTAAGAAGCCCCATCTTTATTCAAATTTGATGAAAAAATGGTGGATGATGGGGGTGTAGGTCGATCATACTAGATGCTTTTCAATTACATTAGCTTTTCAAATTTTGTTGCATATATACAGTTGACTCTCATGATAATTAAAAAGTAAAGTACTTGATTAACAGAGTGGAGGAGGAACTTAACATGATGACAGATTTTATCAAGGCTATTAAGAAATAATCGCACTTAATTAGTGCTACATTTAATCAACTTAGCTAAAAGAGTGAACTGGATAGCAACTTTGTAAAGTTAGGTTTAAACTTATTTGTCTTATGTATAAGCAAGCTATGTGGTGAATTGCTACAATGGAATGTTAGATTGAGTATAATTATTGTGTTCAACAACTGATCCCTTTCTTGTTAAAGAGGTATTGGCTTGTAATTTGGTTATGGTTAACATGCTTACCTACTAGGGAAGGGTTAGGTATTGATTCTAACCCTTTATCCTCTCTCTTTGATTTGTTCGAGATGGCAGCAGGTGACTCCATAAACAGTGGTTCACAACTTACCTATTAATTTGGGTATGGTTCACACGTTTAATCTTTTCAGTTTCTCCTTTTCTCGACTTCTACCCTACAAAGCACTAATTATTACCTTATGATAAAATATGAACTCTTGGGTTAAGTTTTTATTAATATTATCTTTATAATGCAACCATTCAACAATTTTCAACATTCGGATACTGCTTTTTTTTTTCATCAAAAGTTAAGTTATAAATCATCCTTCTCATATTTGTTGAACGAGGAGCATCCGACATTTTCAAAGTATACCTTGTGCAATTTAAAAATTAGGAAAGTGTATATAACTTTGAAGTGGATGAAGAGGTAAAGTACAAATACCATCAATGTTTAGGGTGTTTCTATGAATATATGAGGCTGGCTGAAGGAACATAGATTTTAAAAAAAATGACTTCAAAGTTTGAAAAGTAGAGATTTCTTGGTGATATTCTTTTCTTGCTAAGATGCTAGAAGAAAGTAGCTTAAATGGATGGAAGAGGGACTAGATATATGGAATAGAAATGTCGAAGGAGGCTGTACTCTAGTAAACAAAATCAAATAGCTCATGAATTTCACCATTATTGTTATTTATTATGGAAATTGTGATTGAATCAAATCAAGCAAATATGATTGAAATCATTGTATATCTTTGCGCTATTTTGTAAATATATGTATAGATTGGTGGACTTTCTAATAAATTAGCTGAGTAGGTGAAACGGGAGGTGTATTATATAACTGATACATGGTGCAACAACAGCAACTAAGCCTTTTATCCTAACTCCTAAGTACTTGGAGTAGGCTACATGAACCAAAAGAGAATCGCGCTGGATCAATCACATTGATAATCCTTCTCCATTCATTCCTATCAAGTAATATGTCCTTATTTAAACTTTTAGAATTCATATCTTTTCGTATCACCTCCATTCATATTTTCTTCGTTCTTCTTTTCGCTCTTTTAACTTATCCTATGTTGATAAACTCCTCTCGTCGAACTGGTACATTTGTATGACCAAATCATCGTAAGCGATTTTCTCACCTCTTCTCTTTGATGGGCTACACCTAGTTTAGCACGAATATCTTCATTTTACTTTATTTCTCCTAGTGTTGCCGCATATCCAACAAAGTATGCACATCTTACACTTATTTTCTGTGAATGATGTTTCTTTATACTCCAGTATTCCGTGTTATACAATAAATCTGGCCTAATAGCAGTTCTATAAAAATTTTCTTTCAGCCTTAATGGAATGTTACGATCGTATAAAACTCCCGTTGCATTCCACCATTTCAACCGGCTATCTTGTATCCTATGGCTGATAGCATGATACATGGTGATGTTACAAAAATCTTTTATAAGCTGGCTAGAGGTCAAAATGTTGTCTCTTGCAAAGTAGTGTGTGGAAATGACCATCTAATAAACAATTTAAATGTAGACAAATTAGTAAGAAAGATCTTTGTGAAGTAAATTTAGGAAGGGTACGATACGGAATTAGTATATTGGCCTTGAAGATATTGGAATCGGGCTGCTTCATGACAATTTGATGGATAATTGATTATGATCGTTTTGCATGTACAGCAGTACAGAGAAAGAGCTCAATATATCTGGTAAAGGGAATTGCTATAATTGTCATGAAGGTTTAGAAAATGAGAGAAAACCTACTCAAAATGATGGAATTTGCAATATGGAATTCTACTGATCTTGCAGCATGCCAGATCTTTCGTTCTTTAGGATCTAGGAATAGTCCTGGGAGGGACCAGTAGGCTAAGCCACACAGATATGCATGCTCCCAGAAGCCTACTAAGACAACAGGCCTACTGCACTTGATATTATAAACAATGAAAACAATATGCTTAGAACCAATATAACACTAGAAAGTAAACCCCCATTAGTGTCTTGAGCCTAATCATATTTAAATGCCTAACTATGTTTCAATGTATTTCATGTAGGACTAAACATCTTGTACCTCTAATTTATCCACTCAATTGGATGCAAGGCACCCAACCTTAACAAAGCCCATTGGGTATCATCTGATGTATGGCATCAAGGCACATTTCCTCTGACTTGGTAAGCCCAAACCATGAAAACTTGTTAACAGAACGAGTGTTTCATTTGTAAATAATTCCTAAGTTCAAATTCATATACATTGACCGCAGCTAAGGTACTCTCAATGTTCTTGTAGTCTGCCACCTCGAAACTAATTACCCACTTCAGTCCTAGTCTTTGTCTAGTGGAAAGCATATGTACTGCACATACTTCTACCTTTAATTAATATGTGATTTTTTTAAAGCTCTAGCTTCTCATATCTATTTTTTTCCTTACCTTTTCTAACTCTACATCTCTTGATATTACTAACTGGTCTTGTTTCTACTTTGTGATGTAACTTTATTTAACTAACGGTTGTTGATTAGCCCCCTTTTCATGATTATGCCACGAGGATAGTTCATAGCTATGAATCAGATGTAACTTGAAAGTATTTCTGCCTTCCATTCTTTAGTTTCCTGATATTGTTTGCCATTATCAAAATGAAGAACATATGACATTCTTTTGTCTCCTTTGATAAATTCATTATAGTTGCCCTCTATTATTTTATGGATTGTAAAATGCCTCAGTTATACCTATTTGGTGTATGTTAAGCACTTAGGCTTTTAAGGTACACACAACACAGTATCAGGTTGTACTCAGGGTTAAAGGCCTGAAAATTTTATGAAATATTTTGTTAGTAATGTCATGATGCGTCATGGTTGCCAAATGTACATTGTAATGGTACCTTCAACAATTTATTCGTGCTCGTGTACTCCACTTTTTAATAATAGCATATTTCATTATTATCTATTGTTGCTATCCTCTAAAATCTTTAAGCAACTGGCATCATTTCTTATATGTATAAATGTTTCGTATACAAGTTTAGTGAAAATTACAGTTTGTTACTTTTTCATATTTAATTCTGCAGCTCACTTGAGGTTATTAGATTTTCGTGAAGGATAACTTGCATTGATCTTTTGTTGATCAGTGACGTAAGATATTTCTTTGTTTCAGATATATGCTCACACAAATCCTCGAGGTGCAGAAAGACTAGCACCTGGCATCATTGTACCAGAATCAGATTTTTATCTTTGTAGGCTATGGGGCGACCCAAGTCAGGTGTCTAGCTTTATGACTGATAACTATGTTTTTCCATTTCCATACCCATGGTACATCTTAGCATCAACCATCACCAAAATATTTTCTGCAATTTGCGTCTATTGTAGGTGTGTTATCCTTGAATAATTGTGATGTGCGAAAACTATATGATATTCTTCTCAAGAACCTCTAGATCTTCATTAAACCAAGAAACACTACATTAGTTTTGTTCTTGAAAACTGGAAATGACAAGTTACATTCGTTATCCATCTTTGTTTAAATCCTATCCTCAATGTTCTAAAATGCGTTTTCATTATGCATGCGGTTCGGAAGCGCATAATGTATAACCAGATTCTGCGGAATTTAAACGGATTATGCCGAATTATGCGGAATATTAATATTTTAATATATAAATATATAATACTTAAAAATACATATATTGAGTATTATAAAATTCAAGAATATTAGGAAAAAACATAAAAAAATAGATAATAACCTAATCACCAAACCTAAACCTGTTCATGGTGTTCAAGTTGATGGCTTCTATTTTGTGTTCATTTGTTTCTTTACCATATTGTTCCTTGAATGTCATGTTTTCTCTTTTGATAACAAAAAATTCTAATCATCTAATCACTACTTCACTTAATCAAAAACATGTCACAAGTTCATGAACATATCCAAAAAAATAATAATTTCACATTCACAGCGAACTACCAAAGGTTATAGTGAACTAAAGCAACTAATCTAAAAAAGATTTAAAAAATTAATCAAAACTTAAACATTATACTAATTTCAAAAAGATTAATCAAATTAATTTTCATCAAGACTAAAGAGATGAAGTACTTTCATAGTAACCACACAATTCACACGTAGTTGTTTAGCTGAGAGTTTAGCTGGAGTCAAGTGTTGTTCAGCTAAGACTGAAGAGAATGATTAAAAATTGAAGAGGAGAGAGAGTTGGAGTAGGGTGTGGTGACCAGGTTCAAATTAGAGTCAGTCGGCAATAGGAAATTGAATAGAAGAGAGGGAGAGAGTTGGTTGTGAGTGTGGTGAGAGAATCGGGTTAAGGGTCGGCAATCAGAAATTGAAGAGAGAGATAAAGAGTCGGGTGTGGTGGACAATTGGGAGGTGAGAGATGATAGGATATGAGGTGAGGTGAGAGATGACCGGAGGCGATGAATCGGAGATTTGATCGAGGATCGGAGACGAGAGTAAGAGAGGAGAGAGATTGAAGAATTGGAGATTGATCGGACATTTGATTTGGGTGCCCTAAGAGCTGAGAAAAGGTTTTGAGAGAGCCGTAGGTATTTTTATTGGGTTTAAAACCATAAATAAAGTAAACCTATATGCGAATTATGCGGGTTATGCGGGTGCATAAGCAGCATAGTCTACATTCAAAATGATTAATCGCTCTGTCCACATGGACATGACATTTTCTTAATTCTACGTGCTTTTCAAGTTTGCATACGATTATGCAGACGCATAATCGTCCGCATAAAATGCTTTTTAGAACAATGCTTATCCTACTTCCACATCTGCAAGGATTGAATTTTCACTGAATAAGGGTGGTACTGTTACACTTCTCCCACAAGATTGCTTTATGCCTCCTAGAATAGGAATTCCTATGGCATATAGCTTTTACACTTGAAAACTTCTCATATTACAAGCCATTAATAATGATCAGGTAATACAATTAAGTAGATATCGTAGTCATCATAGTCTTTACCTAGTATCATTGTGTTACATGCCAGAATATGGTGCTGCAGGGCATATATACAATGTATATAAATATTGTGATGTCAAAGAGATCAGTGTATAAGAAAAAATGCAAACAAAAGTAACCAGATTATTAGAGTAATAGCTATGTCTTAGCACTACCTTGTCATCGGTTCGCAAGGGAATAATGTAGAATTTGTTGATAATATCATGTGAATTCATTCATTGATTAACCTGAGGGCAATTACGTTGGTTTAATTTTATCAGAACGCAACCTGGTCCGTGAATTATGGTCAATTGCGTCCTCAAAGCCCAGACCAGCTGGTCTCACGCTGATTCTACTGTTTCTGACTACTGATTTTCTGTGACATGCATAACACATTGGATATTTCAGAAGACATGAACCAGATTTCAGTTGGTTTTTGTTCTTCTTAACCCAGTATCAGTAGTAATTGAGCATAATTGATGACCCTTAATTTTATCACTGATTCTTTAGTAAGAAATGATGCCCATCATTCTGAACAATATTGAAATTTGAACAAGCTTTAATACGTTCTCTATTTGGTTTTGGTCATATGAACAATTTTCCGGGCTAAGGTATTGGCTACTGTTGCAGATGTCTTACTTCATAATGTTCTCTGGACACGCGCGCACGCACACACACACACAATATACTGATTGTTGGAATTTTTGTGCAGGACCTGCCCATTAAACAGAAATACCTTGTAACATTCACAGTTGGACTTGATCAGAAACATAATATTGATGCTGCCGTGAAAAAGGTTAGTCCATTTGGGGTTCTTGTTTCTGAAACTGAATTTCTGAAGCTACAGCTACTTAGGAATAATTAAATACTACCATATAATGTCTTATCCAGCTTGCGCATTTGATAACTTTCTCCAGAGTCCAAATCCAGTTTGATTTCTATGATTTTGATTTGATTTATTGTAGTGACATTATCACCTACATTTTAGAATATAGTTATCTATCATTTTATTTGTCTTTTTGATTGAATTTAAATATTTGAAACCACAGCTTCTAATCAGTTTGAAAGTATCAACATTATACCTGACTTAATACGAGTCTATGATTCAGCATACTTTATAAGGTGTTTAGGTTCTGTTAGAATGAACCCATAGATGTAGACAAGCTCTGTTTATGCCTTTAAGCTAAACATGGTTCCAGGTTATGGGCCACACAATCGTTAGATTTTTTTTTTTCTTTTTAAAGCTGACAAAGCTCTGACAGGTTATTTATTAATATTTTTATATATTTTGACACGACTCTACTGTGTTGGGCAATGTTATGGGGCAAGGTCATGCATTCATAAGACACGGAGAGGTGACTCTTTTAAGTGTTTGTCTTACTCTTTTGCGTTTCTTCAGTATCAAACTTTCTACCTTTGAGTTATTCCAATTGTATTATAACTATTTAATGGGTTCTATAGTCACACAAATTTATTCAACGATATGGTATATAATAGAAACTATAGAACGGACTTTGCCAATACAGGCATCTGTGTTATTTCTTGATACCTATTGACTGGTTTACCTGCACTAATGTGTTTAGAGCCTTCGACAGGTAGGGGAGATGTTTCTCCCCAAGCGTTTCCTTTGGGGCTTGGAATGATGACGTAAAATTAGCTTTTTGCTTGCAATTTTATTCTATTTTGTTGGCATGCATGAGATATGAGAAGCACCTTGTTTTGTGCATGCTTAATATTAAATGTTCCTTCCAAGGCATATGGTGTGGAAACCATATTCTTTTGCAAAATAATTGTGAAACTAGTTAGGTATATTTAGGTTTAAACTTGCTTTTATTTGCTAGTGGTTTTGTTTTATCACTTGTAAGTAGAAAAACAGAAGATTGGTTGACCTGCTAATCTGGTAACTGCCAAGATTAAATACATATACGTGTTCTCCTTTCCTGCTTTGCTTGTTTCTTGATCATTATATTTTATTTTGCAGTTCTCTGAAAATTTTACTGTCCTGTTGTTCCACTATGATGGGCAGACTAGCGAATGGGAAGATTTGGAGTGGTCAAAACGAGCTATACATGTAAGCGTCAGGAAGCAGACTAAATGGTGAGGATATATGGTTATATAAGAGGAAGTTGTTGCAATATGGTTGAATATTTTTCTTCATAAGCACATCTAATTTGCTGATAAGTATGACGATAATTCAAGGTGGTACGCTAAAAGGTTCTTGCACCCAGACATTGTGGCATCATATGAGTATATATTTATATGGGATGAGGATCTTGGAGTAGAGCATTTTAACGCTGAAAAGTAAGTTTTATCTTTTTAGCATCATCCCTTTACAAGATATCCTATGCTCCAAGAGATGATTTGTTTCTCATTTCTAGGTATATTGAACTGGTAAAGAAACATGGATTAGAGATTTCACAACCTGGTTTGGAACCAAACAAAGGATTAACATGGCAAATGACTAAAAGGAGAGGTGATCGTGAAGTCCACAAGTGAGCTCTGAAGCGCTTCAACTTCACATAATTTATTTGCCTTATGCTTTGTCTTATGCACTTGAATAAATCTCCTCAAGAAATATTTCTTAATAATTTAATCTATTTCCTGCTCTTTATCTGATTGGTAATAAAACAGAGAAACTGAAGAGAAGCCTGGCTGGTGCAGTGACCCCCATCTCCCACCATGCGCTGCGTAAGATTCCAATACCGCTTTATTGTTGAATTGATGTGATTTCTTCATTATCTTATTTTCTTGTGTTCTTTCCTATATTCATTAACTATTCAGCTTTGTGGAGATAATGGCTACCGTGTTTTCGCGAGATGCATGGCGATGTGTATGGCATATGATTCAGGTGGATTTGACGGTTTGCTATATGATATAGGGTGCTTTCTGTGTTTAACAAATGTGTGACTGAATGCTGGTGCTGTGTTTTGTCACTGCAGAATGATTTGGTTCATGGATGGGGTCTTGATTTTGCACTTAGGAAATGTGTGGAGGTATATACATCTATGTGGAGTTTACTTATTGCCAATAACTTCTTTGTAGTTTTCTTTGGCTGTTAGTTAAAGAAATGAATTTTTCTTTTTCTTTTTTTCCCTGCTGCCTAAAGCTTTGTTATCTTTCCTTGATATAGCCGGCCCATGAGAAAATAGGAGTTGTTGATTCGCAATGGATCGTTCATCAGGTGGTTCCTTCACTTGGGAATCAGGTGAGACAAGACGCGTGTATATTGGTTTCCTATAAAGGGCACTGGGCTTTGAATTACAAGTTGCTTATCATGTTCGACCGTATTTGTTTCTTCTTGGGCAGGGCCAGGCTGAGAAGGGGAAGGCACCATGGGAAGGGGTAAGTGGGAATTAAGTGGGAATTATTGATGTATATCATCGTTTTTCTTTTTTTTTTTGGTTGGGTGGCGGCATTGCAAGTACTGGACATTACTTCTGTCAAGTAAAATAATATGATCCTTGTGCAGGTACGGGAGCGATGCAGAAAAGAATGGGGTTTGTTTCAGGAGCGAATGTCGGAGGCAGAGAAGGCATACTATAAATCGATGGGGGTCACTCCCCCAAACTCAACATCTGCTTAGAGTTGGTAGTCTCCTTGTTTTGGAGCTTCTATCCTTTTGTAGTTAGGACATGGGATGGATAGGGATTTGATGATGGTTGGTTGCCCCTCTTCATGATTCTGCATATCCATAGATATCATCACTGAGCAGGTTATACTTAGAAATGCTTGTCGGTATATTTGGTTTAATTCCATCTTTGGCTAAAAGATATAACATAGTTTTGTTTGTTATACATTGCCGGAGAAATTCAATATTGTGTGTTTTTTTTTTTGCCCCCCCACTAGTATTTAGTAGTCAGGTGGAAATTGGGGGCAGTTTACTTGAATGTAATTTGCTACATCATTGGACTGGATTGTTATTGGCAGGTTGGCAAATTGAAAGAGTATACTTGTTGTGTACATGTGTGAATAGCGGTAATGGTCTAAGAGTTATTCCCATTTAAAAGAGGAAGCTGGTCTAGATGATATAGAGAAGCAAAAGGAACTGTATGCAAGTAACATAGGGATCCAATTCTCTGCTCTCTTGGGGAAGGGGAAGTTAACAAAGAGAAAAAATGGAGGATGTCCTTGAAAATCAATCTTATTATTATTATTATTCTGGAGCAGCATGCAAACAACAGCCATCTATCGGATAAAAAACATTAGGAACGTTCAATCCGCTAGTGGCGTCAATTTAAATTAAACTATGATACGTCTGATGAATTGAAACCACTTCACTTGCAATTTGCGGTCGCGATGACAAAAGAAGTAATGTCTGCGTGCCTACATTGATTCTCCCAACAAGTCACGTGTTGACCAAACCATTGGGATTTCTATTTCATCACCAGCCTTGATAATTAAGTAGGGATTTCTGGATCCTTGATAATTGAATTGGGATTTCTGCATCTGTATTTTTTCAGTGTAAGAAAGGAATTCCATTTTCTGTCATCTAAAGCTTGCCATCTTATTAGAATTATGATTTTTGCCATCTTAATTTCTTTCAAATTTCACAAATTTAAGAGTTTACTTGCTTTTCCATATCATTTGTTTTTCCAACAAATATTATATAAAATATTTTTTGTTCACATGAAATTATGAATTGTGATCACTCGACTGGAACTTCTAATAAAATTCAAATTAAAAAAAAATTGGTTATAAACCAGAAGAGGGTTGAGGTTGTTATCCTAAAATAAGTTTTGTAAAACATAATCGGATGATGGTTTTTCCGATGCTGTCAGGAAATTTCTTATGCTGTTATTAATAATTTGATGAGGTTGTTAGCGATCATATTATCATATATATCCCACCGTAACGTAATCTCTCCACCACGGGTCACGTCTATAAATAATCCCCCAACTTCTCTTCTTTTTTTAATTATTATAATATATATATATATATATATGGGATTACTGTAGGTGAGCCGCCAGCTCAGGAAAAGTTACGTGAGCTAGCGGCAAAATTATAATGATCCAATGATTTTTCTTTAAATTTTTTTTACAATTACAATCTCTACCTTCTTAACTTCTTTCGGATTAAATTTCATAAGTTTTAGAGTTCATTTACCCTTTCATCAAGTGCATACAAAATGTTTTATTCATTGAAAACCGTTCATTTTGTATTAATTTGATGGAGGTTCAAATCAAAACTAAAACCCAAGAAATTGGGTATGAGTGAACCCTAGGGGGTCGAGATCATAATCCAAAAGAAAAGTTTTAAAAAAAATTATTGGAGATAGTGGAAATGAACTGCAGCTCAGGTAACTTGCGTGAGCTGTCAGCTCATTTCCATTTTCCTCATATATATATATATATATATATATATATATATATATATATATATATATATATATATATATATATATTTATTTATTTATTTTTTATTGCAGTTTATTGTTAAAAGAGGAATCGGTGACGGTCTTGATGTCGGCTGCCTGGCTGAAAACAGAAGCAGCAGCAGGATATTCGATGAAAAAAAACGAAAAAGAAAAGAAAAGAAAAGAAAGTAAAAGGGGGGTTTGGGTTTGGGTTTTCCTCTCTCATTCCCTCATCGATCCCACTGCGTTTCAATCCAATCAAATCCCTAATCCAATTTGTCAGTCTCAATCCAATCGAATCAAGCGATAGAGAGAAGAACTGATCGATCCAACAATCGAATCATCCTTTGATTCATCTTGTTGTTGTAATCTGCTGATTTCAATTTCAATTTAAGACGATGGAAGAAGATATGGCCAGAAGTAGCAATGAAGCCGCATGTGGAGGAGAGGCTCCATCGCCGCCGCCGCCGCCGCCACAACAGCAAGAGGCGGAGGCGGAGGCGGAGGCGGAGGTCGTTTACAAAACGAAAGTGATCCAATTCTTGGGCCGCTCCACTCCGATCATTCTTCAGAACGACAACGGCCCTTGCCCTCTCCTTGCCATTTGTGAGTCTCTCTCTCTCTCTCTCCTTCTTTCTTTATTCATCTCTGACCTAAGTTATAATAAGAATCATCGGCGAATTTATTCATCTTTCTCTTTCTCTTTCTTGAGCTCAGGCAATGTATTGCTCCTCCGAAATAGCCTCCATCTCAGTCTCGACGCGCCGGAGGTCTCTCTGCAGAAGCTGCTCTCCCTCGTCGCTGAGAAGCTCATCGATTCCAACAGCAACGTTCAGGTTCTCTACTTCTCTCTCTCTCCCCCTTTCCTAACTATTGGTTCTTTATGCTTCCAAGATTTTCAATTCTAATTTCTTTCCTTTTCTCCTGCCTTCGCAGGATAAGGACGAGGTGTATGTTATCAACCAGCAGCAGAACATTGCCGATGCAATTGATCTGCTGCCCCGGCTTGCCACGGGGATCGATGTCAATGTGCAGTTTAGGAAGTTAGTTCTTCACTCAAGCTCAATCTTTTTAGAGGGGAAGATTGCTACTTTGGTAGTGTGATGTTTACTTCGTTCTTTATTTTGTTGTAGGATCAATGACTTTGAATTTACGCCGGAATGTGCAATTTTCGATCTCCTTGATATTGGTCTATATCACGGTTGGTTAGTTGATCCCCAGGTAACTCTTTTTGATACCTGCACTCGAATATAAATTGATGCAGTTCTTGTTCTATGCTTGGATGATTTCATATGCATATAGAAACTGTAGACTTTGAGGTGGTATAATGATTGCGCCGTGCCTATAAATTAAGAATGATTAGCACTGCATATGGCTCAATTTTTTTTTCCTTTGTTTAAAGATTGTAACTTGTGGTTTTATTCTGTACTTGAAATTGTGCTTGCATGATATCAAAGACACAATGTGGTCAAGAATAACGAGGATAAATCACATAAAGGTAAGTAAGGGAAACTATTATTAATAGACAAGTTAGAGAAAGAAGAATACATCATATAACTAAATAAAAAAAGCTATCACAGTCCTTCTTAGATAATTGAGATCCAAAGGGCGTAGACTGAAGCATCCTGTACCAAAAGGGGTTAGCACAATAACAGTAATAATAAAGAGAAGAGAAGAATAGAGAGGATCAAAGAAGAAGATTGAGAGAGATGATGAGGAAGGAGAGGAGGAAAAAGAAGAATGGATTAGGGAAGAAGGCAAGGAATAGGATTGTATTAATCAGCTTAAAGCGTTACAATTTCTCTACAAGAGGTTATATATGTTTGCCTCTTCGCCCCACATTTGAGATTACCTATCTCTCTACAGCATTTGGATCCAACGACTATGCTTGCATAGTTGCATCAACAGCTTTGCTTGAACATCAAAGGCCATCTAACAGTGGTTGTGCTGGGCCTGACATTCCTCTCTCCTTGAAAGACAACTTCATTCTCGAAATTGAATGACGGAGACCTTACCGTTAACTCATAATAGTCCTCCCAAGTAGCATCTGAATCATCAATTTCCTTCCATTTCATGAGAATTTGGTTAGCAGCACAATTGTTCTCTACTTTACTCTGGCTGAGTAACTTCTGTTCCTTTTCGTGCCACTTCTAATAAGTGGGTAGTTCAGAGCAAAATTTTGCAATTGTGCCATGATACTTCTTGAGCTTGGGTACATGGATGTCATCGTGAATTCGGGTTCCCTTTGATAGTAGTAGCTTGTAAACTACTTCTCTGGTCTTGGCCATAACCTTGGCCAACACCTTGCAAGGACTGTAATACCTTGCTGTAACATTTAAAACTTCAGTCCTGATCCTGTCAAAGCATGTCATTGCAAGAGTCCAAGCCATCACCTTTTGTCTACTTAAAACTTCTGTTGAACCCTTCGTTGTTTCACTTCCCTCTTGAACACCACAGTTCACAGCAAGGCTGCATGTTTCACCAAGCTTACCTTTTAGCAATTCTAGTCTTTCCAGCAAGGACGTTACAACTCGAGAATTAACTGTTACAATCATGATGAAGCAATGAAAGGCAAGTAGCAGCTAAAAATTCGACCACCAATTGTGTTGGATGCATGCTTAGCTAAAACAAGAGGGAATCAACTTGTAGTAAAGTTTGAACTGATGAAAGCAGGAATGCCAACATTTGTAGGTGTAAAATTGCAAATTGATTTTCATTAATGCAAGAGCCTGTGCAACTTTGAAACAAGGTACTGATAGCCCGTAAGTAAAATGTGGGAAACTTCTGAAATATCTCGGTCAGATGAATCAAACTTCTCCTAAATCCTCCTATCCCATTTGAGCAGTTGAGCTTAATCCCATTAGACAAGACAAATCTCAATAATCGAGAAGCTATATTTGCGATGGATTCTTTTATTTGTTTGAGCATATGCCTTTCCAGATTACCACAAGCCTTTCCCTGCAGAATTGTGGAGAAACAAGAGAAAGGAGCAATGTTCTAAAATACGTTTTCATTATGCATGTGGTTCGGAAGTGCATAATGCATAAGTGGATTCCACGGAGATTAAAAGGATTACGCATAATTATACGGAATATTAATATTTTAATATATATTAATACTTGAAAATGCATATATTGAATGCTATAAAATTCAAAAATATTAGGAAAAAGCATAACAAAATTTTAATAACATAATCACCTAACTTGAACTTATTTACAATATTCAATTTGATGTTTTTTCTTTTGTGTTCGTTTATTATTTTCCTATAGTGTTTCTTGAATGTCATTACTTCTCTTTTGAAAACAACATAAACACCTAATCACTACTTAATTACAAAAATTAAATATCACACTGTCACAAATTCACAATATAAACTGATCTAAAAAAGATCAAAAAAATTTAACAGGTTCATAGTGAACTATCAATGGTTCACAGTGAATAGAATCAACTGATCTCAAAAACGATTAAAAAAATTACTCAAAACTTAAACATCACACTAATCTAAAAGAATTTGTTCATCAAGATTGAAGATATGAAGTACTTGCACTGTGACCATATAATCTATATGCAGTTGTTTAGCTAAGAATTTTGCTGGAGTTGAGTGTTACCAAGTTAAGTTGAGGCTGAGAGAGGATGATCAAAAATTAAAAAGAATCAAAAATTGAAGAGGAGAAAGAGTTGGTGATCGAAAATTGAAGAGGAGAGAGTCGGATTAGGGTGTGGTAACTAGGTATAGATTAGAATCGGGCCAGTCAATAATCGAAATTGAATAGAAGAGAGGGAGAGAGAGTTGGATGTTGGTATGGTTAGAATCAGGTTATGCGATAAAAAATTGAAGAGGAGAGGAAGATCGTATAATATGGACGATTAGGAGGTGAGAGACGATAGGAGGTAACGTGAGGCGAGCGATGACCGAAGATAACGAATCGGAGATTGATTGAGGACTAGAGACGAGAGCAAGAGAGGATAGAGATCGAGGAGTCGGGGATTGAATTTGGATGTCATAGGAGCTAAGGGATTTTTAAAAGGTGGGTTGGGTTTTTCGAGTTTAAAATTGTAAAAAAGTAAACCTGCATGCGGCTTATATGGGTTATGCGGGCACATAACCCGCATAATCCACATTCAGAATGATTAATCGACTTGTCCACATTGATAGGACGATTTTTTAATTCTACATGCGTTTCATGTCCGCATACGATTATGCAGATGCATAATCGTCCACGTAAAATGCTTTTTATAACACTGGAAAGGAGCAAGTAATCTTTCAAACTGTTGCCTTGCCTCAAGACCCGCATTTTGGATCTGATTTCCCATGTTAGCCATAATAGAGTAAGGCTTATTTTCATTGAAGAGGGTCACTTCATGATTGTTATTGAAGGAAAGACACTTATGATGCTTGATATGTGCAGTCCTTACTAAAGCAATGATGCATTTGCCATGAAACCATGGTTCACGCAACTTGCAACACTTCAAGCACTCCTCATTTTGGTTGGTAGTCATGACCACTTCTTCAACCACAAAATGTACCAGGTTGAGCCACATAAAAAGTACATTCCAGGAAACAACAGTTCCCACGATCATTCCATCAAATACCTTGCATGCAATCTCCATTCTGTTCAAATTTGCATGCATAGAAATCAATTCGTTCATGTCCATCAAAGTAGAACCAAGAAACAGTCTAACAAATGCCCACATATCTTTAAACAGTTCACTTGAGAAGCCAGTCAATCCTTCCTTGCACCCGACAGGGACATATACCATCTGAGGCATAGTCACCCTCCATATTGAGATATCATAGACAGCTGTAGTATCCGGCAGTTTCCATGGTGGGCGCCAACCAAACATATAGAGAAAAAGCCGAAGAAAGGAAATATGGAACAGTAGACCAAGCAAATTGCTGAGGCCAACACCAAACGCTTCTCCGTAGAGTGTCTCCCTTACACTCCTCATGCCATTGGAGGCGTACAGTTGCAAATAAAGGATAGATTTCATCGGCCAAATGTACTGCTTGGGAACAAGGATTCCTTCCCCCAAAGAAAGAGGTCTTGTGTACCACAGTAAAAATCTCACCAGGATCAAATGGATTTTCCATTGAATTCATACAAAAGTCATTCCATAGGACTGGGTTTAGTGAATCAATGTCCCTCCTCTTCATTAAATCAAAAATCATTCTCGCATAACAAAAATGATCAACCCTCGCATACCTTGCTATCAATCCATTGGTGATGAAGAGGTCCTTGTGGGGAATTTCGTCAAACACCTTGCAGACGGTGTTGGTGATGAAGAGGTCCTTGTAAGGAATTTCGTCAAACATCTTACAGGAGGTGTCGAGATACTTGTGGTTGGAACAGAGAGCGAGTTTGGATGTGTGTAAGTTGTTGAGGGTGTAGAATTTTTCTCCAAAGTGTAAGTCAATATTTAGAATTTTGATCTCTTCATCCCTTTCTTCATTTGCCATCTCAGCTTCTTCTCCATCAATTGAGTCCCCTTCTATATGCTCCATATCTCCCTTATCATAGTCCACCGCAGTCTCTTTCTCATGAGTCCTTCACATCCTCCATAGTAGGAGAATCAACGAAGTCATTGGCCATAGATTCCTCAATAGAGGCTTTCCCTTCTATTATCTTATTCTCTTTTATCTCGACAAAGCAGGAGTTATTGTCAATCGGCCTATGGGAGTGGTTGCTGTCGAGGGAGTCAGCATCAGAGTGAGGTTGAGATGAGGGAATCACCTCTGTCCTCGGATTTAAATAAAGGATAAGCAACAGACTCTTGATTTGCTCCTGTTCTCGTCTATCCGTAGCCTGCATTTGCTCCAATTCCTCGGCCAGTAGCAGGATTGGAGAGTGACTTCCGATTGCTGATGAGCTAATGATCTTGTCGCCGTGCCAAGAGGCTTGGATCTCTCTGGAATCAGATTGAATCCAGAGTTGGCTCTGATACCTCTGTCACAGTCCTCTTTAGATGATTGAGATCCATTGGGCACTGAAGCATCTTGTATCTTGTACCAAAACGGGTTAGCACAATAACAGTAATAATAAAGAGAAGAGAAGAACAAAGAGGATCAAAGAAGAAGATGGAGAGAGATGATGAGGAAGAAGGAGAGAAAGAGGAGAGAGACGAATGGATTGGGGAAGAAGGCAAGGAATAGGATTGTATTAATCAGCTTAAAGCATTACAATTTCTCTACAAGAGATTATATATGTTTGCCTCTACACCCCACAATTGAGATTGCCTATCTCTCTACAACATTTGAATCCAACGGCTATGCTTGCATAGTTGCATCAACAGCTACTCTACTTGAACATCAAAGGCCATCTAACAATGGCTCTGTGCTGGGCTGGGCCCTGACAAAAATATTGTTAGAAAAGGTAAGTCTCATTTTTGTGGGTGGTATTTATATATCAATCTGTCTTTTGATTCACAGGTTAGCGTATTTGTTAACTATTTGAAAGGTTTTGTTCCATTACAGTGTTGGACTGCTTTTTTGATGCGTCATTTATCAAATCAGTTGCTGTACCTTGCAGCAGGGTTTGCGTTTAATTTTTGCAATTTGTTCACATTGGAATTTTTATCCAGGAGAAGGCTGTTTTGTGTGCTTTGACTATGTTCATGGAGTGGGGTCCACCTTCAAATTACGTATCATGAGCTTGTAATGTTATAGCCAATTACATCTATGGTAAAGTGACTACCATGATAGGAGTTCAATATAGAAGTGTGCACAAATGGAAGGCAAGGCAAGTAGCTGGAAGCCTAGAATCTTTACATAAATCAGGATGGAATAGGAGGATCCTTTAATAAGTGTTAAAGATAACAGGATCCCATCAGGGGAGAGAAGAAGGAAGAACCTAGGTAACAAGTGTTATAATGGTTAAAAAAATAATTAGAAATAACTTTTTATTGTGGAAACTCGTTAGCAAAGTTCAAGAAATAATAATCTAAGTCTTTATTCCACAACATTTGCGATTGCTAATATTGGCCATATATCAAGCCATAGTTCAATAGGAAATTAGTATGATACATTTTATACCCAAACTTACTACCATGAAAACTAGGTTCATCCATATTTAATTTCAAATAAAACAACTTCCACGTATGTAATATTATTCTCCTATTATGCCCTCAATTTTTTTTTTGAAGTAATTTATGTAGAACTAGTGGTTCTATGACTTATGGTGTGGCATTTTGACGAGTATGCCTTTCTAATATGATCTTATGATTTAGGGTTAATTACACTTACACCCCCTGTAGTTGGGGGTTGTGTAACTTATCACCCCTGAAGTTTAAAACTCTCACTTAGACCCCCTGGGAGATTAAACTCCGTTTGTTTTCAGGTTAGGTTGAGCACACGTGAGGTGCATGTGCTAGCAAAAGTCCAAACTACCCCTTAGTTAGATAGGGATCAGATAGAGAGAGAGGGTCAAACCAATTTTCTGTTTGTTTTTTCCCAACCGAGAGAAATCCAAGAACCTTCTCCTCCACCTCGCCCAGCTCACCCCCACCCGCCTCAACCTTCTCCTCGACGAAATCCGGTCGTCCATCCGCCCAAAACCTTTCCTCCGACTAATCTCCGCCGCTCGCTCCTTCTTTCCCTTCTCCCTCAGAACCCACACTCTCCTTCTCCACTCCCTCCTTTCCTCCGACCTTGCCATTGCTGTCTGCCTACACCTCACCCGCCTGATTGACGACCCTTCCCGTTCATTCGAAGCTCTTGTCCGCTCCATCGTCGACACCGACTAGGGATCCAACGCCGCTCCCGACCTCCTCCACCTCGGTTGCACCTAGTTCCAGTTCGACGGCCTCCGCCACGCCACCCTCGCATTCCGCTCCTTCGCTGACCTCGGCATCGACCCCTCTAGCAAAGTCTACAATTTTATGATCTCGGCCATGATTAAGGCTTGGAGAATTCAGGACGCATGGTAGATGTTTGACGAAATGCTGAGGTCGTCCGGCTTGACGCATAATCGTACAGTACAATGCGGTGATCGACGGGCTATGCAAGAATGGGATGGTGGAGAGATAGCACTTGCTTCTTGTTGCTCAATAATGCGATGTCATTGTATAAATTGCATCATGCTTCATTTTTCAAGTATGAACATTGTTGGCATATGATCAACATTTATGACTGGATAAATTGTTGTTCAGTTCTATTTTGCACTTTGTAATGAATTATATGCATGAATGATAGAACCATGTATTTGTTTGGCGATGATCTCTTGGATACCGACATGTGATTTTGCAGACTAATCAAATATTGTATATCAGAATTTTTATATCAGATATTGGAGTTTGGAATCAAAAACTACAAGTCTCATTTATGAGTCAATTATAACTGCTGCTTTGTATATCAGAATTTGTATTGTATATGGATATTTTTGTGTTGATATGATCTTCTTTGCAGCTGCTGCTGCTGTAAGCATGCACAGCAGCAGCTGCTGGTGTGCATGCTTGCAGCAGCTGCAACTCTCCTTGTCAAATGCAAATAGCTAGTAGTTAGCTTTAAATCAAATAGCTCATAGTTAGTTTTAAATCAAATATATATCCATAATCATACACAATCCATAATCATACACAAATGCAAATATGACCTTCTCCACCTCGTGCTACAAAATCTTGCACAACAACTGCTGCTGCGAGATGCACAGCAACAACTGCTGCTGTGCATCTTGCAGCAGCAGCTGCTGTGCATCTTGCAGCAGCAGCTGCTGCTGCAAGATGCTGTTGTTGCACAACAGCAGCTGCTGCGCATCTTGCAGCAGCAGCTGCTGCAAGCATGCACGGCAGCAGCAGCTACTGCTGCAAGATGCATAGCAAATTACAAAATGTATCACATACATATATAATACAAATTATATATAACACAAAAAACTCCAACACAAAAAAAAAAAAAAAAAATGTGACGACTTATTGTATCACATACATATATAACAAAAGCAACTAATTTTGGATTAAACACAATAAGGTTGCATCAACATAGTGTTAATGATACATATATAACCAGATGAGTATATATCAATACAGTGTTCCAATACTCATCAATTACAAAATTGGCTCCCAAATAGTAAGGCCATTAGTTACAAAGTCTTTACAACACTTTATCATTAGAATCATGTCGCAATCACATTTGTTGAGCTGTTACAAACTCCTCCTTTGCTTCTCCTATGCACGAAAAGATCTTGATCCATCTTGGATTATTTTTTGTTTGAAGTTTACTAGCGTGATCTCTCTGCAATAGCATGTAGTCAACGTAATAATTAGATATGATAAATGATATATTTGTGGGTTATGGAAAGAAAATAATAAATAATTTGAAAACACTTACATGGTTGACAAATCGGCCTATATCATCTGCAATTCCCACGGCCCCCCCACTTCTTGGAGGGACCATAGTTGTACCACCCAAATCCCTGCTTGATCCTGATAAAAACCCAACCTTTGTGTATTTCCTAGTCATTGAATCCACACCGTAGCGAGGACCTCTTCGGGGGGCCACTATGCTTTTCTTTTGCTGTTCTGCCACTGCCACATGTTCTCTTGCTTCTTGTTGCTTGTTCTCATCCTCAACCCCATTTTTCTTTCCCTTCTTTGATAATATCGGAGTCGTGTCGGGCTTTCTTCCTCTTTTCCTACTCTGATTTACTTCCATTTGCTTGCCTTCTACGGGATCATCCCATTGAATTCCAAGACCAATATCACCCTCACCCCGAATGTCAGGCACTAGAGTTGACCTCTGTCCTATATCTGCTTGCTCATTACTTTCCTTCTCCTTAACAATTCCCTCATTTTGCATATTTACTCCCGCGCTATTGCATGTCCTAACATTATGGCCTTCACCATTGCATTGAGTGCATCTCATTCGTACATATTTTCGCCGTATTGGTTGGCTCATTCTTTTTTCCTCCTTTTCTTCATCTTTTTTCTTTCTTGCTCTTTGAGGTCTTCCGGGTTGTTTCCGCTGCTTCGGAGGCATAATGTACTCCTCTGGAATATCTGGCCATTGCGAAGGATCTGGTATTGGATGCACCATTGAGGCATATGCCATTTTGTATCTATCTATCGTGAAATATGGAGACACGTAGTTCTCAATGTGTCGTCTATGCTTGTTGATTGTAGCAGCAGCGTGAAGACAAGGAATCCCGCTTATGTCCCAACGTCGGCATCCACAAACTCGTTGTTCGAGGTCAACAATCCATGTGCAACCATGATGGTCAACTTCAAACTTTCCTGATAATAAGTAATACAACATGAATTAGAAAGCATTTGTTAACAGTAAATTCCAAAAAAAAAATTATAGTTTGCTTACCTTCTCCAGCAAAACCCACTCCACAAGTTCTACACATCTCTTCAATAACTTTGACCTTCTCTATTATTCGTGGGCAAAGCTTACAATTCCACTTACTAACCATTTCTTTCTTTACTTGAATTCTCCGCATAACCTGTTTTCTTATGGTTTCGAGCATTGTAATAATGGGTTTATACCTTGCCGTTAGAATGAACTTATTCCACGATTCTGAAGAGTTGTTGGTCATCATGTCGCAAACAGGCCTTGGGCTAAACCCACTTCGTGTCCAAGTATATATGGGCTTTGCCGCGAGCCATTCATAAGCTTCTTTGTTTATATGCTCGATCTGCCTCATTGCAAGGTTGGAATCCCTTTCATTGTAGGCAGAAGCAACCCTCCACATCATGTCCTTCAGTAGCTTGCCCACTTTACACCTCTCTTTTAGGTTGGCATACATGTGTCTAACACAATATTTGTGGTCGGCATGTGGTATCATTGTGTCGAAAACCTCAACCAACCCCTGCAAAATGCATAACAAAACGTAGACATGTTTAGAACATAAACATAAATCAAATGAACAACAAAGTTAATCTAAGTCACAAAAGGAATTTACCTTCTGTTGATCTAATATGAAAGTCCACCATCGTTCTTCCACTTGGCCTATAGCCTCAAGCAAATAATGTATGAACCATGCCCATGATGATTTGCACTCAACCTCAACCACCGCCCATGCGATTGGAAATAACTGATTATTCCCATCACGTCCTATTGCACTCAACAATATACCTCCACTCTCATGCCTAATATGGCATCCATCAAGCCCAATTATTGGACGACATCCATTTCTAAATCCATCTATGCATGCCTTTAACGAAACAAATATTCTAAGAAATTGGGGTGCTCTACCGGGATATGACCTATCAACCATCAACTTAACCACACTACCTGGATTGGTTGATAGTATCATGTTGCAGTACTGCCTTATAATAAGGTACTGCTTCCCCATCTCTCCATGAATTATCTCATTTGCCTTTTGTTTCGTTCTATAAGCCTGACTTTTTCTAATTGTGATTCCCGTATCTCTTCTAATCATATTTACTATTTGAGACCAGGTTATATCGGGATCCTCTCTAATAACACCTAAATATTTTCGAGCATAAAAAGCGGATGTCGCATTTTTATTGGCCTTTGCAGATGTACAACTGTGTCTACCATTGTACGTCTTGATTTGAAATACAGTTTGGTCCCGATCCCATGAATCATGGACTCTCCACTTACATCTCTCATCAATACAAACTACAGTCACCCTTGCTTTCTCATTCTTTACATAACGATACTTGTATCCCTTGTTCAAAGAATCATACATGACGGTCTCACGAAACTCAACATGGTCGCTAAATTCCAAGCCAGCAAATAGTTCGGGGTCACGCATGTTCTTCTCGGCGTCAAACTCAGGATATCGAACACGCTTCTTTCGATGGGCTTCATCTTCCGAGGAATCGGATAGGCTCCTAAATTGGTGTCTATCAGAATTATCTGATTCACCATCATCATCGTCGATCTCACAATTATCCTGCGCTGCTGAGAAGAGTAAAAATCCAAATCAGCGGCAATGTTTAACATGTGTATCAATGTAATAAAAAAATATTGTATTAAGTAAACTTAGCAATAATTACCTGTGGTCTCATTATCTCTTGGTTTTTCCTGTCCCTGCGCCTCTGCACCTTTTTCAAAACCCTCATAATCTCTTGAATTTTCATCCTCCAAATCTCCAAACGAACTGAAAGAGCTTCCACTTTCTTTCGCTTCACTGCCACTCCCACTATCACCCTCCTCTTCCACATATTCACTCTCTGATGGACTGTCTCGAGTTGCTTCTTCTTGTTGCTTCTGTACATTATCAACGGGGGGTTGCTCTACAAGTGGCTTATCCACTAAGTGCTCAATATATATATTCATCTCTTTGCATAAACCTTTCTCCCTAACCATTTCCATAACCCCACTGTCGTTGTCAACTTTCCACTCATCCCTACCGGACACCTTAAAGTGCAATATATATCCCCCACCATATACCAACCTTCGTACAATATCATCCAAATCAAACCATCCAAAAAAATCTGGATCGATATTTTCAACATCTTTTCCTCCTTCATATTCTATCTGTTGATTTTTTGTTACAAATTGACCCCCGTTGTGAATATGAAGATCAAACTTATCACTTGCCATTTGTTAACTGTAATTAACATAACTTGTGTATCAGAAAACTAATGTAGATGCAACATCATTAACAATATATATATATATATGTGCAGCAGCTGCTGCTGTGCATGTTGTTGCGCCTCCTTGTACAAAAACAAATGGGGATCACATGTAACTTTGATTACCAAATGTTATAAAAAATATGAAGAGTATGTTGTTCTATATCCTACACCGATATTCTATTAGCGAAGACATATTATTCTACAATCAACTGTGGACCTCTACGGCATCCAACACGCACTGCCCAAACATCCCCACGTGGCCGCAACCTCTTCACGGGTCACTGTCTAGACCATTCGGATCTGGTCCCCCCTCCACACAACCAACTTGTCTATGAGAATTCTTTAAAAAAAATCAACTTTGCAAGGAATCACAACAAAGTATATAAGAAAAGCTCACCATACCACTACCTTGCCTAGAATATATCTTCAATTTCTTCAAACCACAGCCGCTCTTCTTGACCGCCCTCTCTCTGCTCTTGCCGCTGCTCTTGGCTTGCGCTGGCCACGAACTTTGTCCTACACTGGTAGCAGGCCTCTGACCATTGGCGAATATTGTAATGATGGCCTCAGCGTTGCTCTCGCCTCTGATCTCTCCGTTCACCTCGGCGTTCCTCTCGCCTCCGAAAATCCTAATTTGCTTGGTTTGATCTCTTTGTTCACCTCGACGACGTTCCTCTCACCTTGATTTCGCCGTTGATGATAGTCGCCCCCCTCTGCTCTCGCCTTGATTTCGCGATCGAGTTCTTGGATGCCCTAGGTTCTTGGATGCCCTAGGTCGAAGGAGAGAGGGGAGTGGAGAAGGAGAGCGTGGGTTCTGAGGGAGAAGGGGAAGAAGAAGCGAGCGGCGGAGATTAGTTGGAGGAAGGGTTTTGGGCGGATGGACGACCGGATTTCGTCGAGAAGGTTGAGGCGGGTGGGGGTGAGCTGGGTGAGGTGGAGAAGGTTCTTGGACTTCTCTCGGTTGGGAAAAAACAAACAAAGGGAATTGGCTTGACCCTCTCTCTCTATCTGATCCCTATCTAACTAAGGGGTAGTTTGGACTTTTGTTAGCACGTGTACCTCACGTGTGCTCAACCTAACCGGAAAACAAACGGAGTTTAATCTCCCAGGGGGTCTAAGTGAGAGTTTTAAACTTTAGGGGTGATAAGTTACACAACTCCCATACTACAGGGGGTGTAAGTGTAATTAACCCTATGATTTATATGATTTAAAACAAGTAACTTTTGTAAATTAAGAGTGTGATCTACAACAATTATTGAACTTTACTATTAAATTGTTTTGTCTCTCCAATTAACTATATGAATTATCCCTAAGTGCCGTATTTCTGGAGGATGTTCTAGTTAAACGATAAATCAGGCTTCTAAAGTACTGGACACTTTGCCTACAATATTTTTGTGATGCTCCAAAATCACACACTGGCGGGCCCGAGTGTGTGTCCAAATAATTGATAGGGTATCACCAACGGACACTCTTAATACCAAAGTGTACAAGGCCATTATACCATATAATCACATGCAAGAGATATAAAACGTGAATACATAATATAAATCACAAGTCTGAGACTATCTGTCACAACATCTCAGGCATAAATATAGCAATATTCAAAAATAGGTATATGGAAATAATAAGCAATATGTACATAAAAATATTGCTCATGTATAGTCAATTATAGTATCATAACAGAGCAACATAAGTATCGAATATAACAAAAGTGTCCGGATACCACAGACAGAATTAGGAAGTAGGATACATATGCATATACAAATCAAAATGTTAAACACACAAAAGGGAGAGAGCTGAAGATCCTGCGAGAAGCAGGCGCTCGGTTTGCTCCTAGAAGTAGGAATCCTCGATAGGCAGGTCATCCTCCTCAGGCGCCTACAGTCATGGCTACTGGATCTGAGTTGTGATAATTTTAGGAATTAAAACCCAAACAAGAATACAAATCCAAATTCGTGCAATACTATGGAAATCATGTAAAGGTGTAGGTGTGGAATGCTAGTAGGAAACATTATAAAAGATATACGCGAATGAGTCATGAATTACAAGGTATGCATAAAATAATATGAATAATGAAATATATGGTATGTATATTATATAACATGATCATGCATATGAATAATAAAGTACAAAGTATGCGTAATGTTATATGAGCAAGCAAGTGGATGCACATTCTATCCTATTAGTTTGGAACTGAATGGTGGGGATTCACGTATTTCAGGAGTGTACCGTGCTTACCTGGTACCACGGCCCCAAGTACCAGTCTCCACAGGAATCGGATGATGTGTTGCTAGGCACATTAGATATCCTATGCATATCCGGAATCACGACTCCAAATATCAGTCTTCACAGGAATCGGATGATGTATCGCTAGACACATTAGATATCCCATGCATATCTGAGATTACGACCCCAAGTACCGGTTTCCTCATGAGCTGACTGCTAAGCACACAAGAAAATCGATGGTGCCAGTACACAGATCGGTGGATGCATCTAAATAAGACAAGAAATTTTACCAATACGTGTTTCAATTCACCATTCATTTCCTCCATTCCAACAATGTGATATATGCTAAGTATTATTAAGGATTCAGTATCAATGACCATGTGAATATGAAATAACATACATGGCGATACTGGCTAAGTATAAGAGTTATAGAACATGTACACATTCATGAGTTATCATTTCCAAGCAAGAGAACCATGCATATGTAAGAATATGTGTAATTAAACATGTGTGTATATACATTATATCTTAAATCAAGTGTTATATGCACGAATATGGCATGTATGCCTAAATATAAGTTATGAGAGGTCTGAACTCACCCATGTAGAGGTAATAATAAGAGTAATTAAACATGTATACATGTGTATCATATCATAAGTTAAGAGGTGTGTGCATGAACGTGACATATATCATAAACTTGGGTCCAGTTTGGTGAGCACCACACATGCTATCATGGGTTTCCTGTAATGCAAATTGTGCTTCCTTACGGGATAAACACCGGATCAAGATTCCGTCATAAGATCTTTGGTGTAATTGTTTGGTGACCACATTATAGAATAATCGCTTTGCCCTTTGTTTAATGGAAGTAGCTTCTTTTGGATTTTTAGGAAGAATACTATGGAGTAGGAAGTCCATGAATATAAATCGCCGATCTCTAGGCTCTATGCTGGATGATGCCTCACAGACTGTTTTGCTCTTTGTGCCTTGTTTGGTAGCTTTGTTAATTTTCAGAACATGTTCTGGATGGTACAAGTTTCGACTAGCAATCAATACTTTTTACTCTACCTTGGTGGCAGTGCTTGAGTGGCTGCTAGAGAGACTAAGGCGTCAGCAGGCGTAACCCCTTAAATTTATCTGCCCAAGCGATGGTGACTCGATGATATGGAATTAAATCTCCATTCCTTACCTCGTACTCGCCTTTGACTTGATTGACGATTAATTTTGAATTGCCATATACTTCTAAATATTTCACTCCCATTTCTTTGGCTATTTGTAATCTGATGATGAGAACGTTGTATTCAGCATAGCTCTGTCAGCGAGTATGCATAAGGTAGTACATCACTCTCGGGCGAGATAAAAAAACTCTAGATAATGTGTGCTTGTGTGGGAGCAATTTTAGGATAGCTGACCTCTTGGGGAACTCCTGCTCGGGGCGTTACAGCTTCCAACTTCTTTAAATGGATGTGTAATGATTATCTCATTGTTTGCGAGTACATATTATCCTCATTTTTTAAAGTTCTCAATAAATTTCCTATACACCTTTATTTAGCAGCCTTGTAAACTGTATGTTGCCGCACTCATTAACTTTCTTGTTTTTCATATATTATATTGTTTAGCTTTCTCATGTACTCCTCCAGGATACTGACACTACATCAGCAATTGGGTCAAAGTCATACAATACACTGGTGGGAGAGCTTGTTGCCTTTGAAACAAGCAAGTCTTCAAGAGAAGAAAGGAAAATCTTGGATGAAGATTCTGTTGATTTTGTGGCTGCAACAACTGCAGCCTTAGGAGTTCCCTCCCCATGCCTTTCAAAAGGCAGATCTTTTGAAGAGCGTCCAGTCTCTGTCCCTGTTGATCAAGGAAGTGGGAAAGGTGACAGAGAAGAAGCAGAGGAACTGATGAGAGCCTTGAATATTTCAAAAGTTGAGATGTCAAGCCCAGTTAACATGTCTTTCTCACCTGATGCTAATTCATCTCACGTTTTAGAAGGAAGTGGTTATATTGAAAGTTCTGTCTTTGGAATTCATCTTGATTCTTCAGGGACGCAAATTGGGTTTGAATCAGAAGAATCTCAGCGATCACATTTATTTGCACCACAACAATGCAATGCATCTATTGGTTTTGAGGATGATGGCTTAAATTCAAAAATTTCCTCAACAGATAATGATGTGTTATCTACCAATTTTAATGTTGCGAGTAAAATGGATCCTTTAGTTTCTGAAGATTCTAGGGAATTTGTCACATCAAGTGATCTGATGGAAAATGTACGAACAGACCTGCTGCCAACCCATGGTCCATCCTTTCAGTCTGTAGATGGTGAGGGCTCTGATGGATGTGACACTAATAAAGAACCTCAATCCATTTCTAAGATATGTACTGAAGATTTCTTTGCATCTCGAGTGCCAAATAGTACTGTTGATAACCCAATGGAATGTGATCTCACAGTTTTTCCAGTTCAAGCTGCGCATTTTGTAGATATATCAAATGGAAGAAAAGATCTTCCAGATGTTTCTGAAGTTGGCTCTTCAAGCCTTGATGATAGTGAGCCCATGTATGAAGGAGAAGAATGTATACTTGACTCTGGACATCCAAAATATGAAGATCGAGAGCCAGTTTATGAAGGTGAGATGGTTTTAGCTCGGCAGGCGGACAAGATGGAAGAGGATGCATGCGTAAATTTCAATGACGAAGCTGTTCTAAATCAATGTAAGTTTTTCGTACTCTTAACTGGTGCATGTGGTCATGTAATCTTTGCCTAGTATAACCTTGCAATTTGGAATATAATTGCTCCAGTTCAGTTCTTACGCATAATTGATTTGCTTTCAGGCAGTTCGATCAGGAACTTTCTGGAAACCACTGCAAGCCAGTTGACCATATATGGGTACCTCTATCATGCCTTGATATTTGCCATCTTTTATTTTTTGGTTGCCCTGAGTTATGAATGCTGAAAGATGATTGATTTTATTTTTTTTCACTTGCTTGTATGGCAGCCTAATTTGCTTGATAGAAGGACTTAAGGAAAGAGAACTGTGTGTATTCTTCCGGAATAACCATTTCAATACTATGTTTAAGGTATCTCAAGCACTTTTGTTATCATAGCATACTCTTTTGCCAATTCTCCTAGAAGTGAAAACATGGTTAGGAAATTGCCTTTTTATTCTGTTGATTCTACATTTATATAGAGCCTTTACAGATTATTAGTTTGAATCTGTCTTGCAGTTCAATGGTGAACTCTATCTCTTGGCTACTGATCAGGGTTATATAAACCAGCCTGATCTAGTATGGGAAAAGCTAAATGAGGTATGTTACGGTTCTAAAGGTTTTATCTTCTCTCATTTCCCATCTCCTTTTAACCTCTGTAAGGCCATTTTTGTAATCACTTAAAGATGCTATTTTCCTCTTTGCTTGTTAAGTTGCAACATGACTTACTACTTATGTACACTGAATTCTTCTTTTACTCTGATCTTTCTTCTTTAAACATTCACCAGGTTAATGGAAACACGGTATTCATGACTGGTAACTTCACGGAATTTAAGATTGAAAATCAAGTTAGCGAGTCATGGAATGAGCAATCTGCCATGACTAGTACTGCCGTATGTCTCTCTTGCATATTGCATTATGATGGAAGCTTTTTTGACTTCGGATTATGCCAACAACTAAAACTGTAAATTTCATCTGCGTTGTCTTTTTTCAGGATTATCTGACAATAATTGCAAATTCAGATTCAGAAACTTCATCTTTCAGGTACAATTCTATATTGATGTTTTTATTAAATTATAATGTAAATTTATTTGATGATCTAGAGAAGTAGAATGAAAGATGCATCGTAGCATTTTATTAATTTCCATAGTTCTGTGATATATTATTTACTGTAAAGATAATAAAAGAACGTTAATGATTTCAAATTAGAATGCTGCATCAGCCTCGATGACCTCGGATACCTTCTGTTTCTTACCTACTTGTATTTGTCCTTGTCATCTTTACTACGTAGTTTGGTACATCAGAAAGGCATATTGACGCAGGACGGAGGCGAAATTAGGGTTAGAGTTTTGAAAATTAGGGTTTTTTTGATGAATTGGAGAAAATAGATAAATTGAGGAAGAACTTACAGGGTTTGGGAATCCACCCAGGCGAATCCATGCCCACTCTCCACGAATCCACGAGGAAACATTTGCTCAAGCAAAATCCACGCTAGAAATTTCTCAATAAATTTTCAAATATTATTCATCTCTTTTAATTCTCCATACAAAACCCATATATATAGGAAAATCCTAACAAACAAAATCCTTATAGAATTCAAAATCCTAATAAAATCAGAATTCTAATAAAATCAGAATTCAATCAAATATTCTAAAATCTTAATGTGATCCAAATAAAATCAAATCTAATCTATAGAATCAAATCTGATCTCTATCAATTCTCCTCGGCTTCAAAGCATTCATCCTCGATGAATGCGGAGATAAAGAATGACAAACACGTCCGGATTGAACTGATTAGCATCCACAAAATATCCCAATTGGACCATAGTGGTGGTCGAGAAATCGTATCTAGTACATCACATCTGAACCAAGGCGGTGGAGGTGGAACTGGCTTCTTTAGTGAACTTATGTCGAATCACGGTAGATCTGGAAAAATACCTGTAATGGAAGTAGTCGAATATAGATCCCGTGAAATATCCAGGCCATAGGTAGTAGAAGCATTTTTCATCAAAACTCCATATAAATTTGTATGTTGAGTCGATAATTTCTTCATAATTCTTGTAATGAATCTCTCAAGAGAAACCGAAGTTTTTTCCTCATCATCAACAATAACTTTTTTTCTGTCTGAAGTCTCGCTTTGAATTGGAAGTTCCTGTACTCCCTGTACTTTTACAACTGATATGCAAATACTATCAGTAAACACAAATTGTCGACGAAGTTTCTTACGAAATTTTAGCAGAAAGTCTTCTAAAGAAACTGTCGGTTTTATGGAAATGTGATATAGGAGAGGAGGTACTTCTGTTGGCTTCTGCTCGTGAATATGATCATCAGATGTATTTTTATGTGGCTGAAACTTCTCAGTTGGTTCTACTGAGAGATCGTCAGAAATCTGAACTTTTGAGTCTTCAACTTCTATGGATCATTGGATGGAAAGGAAGTTCTATCTGGTATTAATAGTGGCTCATCGTGAACTTCTGTATTCAGTATAGGCTGCAATTCACAATCAACAATATGAATATTTGCTTCAATCTTGTTGGTGATACTTCATCGTTAACCATTTGATTTCTTTCATCCCTGTGTTTAAGTGTTTTGTTGAAACTGTCAAGTATTTGACTACACTTTTCAAGTTCATCAATCATAGATTGAAGTTTTTCATCAGTGGTCATTGTTTTAGGTTCAGACGATTGAAACCGATGAGATGATAAATTTGGAATGTGGTGTTGAGTATACGATGACGAAGTAGACGTCGCAAGATATTCCAATCCAAGTATAATTTATACTCTCTACTCCAAATATAAGCTTCTCCACCCAACTTTTGTCGGGCGTAACGACATTTCTGTGTTGATATTAGATCAAAATATCTAAAGAAATTTTCGAGATGATTCTCCCAATCTTCATAATTTTGCCGATCGTCAAAACCGAAAAAAAATGGGTATAGTAGCATACATATCATGCTCAATTCGTGATATTTTAGCATTGGTATTAATGTAGTGACCATGGAATATGAACTCCATATATAATCAACTCAAAATTTTAGTTCAAAAAGTTTAGAAAATACCCAAGAATCACGACGGCTCGAATTAGAGTTGAAACGGGCTCCGAATCACAAAACTACTCTTAACGGGTCTGCACTGTGATGTGGATTGAACCCAACTTAATTCTTCCTTCTCTTTCTTTTTCTCTCTTTTTTTTCTGAATTTTTTCTCTCTTTTTTTTCTCTGTTCTTTTTTTCTCTCTTTTCTCTTCTTTTTTTTTCTTTTTTTTTCTCTCATTTTTTTCTCCTCTCTTTTTTTCTTCTCTCTGTACTTTTTTTTAAAATAAAAAAAAAAACTGAAATAAAATATAAAGAGGATGGAGATGTGGAAGAAGAAGATGATGATGGAGAATAAAATCTAGGCTCTAATACCAAATTTGACGCAGGACGGAGGCGAAATTAGGGTTAGGGTTTTGAAAATTAGGGTTTTTTGGATGAATTGGGGAAAATAGATAAATTGGGGAAGAACTTACGGAGTTTGGGCATCCAAACAGGCGAATCCACGCCCACTCTCCTCGAATCCACGAGGAAACATTTGCTCAATCGAAATCCACGCCAGAAATTTCTCAAAAAATTTTCAAATATTATTCATCTCTTTTAATTCTCCATACAAAACCCATATATATAGGAAAATCCTAACAAACAAAATCCTAATAGAATCCAAAATCCTAATAAAATTAGAATTCTAATAAAATCAGAATTCAATCAAATATTCTAAAATCCTAATGTGATCCAAATAAAATCAAATCTAATCTATAGAATCAAATCTGATCTCCATCACATATCCATCAACTTTAAGATTTTGAGGTTAAAATAATGGTTGATATACATCAACTGGTCCACTTAATTTTATTTGCGATATATCAATCGGTCTTGCTTATTGCTTCTGCGTTGTAGAAGTTTTATATCGGACTCATTTAACGACAGAGATATAGTAGCTCTTTCATGTTCATTGATCCACTAATCAGAAGTTATGATTACATTTAGATCAGCTCCATGCATATGTAGCAACAGCTTCATAGCCAAACAAATAAACAGTTGTTTATTTAATTTTATGTCGTTAAAATGTTATTTAGTAATGTGATGTATTCCTATTATTTGATAATCTATCTTCTCATTTCCTGGCTGCAGCTCTGATCTCCAACTTGCAATAGCACTTCAACAGCAGGAGTTTGGGCAGCAGTCCGAACAACAAACTCGCCCACAGGCACAAAATTCACAACAATCAGCAGTTAGCGGTCGTTCAAGGCTTGTCACTGGTCCTCAGGTAACCACTGGTTCCTCTTTTTTCCTGCAAGACTGACATCTTCTAGTATCTTTTGCATGTTACAATTTTCTAATGGTTGCCACTGTTTGATCTTTAGACTTGTGCTCCATTTTTCCTATTTCGTGACAGTGGAATGAACATATTTCATGTTTGCAGAATTTTATAACTTACAGTGGTGCAGTTTGACAGATACTTACAAATGTTTTCCCACGAGTTTCTTGTAATCTTAATTTATTTCTTAAGGTTAATCTTACCTGTACTAAATTCCATGATTTCGTTCGCAATTTTGACTGCAATTAGGGATATAGAAGTATCATGGACAAGTTAATTGGTTGCTTTTTCCCCCTTGTGCTGCTCTTATGTTATGCATGTGTTTACTTTATGTGGGGATATCATCTTCCCAGGTTGATTTTTCTTAGTACGTATTTATTTATTTATTTATTTGGGGGTTGGTTTTGTGTGGGGGAAGCAGAGAAGGGGTATATATATATATATATATATATATATATATATATATATATATATATATATATATATATATATATAGATATGTGTAAACAGGAAATTCACTAGCGGTGAAGGGGAGTTCCTTCACTAGTGCTGAGGTGGCCCAATAAAATAATGACACGCGCCACTCAAGCTAGTTATGATGGAGAGAGAAGATTTTATTTAGATTTGTTACTTTGTTACCTTGAGTGGCACCACGTGTCATTATTTTATTGGACCACCTCAGCACTAGCGAAGGAACTCCCTTCACCGTCAGTGATTTTTCCGTTTATATATATATATATATATATATATAATTTTATTTATTTATTTGTGGGGAGGTAGCGAGAGGGGGGGGGAGGCGGGGGATGAGAGCAAGGGGGGAGGAAGGGGCGTGGGGGTGGGGAGCGAGGGGGAGGGAGTGGGGAAGAGAGGGGGTGGGGAGCGAGGGGAGAGGTGAGCGGGCGCGGGGGGGGGGGGGGGGGGGGGGGGGGGGGGTGGGGGGGGGGGGGTGTGGTGGTGTGGGTGAATGAGGGAGTGGGGAGGGAGGGGGAGGGAGGAGAGAGGGAGAGAGGGTGGGGTGGGGGGGCGAGAGGGGGTGGGGAGTGAGGGGAGAGGTGAGTGAGGGGGAGGGAGGGGGGAAGAGAGCGAGGGGAGAGGTGAGCGAGGGGGTGGGGGTGGGGAGCGAGGGGGAGGGAGTGGGGAAGAGAGAGGGGGTGGGGAACGAGGGGAGAGGTGAGCGAGGGGGTGGGGGTGGGGGTGGGGAGCGAGGGGAGGGGTGAATGAGGGAGTGGGGAGCGAGGGGGAGGGAGGGGCGAGAGAGAGTTGTGGGTGGGGGGGGGCGGGGGGGAGCGAGGCGGTGGGGAGGGGTCAGCGAGGGGGAGGGAGTGGGGAAGAGAGAGAGAGGGGATGGGGAACAAGGGGGAGGGAGTGGGGAGCGAGGGGAGGGGGTGAGCGAGGGGGAGGGAGTGGGGAAGAGAGGGGGTGGGGATGGGGAGCGAGGGGAAGGGTGAATGAGGGGGTGGGTAGCGAGGGGTGACAGTGGGAGAGAGAGAGAGAGAGAGAGAGAGGAGAGTTGAGGTGGAGAGAGAGAGAGAGGAGGGGTGAGGTGGAGCTTTGTCCGTATGTAGTGCTCTTGGTATTCTCATTTTCCTTGTTTTGCTACTACTTAAATGCAGTTTTCACATGATGAATTGATGTTTCTTTGTCATAATTTCCTCTATGCTGTATTGCGATTCCTGCAGGTTCCAAGGAGTTCACATGCCACCCAGAAGAATGAATCGAAGAAAGACAAGTGCACCATAATGTAAAAGAGACTTGAAAGTATTAGATATTGTTGTGTCTTGGCCTAAATTGTATGGAACACTATAGTTTTTAATGTAAATAAATGAGTTCTGCTTTTATAGGCAATCTAAGTAATAAAGCTCATTTTCATGTAGTAGCATTTTACATGAAGCTCTGGCATATAATGTTCGGGGCCTACTAATACATGGCCCTTCACTCAAAATCGCAATCCCACTGACATAACATTGGAATTCCTTGTATAGCTCCTCATAAAATATCCTCTGTGCAAAAATAGATTGCTTTTGTGGCCATCATAACAAAAAGGAGATTTTGGTTAAACCTGTCTCCATAGTGGATTGTTCAACCAGCATGTTCAGCAAAAACAGCAATGAGCAGTGGATTTCTTCTTAGGCAAATCCTGAAATCATCTCTGCTGATTGTTCCATCAGTATCAACATCAAAAATTTGAAATAATTTATTTACCTGCACGGATGAAGTGGGGTATGACATTTGTCAGCTCTAATGAGAAAATAGCAAAAGATTAAAATGGGAATTGCTTGAAAAGTAATCTTTTGATTCAACAGGATTGTTGCTTACATTCCCATTGCTTGTATTAGGCATACTTGATTGAATTATCTGGTCGAGCTACAAGCATGTAGACAACTAGTTAATTTGACGACTTAAAACAATACTCTGTTATGATACAAGGTCAATGCTCACCATTCTTACCTGATCCAGAGATATATGATTTGATGAACCCCCACTGTCACTGCATTTGTTAAATGCAGTTTCACTCGCACTCGAGAATAATGGCTGCTTCCTCACATATGCAGATCCAAGCAAAAACTGCAGGTATGGAATCGTGTTGTGTCAGACAATTGTCGTTATAAGAGATAGAAAGATTAAACTCAGCAAGTAATCCATACAAGAATTAACAAGGTTCGGCCGAGTTACCGTCTCAGGTGAAAGGTCGTTCAATTTGTTCTCTTATTAAAAAGTGAATTACAATTCTCCTAATACTATCTGTGAAGGATTCTGAATGATTGTGGATTTCTCATGATAGATTAGAGATAAATAGTTGGAATTATTAACCGTCACTTCATGGGAGAGAACATATAATAAACATGTGGCACCCTAATTGCTGCCGAGTTACTTCCTTATGAGAAAGACTTCTTACTTGAATAATTGATCCTATGGTCTCCTCGACTTGCAATCTTGGTCTCTCGTTTAGGCTTCTCATATGTGGACTTTATCAACCGTGGGCTTTTGCCTTGGCATGGGCCGATTAAATTATTTAGTAAAAATTATGATAGTTTATGTTTATATCTTTATTTGTATTTATTATAACCACAACTTTTTGTTTCTCGCATTTGATCTGTGTCCATCCAAAACCTGACCATTCATAGTGTTAAATGTAACACAGAAATATACTTTATCAGCCATAATTAAACTAAACACATGAAGTCAACACAAATGCTTCATGTAGTCTCCAATTTCTTGCTCTAATGAATTGCCTTTCCAAGTAAATCATTAAGATAATTAAATATTTAACTTGTTCAATTTAACTTATGGATTTGCATCTTTCCTAGGAATTTAGTCCAAACACAACAAATTCGATGCCAATAATCTTTAATGTTTGGAGCATTCTGCTCTGCAACTGTTATCTTGCAAACTCATTAAAATTTTATTGATCTATTGGATTTGTTTAGCTTTCCATCAGTTCTTTCTTAAATACAGTTTGTAGATAACTCCCTTCAGGATGTGCAGCTCCTTCAGCTTCGTTGAAGAGGCTGCACTCCTGGTACATAAGTTGAGTCAGCCGTTTATTTTAAGCTTTCACAATTTATGTATGTTTCATAGCTGACCTCAATTTGATAAAAGATGAACATAAAGACTACAAATTTGTGTTACCTAACTCTACAACGAGCATGACAGGGCGGTTGTTTACATAACATATAAACTAACATTCTTATATACATACAATCTGTATTTTAAGGAACTTCAAATACAATATACCTGACGAAACGTGATGGATCCCTTCTTTTCCACATCTAAGTAGCGGAAAACCTACAAGTAAGATAATGCAAATTGTTCTGATTTTAAAAACCGGATTAAAGAGTGGAAGATGCATAAACAACCAAAGAACAAGCACCGAATCAATAAGCATCAAAAGCATGTCCTAGCTATTTGGATTAAGCAAGTGCACGAAAGTCGAGTGTTAAAACTTCATTTCAAGTATGAAAGATGTCAGGCGCTCACCCCACTTGCATTCTCTTTGATAAAGAGTGGAATGGGATGGAATGGCCACGGCCTTTGTTTCCACAATAAAAAAAAAAGCTATTTGGTTTAAAGCACAATAAAGATTTATTCTTTCACTGTCTGTCCCATGCCAGGATAGAGAAGGATTGTGGTAGGCCGGTGACAGCCAATGTAAAACATTGTCACAAATTATGACATGAGCCAAAATACGAATTTCGTTAGGGCGTTCCCTACCAAGCGACGCGCTACATCGAAACCCGGATGTAGTGAAAAATGTGTGAGGATTGATAGATCGTCGCCTAGAAGCGACGCACCACGTCAGCATCTAGATGTGGTGTCAAATGTAAAAGAGTTCTCGCACCTTAATGAGCAGGTAGAGGTAAATAAGTTAGCTCATGAATATAAGATTCGATTGGCATCATGGAACATAGACTCCCTTACAGGTAGATTAACAGACTTAGTTGATACTATAATTATAGGATAATGATGTTAATCATAGGATACAAGCTGGCTGGTTGAAATGGAGGAGGGCAACGGGAGTTTTATGCGACCGTAACATTCCGTTAAGATGTTAATCATAGGATACAAGTTGGCTGGTTGAAATGGAGGAGGGCAACGGAAATTTTATGCGACCGTAACATTCCGTTAAGATTGAAAGGAAAATTTTATAGGACTGCTATTAGGTCAACTTTATTATATGGTATGGAATGTTGGGCCATAAAGAAACGTCATTCACAAAAGATAAGTGTAGCAGAGATGCGCATGCTCCGTTGGATGTGCGGCAACACTAGGAGAGATAGAGTGAGAAATGAAGATATTCGTGCTAAGTTAGGTGTAGCTCCCATCGATGAGAAGATGCGAGAAAATCGCTTACGATGGTTTGGTCATGTGCAACGTAGGCCTACAAGTGCACCAGTTCGAAGAGGGAAGTTTATCAATGTAGGACAAATTAAAAGAACGAAGGGAAGACCGAAAAAAACATGGATGGAGATGATACGCAAAGATATGGAGTCTAGAGGTTTAAATAAGGAGATATTACTTGATAGAAATGAATGGAGAAGGAATATCAAAGTAATCGATCCGGCGTGATTCTTTTTTGTTCATATAGCCTACCCCAAATACTTGGGATAAAAGGCTTAGTTGTTGTTGTTGTAGCTGATACTATAATTAGAAAGAGTTAATATTTTGTGCATGTAGGAGACTAAGTGGGTAGGTGAGAAATTTAAAGTCAAAGTCATAGAGTTTTAGAGTTATAAAATTTGAAATACGGATAGAAATAGAAATCGTAATAGAATAGGTTGGATCATAAATAATCAATTACTTGGGGATGTAGTGGAAATTAGGAGGTAGGGTAATAGAATTTTATTAGTTAAACTTATTTTAGATAGAGAGATTATTAATATCATTAGTACCTATACACCACAAAGAGCACTTGATGAATCTAGTAAATATCAATTTTGGGAGGATCTAAATGAGATAGTATAAGGAAAACCTGTTAGAGAAAAACTATTTATTGATGGTGATCTTAATGGCATATAAGAAATAGTCGTAATGAGTTCGATAGTGTACATAGAGGATTTGGTTTTGGAAAAAAAATGAAGCAGGTAACTCAATTCTAGATTTTGTTTTGTCTTATAATTTGATTTTAGTGAATACTTGGTCTAAAAAGAGAGTTTCTCACTTGATTACTTGTAAAAGTGGATCAAGTATGAGCCAAATAGATTTTTTTTAACTAGGAGTATAAATAGATGTAGTTGTATCGATTGTAAGGTAGTACCAAGTGAGAATATAGTTACCCAACATTAACTATTAATTTTAGATATTCGGATTAGAAAGAGACTTTAAAAAAAATTAAGTATAAATTAGATTCTAAAATTAAGTGGTGGCGATTAGAAGACAATCAAAAAGTTTTTGTAGATATAATAGTACAAGAAGTAGATTGGAGAGACCATGACGATTCTGATGTAACATGAAATAAAATGGCTAGCTGCATTAAGAGGGTAGCTAAACATATATTTAGTGAGTCGAGAGAAGGTACTCCACCATATAAGGACACATCATGGTGGAATGAAGAGGCAAAAACGCTATTAAAATCAAGCGGAAACTTTATAAAGATTTGAAGAAGAATAATGATGGAACAAACTTTGAGAAATATAAGCTAGCCAAGAAAGAGGCTAAGAAAGCTGTTTGGGATGCAAAAATGAAATTATATAAACAAGTGTACGAGAAGTTGGACAATAAAGAGACAGAAAAGGATATATATATATATATATATATATATATATATATATAATTATTGCTCGAATAAGAGAGAGTTTAAAAACTTATGTATTGTAAAGCGTATTAAAGATGAGCATCAGAAGATTCTAATTGAGACGAAAAGATTAAAAAAAATGAAAAAATTATTTTGATAGATTGTATAATGATAGTTTACTCAAGATTTGGAAGATCTTACTATTCAATGTGAGAATATAAATCGTAGTTTTATACATAGAATTAAAGAATCTGATGTAAAAAGGGGCATTGAAGAGGATGAAATCAAGAAAAACTGTTAGTCTAGATGAGATTCTTATATAGATATGGAGATACTTAGGAGGAATTGGTGTGAGATGGCTGACAGATCTTTTTAACAAGATTTGACAAAATAAAAAAATATCAAATGAATTGAGGAAGAGCACCGTAGTATCTCTATATAAGAACGGTGATATTCAGAGTTGTTCTAACTATCATGAAATAAAACTCATGTGTCACACTATAAAACTTTAGAAAAGGGTAATTGAACATAGATTGAAACAAACTGTTCAAATATCGAAGAACCAGTTTGGATTCATGCCGGGGCAATCGACGACAGAAACTATTCATTTACTTCGTCAACTTATAAACCGATTCCGAGAGAGAGAGAGATTTGCATATGGTATTTATTGACCTAGCGAAAGCCAAGGATAAGGTGCCACGAGAGATACCTTGGTAGACATTGATGAAGAAAAAAGTCCCTATCAAGTATACTGACATAATTAAGGACATGTATAATGCAATAGTGGTCAATATCAGAACATGTGTTGGTCTAACAAGTAAGTTTTCTATCACAATTAAATTGCATCAAGGATCTGTATTGAGCCCGTTCTTATTTGTTATAGTGATAGATGAGCTTACTAGAGCTATTCAGAATGAGATAGCTTGGTGTATGCTATTTGCTGATAATATTGTCTTAATTGATGAGACAAGAGCAAGACTGAATGCCAAGTTAGAGTTATAGAGACACACATTAGAATTTAGAGGTTTTAAATTGAGTAGGTTTAAAACAAAGTATATGGAGTGTAAATTTGGTAAACGACGGATCCTAAACTATAGTGTTATAACACTGGATGGGCAATAGATATAAATAAGCAGTCACTTTAGGTATTTGGATTCTATTATTCAGAATAGAGAGATCGATAATAATGTCAACCATAAAATACAAGCTGGCTTGTTGAAATGGAAGAGTGCAATAGAAGTTTTATGCGACCGTAACATTCTGTTAAGACTGAAAGAAAAAATTTATAGGACTACTATTAGGCCAGCTTTATTATATGGCACGAAATACTGAGTTATAAAGAAACATCATTCACAGAAGATAAGTGTAACATAGATGTGCATGCTTTGCTAGATATGTGACAACACTATGAGAGATAAAGTAAAAAATGAATATATTCATGCTAAACTAGGTACAACCCCCATCAATGAGAAGATGCGAGAAAATCGCTTATGATGGTTTGGTCATGTGCTAACGTAGACCTACAAATGCACCAGTTCGATGAGGGAAACTTATCAATGTAAGACAATTTAAAAAGAGCGAAAGGAAGACCGAAAAAAATATGGATGGAGGTGATACGAAAAGATATGGATTCTAGAGGTTTAAATGTGGAGATATTACTTGGTAAGAATCAATGGAGAAGGATTATCAATGTGATCGTTCGATCCGGCGTGATTTTCTTTTGGCTAATGTAGCCGGCGTGATTCTCTTTTTGTTCATGTAGCCTACCCCAAGTATTTGGGATAAAAGTCCTAGTTGTTGTTGTTGTTGTATTTGGTTTAAAGCACAATATATTAACCCATGTTGCAGGGCCAAGATCTCTCCAAGCATGAGTTTATAATCTTCGCATGCTATCCTCTTTAATCTCAAAGAGAAAGGAAGTATTTTTGACTAATGATTGGCTTATTTGTCGGCATTTAATCTCTAGGTGCACATTATTTTAATGATAAATAAAATGTAAATGTTAAAAGTGTAAAAACTTAAAATGATGCTGAATAAAATTGTCAAAAGAAGGCAAAAAATAAAAACCTTAGAGGGAAAAATTTCTAACTACAAACATGAGTGCATTTTTGAATTTTGGCAGTCTTTTAAGTTTATTATTTTATCATTAACCAAGGAAATAGAGGTTGAAACCACAAAAGAAATAGAGGTTGAAACCACAAAAGAAATACTCAACACAATTCATATATTACTCACTTAGAGATGCAAACATGAATAAACCAGCAATAATTTACATCTCTTATCATGTTAAATAATGAATATAGGACCCAAAGGCAGCATACTGATTTAAGTCAAATGAGAAGTGTGGTTAAATTTATCCACAGCGTACTTCAAATAAGCAGAAAAGAATCATAGTATATACAATGTTTGGATGTTGCCAAAGAGCACGAGGAACTAACCTTCTCAGAGAGACGACAATGCCCTAAGCCGTAAATCGTCAAAAAGCCGTGAATTACGACACGTCCACTGCCCAAAAAAAATTTAAGATTATAAAGAATAATTTTAAAATTTAAAGTATCCATCAGTTGATTCAAGAAGGCATTCATCAAGGTAAAAATTATCAGTACACTTTCAAGAATGCATTTCAGAGGATAAGAGAGGGATAAGCACTGGAAACTCCCTACAAAACAAGCAACAATTAACACCTTATCCTCCACTTCCCCTTTAGTATATTTGATACAAATTAGAAGTATAAGGATATTGTGATATTCTGCCATCACTAGAACATTCTTGGATAATAGCAGGACTAGAGTAACCAGATCTGCTAATTGTCGGGTTGGTTCCGGATACTGCTAGGCCCAGAGCAGGTCCAGTTACTGACACTACTCCTGGTTGGAGCCACATTCAAGAAACCCGTTAGGTTTAATAGCCCTGGTGCAAGCGCTAATTCAAATACCACTCCTGATAGTGTAGGTCTTTCCTCGAGATAAGAGAAACTAGTGTCATCTAATTAGAATTTGTACAATTGAATGATTACATGAACAGTTGCACAGAAAAATTGCATGCTCTGAAGAACAGAGTGGACAATGCAGCAGTGAGGCAGTACGGTGGCCAGTCAAGGGGAGTAAAGCTGTATTGGTGCTTGGTTTAAAGGGAGAGGGGGCATTGGGGAAGCTGGAAACAATGATGACTGATAGGGATAGAGAAATGACGTCATTTCGGAAAGCCACGTGTACAAGTATTTGATTAACATAAAAGCATAAAAACCAATTTACTTGAAAGGATTATTTTTACGAGTATGTGGGATCTTGGTCCAAGAAAGGCAGTATGTGGAGTGCCCAATCCTGACCTCATGGAGGAATAAATATCTAGTCAATGTCTGGATTGGGCCTATAACAATGATACCCAAATCCGTTACAACTTCTGAAACAGGCACGATTCTTCCCGGCATATACCCCTTTACAAACGAGTATGATATGGGCTGGCCGTCAGCCCCAATTTGGGTGGGGATCAGACCAATAAGAACCAATCTTATTTAGCAACAAGTTTGAAGATGTTTGGAGCCTGTGACATATTCACAAATATTAATGGATACAAATAATTAATCAAACAATGTATATCTTGAAATTTTTTATTATGCTGCACATATATTTGAAAATGCTTTTATGCTAAGTGCATATATTTTCTAGTAGGGTCTAGTACCATTCTATGTCCACAAGTTGCATTGTAATCATATGTATATATGCCATGGGAAAACATCTATTCCCAAGCTAGGAATGATTGAATAAGATACCCCTCATTGGCTATTTAGCTCAGTCCATATCCAATAAAAAAGTCAAGACACTAAACACAACTGGGATAACAATCAGCGTGAGAGTAACATGTCACGAAGTCCTGTGTAGTGCTGCAGGGGTATAAGCAATTTTTTTTAATAATGATAAATATGTCATACAATCACATCAGTGTTTTAAATACCGGCCGATATACCGGTATATCGGCCGGTATATCGGTAAAATTGAAGAAACGAGATGATATGGGGTTTTTTTTTACCGTTTATCGTTTTGGACCGGTATGGACCGATATATCGGCCACGTGGCGATATATCGGCCGGTATCGAACTGAGAAATACTGACCGGTATTAGCTAATATCGGTTAATGGGTTTTGGATTTTGGTTACGGGTTAAACCCATTAACCCATTAAAATCTGACCCGTTAAGAAATAAAACGAGTCAGGAAGGGAGAGAAAGAGTAAAGTTTTCGCGTTTTCTCTCTCTCTCCCGGCGCGATCCAAGCGATCGATTGTTCCCGCGACCAAACCCTAACCCTAAATTCCCAAACCAGCCCTAAATCTCTCTCTGATTGTTCTTCTCCCACTCTCTAGCGCTCTCTCTCGTTCTCTCCCCGCGATCGTCGGCCGATTGAGCCGAACGGTCCGAACCCTAACCCTAATTTCCTAATTGAGCCATAAATCTCTCTCATTTTCTCTCTCTCTTTCTTCTCCGCTCTCTGATTGCTCTTCTCCCATTCTGAAAGTCTTCGAAGGGTGCTCACCGTTCTCCAGTGGGGCAGTGGCCGCCGGCCAGGTAAGTGAACTTTGTTTTTTTCATGTTAATTTGATTTAAAGTTACAAATTTTTTCAATTTATTTTATAATTGTGCTATTTATATTTAATTGATTGCGATTTATATTAGAAAAAAAAAAATTTGTGTAATTTGAGGCGAATTCTTAAGCTGGGAGGGCTGAGTTTGTGATTGTACTATACAGTAAATTAGAATCACTGATTCACACTGAATCAGTGATTCGATTCACTGATTCAGTGTGAATCAGTGAACCGAATCACTGATTCAGTGTGAATCATTGACTCTTCACATTGAATCAGTGATTCGGTTTACTGATTCACACCGAATCAGTGAATCGAATCACTGATTCAGTGTGAATCAGTGGTTCGAATTCACTGATTTTGTGTGTATGAGTTTCATGGTAGATAAAATTTGTAAATTTGTATTAGTATTTACTATTTATGTGTATTCACTGATTTTGTGTGTATGAGTTTGTGTAAATTTGTATTAACATGTAAGTACTATAAACTTATTTTATGTGTTTTATTATGTTCTATATAGCCAATTATATAATTATTCTTTAACTGGTATGACACCGATATGACACTCCGGTGTTTAGGGTCATATCGCGATATCCCGCCCGGTATCCGGCAACCGGTATGTAATTTGGCTGACCGGTATGGGACCGGTATCCGATATTTAGAACACTGAATCACATAAAATAACATGAAGATGACTATTTCGTGCACATTTAGAATCACGTTATTGGCTTCCATCATATGTAAGGCATCAACTTGTATAAAAACTACTACGCTAGGGAAGTTTGAATGATACGGTAATAAAAGGAAAATAATCAATTTGTTAATGATAACAACAACAACTAAGCCTTTCATCCCAAGTATTTGGGGTAGGCTATATGAACCAAAAAAGAATCACGCCGAATCGATCACTTTGATAGTCCTTCTCCATTCATTTCTATCAAGTAATATCTCCTCATTTAAACCTCTAGAATCCATATCTTTTCGTATCACCTTCATCCATGTTTTTTTTTGTCTTCCCTTCGTTTTTTTAACTTGTCCTATATTGATAAACTCCCCCCGTCGAACTGGTACATTTGTAGGCCTACGTTACACATAACCAAACCATCGTAATCGATTTTCTCGCATCTTTTCATCGATGGAAGTTACACCTATCTTAGCACGAATATGTTCATTTATCACTTTATCTCTCATAGTGTTGCCGCATATCCAGCGGAGCATGCGCATCTCTCCTAGTGGTTGCCGGCCAGGTAAGTGAACTTTTATTTTTTTTCATATTAATTTGATTTAAAGTTACAAATTTCTTCAATTTATTTTATAATTGTGCTATTTAGGTTTAATTGATTACGATTTATGTTAGAAAAAAAAAATTTGGTGTAATTTGAGGCGAATTCTTAAGTTGGGAGGGCTGAGTTTGTGATTGTACTATACAGTAAATTAGAATCACTGATTCACACTGAATCAGTGATTCGGTTCACTGATTCAGTGTGAATCAGTGAACCGAGTGTGAATCAGTGACTCTTCACATTGAATCAGTGATTCGGTTTACTGATTCACACTGAATCAGTGAATCGAATCACTGATTCACACTGAATCAGCGGTTCGAATTCACTAATTTTGTGTGTATGAGATTCATGGCAGATAAATTTGTAAATTTGTATTAGTATTTACTATTTATGTGTATTCACTGATTTTGTGTGTATGAGTTTGTGTGTAAATTTGTATTAACATGTAAGTAGTATAAACTTATTTTATGTGTTTTATTATATTCTATATAGCCAATTATATGATTATTCTTTAACTGGTATGACACCGATATGACACTCCGGTATTTAAGGTCATATCGCGATATCTCGCCCGGTATCCGGTAACCAGTATGTAATTTGGCTGACCGGTATGGGACCGGTATCCGATATTTAGAACACTGAATCACATAAAATAACATGAAGATGACTATTTCATGCACATTTAGAATCACGTTATTGGCTTCCATCACATGTAAGGCATCAACTTGTATAAAAACTACTAAGCTAGGGAAGTTTGAATGATACGGTAATAAAAGGAAAATAATCAATTTGTTAATGATAACAACAACAACAACTAAGCCTTTCATCCCAAGTATTTGGGGTAGGCTACATGAACCAAAAAAGAATCACGCCGGATCGATCACTTTGATAGTCCTTCTCCATTCATTTCTATCAAGTAATATCTCCTCATTTAAACCTCTAGAATCCATATATTTTCGTATCACCTTCATCCATGTTTTCTTCGGTCTTCACTTCGTTTTTTTAACTTGTTGATAAACTCCCCTCGTCGAACTGGTACATTTGTAGGCCTACGTTGCACATGACCAAACCATCGTAATCGATTTTCTCGCATCTTCTCATCAATGGGAGCTACACCTATTTTAGCACGAATATTTTCATTTCTCACTTTATCTCTCCTAGTGTTGCCGCATATCCAGCGGAGCATGCGCATCTCTGCTACACTTATCTTCTGTGAATGACGTATCTTTATAGCCCAATATTCCGTGTCATATAACAAAGCTGCCCTAATAGCAGTCCTATAAAAAATTTCCTTCGGTTTTAACGGAATGTTACGGTCGTATAAAACTCCTGTTGCCCTCCTCCATTTCAACCAGCAAGTTTGTATCCTATGGTTAACATCATTATCGATCTCTCCATCATTCTGAATAATAGATCCCAAATACGTAAACTCATTGCTCATTTGTATCTCTTGCCCATCCAATTTTATGGCATTATAGTCTATGGTCCGTCGTTTACTAAATTTACACTCAATATACTCTGTTTTAGACCTACTCAATTTAAAACCTCTAAATTCTAATGTATGCCTCCATAATTCTAGCTTGGCATTTATCCATGCTCTTGTCTCATCAACTAAGACAATATCATCAGCAAATAGCATTCACCAAGGTATCTCATCCGGAATAGCTCTAGTAAGCTCATCCATCATTATAGCAAATAAGAACGGGCTTAATGCAGATCTTTGATGCAATCCAATTGTGATAGAAAAATCAATTGTTAAACTACCACATGTTCTGACATTGACCATTACTCCATCATACATGTCCTTAATTGATAAATCTGTCGTCACATAGAATATAATATAAAAACAACTATTTCAAGCACACGTGCATTCATATTATGGCTTGTATATTGAAAAAGACTAACAACTTGATTTAAGATGTCAAGCAAGAAAATTTTACAATGAATGGTGATAAAAGGTTCAAAAAATATCCTTCACTTTTTCTAACTAAAATTATAATCTTTATTGATTTCGTCCGATTAAACTTTAAACAGAGGAAGAAATGCAAATGTTTTGGAGTTTTTTTTAAACATTTAAATAGAGGAAGAAGATACAGTTGTTCAGTTGGCGAAATCCAAAAAATTGTTGAATAATACTATAAAAAAAAATTCCATCCACATATATGAGACCAAACATAGAATAACTATAAGAGAAGCAAAAGTTATCTCCATAGAAACCTTAGAAAGAATACCAAATAGCACTCTCAGCCATAATTCTCTTTACGACATGCATAACTGCCAACATTCTGCCAAATTGTTAAAATGCAAACAACAAGATAATCAAATGAGAAGCTTACTTTGTATCTGGGTTCATAGCAAAGAACTGATCCAGAAAATCTATGGCTTCAGATGTAGTTATACTGAATGACTATAGAAAACAAATAAAACGTAAAACATCAGTAGGTTGTGAGCGGAAGCATAAAAAAGAAGCCATAAATCATACAACATTTTACTTTGCTTTAGAAATATGATTTTATCTTAATGAAAATTTAATTACTTTAAAAAAATGATTTTTATCGTAATGAAAATCTCACGATCCCATCTAATCATAGAATCTAAGAGTAGGATGGTTAGGTTTCAAGGCATTTGGTTTATGGTTGTTTCTCCTGCAGTCTATATTATTTACCAAGGTTTGAAAAGAGATGGAAGAAGGGGGAGAAAATGGACAGTTTTCCCAGTATTTGCATACTTGGAGAGCCTCTTCCATGCATCCTGAGGCATTTAGAACAAACACCAATTACTAAAGAAATCCAGTGATTCCAATGGATCTCTAAAGGTTATTTCAGAACTGGTGTCAGAAAAAGTTAACTGATCTGAATTTCCACATTCCTTGAGAAAATGTGGATCCTGCCCATATAAATCACAGGACAAATGTGCAATCAAATAGGTGCTAAGGTATAAGATCATTATGTGCAATGGTCAAATATGATAATACAGAAAAGATTACGAACATAAGCAAAATGCTAGACAAATTCATTTCCACCAAATCGGCATTTATGAAATAATTTAAAAATTTTAGATTATATGGGAATTTCGATGTCACAAAGGGTAAAAGGATACAAGTCAGTGAAAAGATACTGTATAAATGAATGGTGATGAAAAAATTAATTCTTCATAGAAAATTCTTCCTGCATTAGGAACCATAACAGCTACAAGCATATGCCATGTCTCAACTGATCCAAAATTAGCTAAAGCCCACCTCATAGCATAAAAAAAAAGTAGGCTACCAAGCATCCTCCTTTTGTGAGTGGAGTTGATGCTAACATAAGAGGTCCTTTGAAGGGTGCATGAACAATGGTTTCAATATTTTTTTCTCTCTTTGCAATACTCAGTAACAAGCAAAAGAACGTGAAGTTTGTTAGGACGGAATTGATGACTTCATTATTCTCTTTCAAAGATCTAAAAGAACAAGATTTATAGCAAAGTGATGTTCTGTTCCTACTATCTTGAATGCTGGTAAGTGCTTAATTTCCTAACTTCCACCATTTTCTAAAGGCTAAGCAATGATGGCTTTTATCATGAAACCATTATACCCAAAAGCTTAAGCTAATGGATTGTGGCATACAATGTATACATCGAGCTAATTTGGCAATTAACATCCCCCCCCCCCTGTGTGGCACTTAACCCACCATGTGAAAAGGCCACTAGCTTTGAGTTGAGATTGACGAAGGCAAAATAATAGGGAAAAATAAATATATTTTAATAATTTAATAATAATGGGGTGGTTTGACTCTAGGACCTCTTGAAACCTAGTGCTCCATAACATGTTACTAAACCATTTTGCCCAAAATCTTAGGTCATGGGGGCTGTGGGCTAGCAGTGCATATCAAGCTAATTTAGCACTTTAACAGTTTTATTTCATAGGCAAATACTTCAACTAATACTTGAGATGTTGATGCAGATGGAAGCAAGATTAGGGTGGCGTTGCAATTGCTGGAGAATCAGGATGGTTGAATTCACGAGTTACTTTTTCCTTTGATTTTTTTTCCCCCGAAAACAGAAAATCAAAGGGTTGAAGATGGAGGAGGAATACAAGTTCTTGAACGAGAATTCTTTTTAGCTCCGATACTAATTTGACGCAGTACATAACCTAATTAAGGTTTGTGAAAGGGAATATTAAGGTTTGATGGTGGAATTTGGGGATTTTTTTGGGGATTTAGGAAAGAACAAATTAATATTCAGGCCTCAACATTCATATAAATCCACGTCCACTTTTAACGAATTCATGAAGAAAGATTTTAAGAACGATTGCAAATAAATATGTTAGGGTTTAAATTTTCAATAACATATCATAATCTCAAAATCCTGTTTACAAACCTTATTAATAGGAAACTACCTACATACACTACACGAGCATTAAAAAAAAAAAAACAAAATCTAGTAAAATCCCTAACAATAAAATAAAATCAAATAGAATCTTTCAGCAAATGCATGTCTTTATTTGACTCCATCAAGAATCTTTCAACAGATGCAGGTCTTTAATATCTCTATCAAATGTTATCAGTACTTCCTAGTTAGTCTAGGTTGAGAAGTGATAGCAATAGTACGAACTTGAGTAGCGGTAACAATAGTATATGTTAGTTCCTCCTAGGTTCCTTGACTACTTAGTCCACCAAAGCGATAGTTTCTCATCTTCAACTTTTTCTATCAAGAAAGCTAGCACACTCGACATCTATGGCTCAGACTTCAGAGAGTATTAGATGATGACCTAAGCCATTGTAATAAGGAAACTGGGCAATTGACATCTAATGCTTCAAAATAATCCATACAAATCTAAGTGATATTAAACATCTGTGTAACCATTAAACCTTATTAAGACCATAATATTAGTAGGCATGCCCCTTTCTAACAATATATCAACATCAGACCTCATAAGGAGCATATGAGGAAATGTAAATCACAAATCATGGAGAATTCTCAACTACTATTCTTTGGTTAATACGAGCTACAAAGATGCAGAAAGAGCTGTAACCCTGAAGCATTTAAATGATTTTCCTTCCAGATTTTAGGGTTTAAGTGAAAAGGATTCATTTTAGCATAGTTTTATACTACAACAGGAGCGCCACAACATAAAGTAACAACAGCACAAAATGATAAACGGAGATGATTTATGCATAGCCATAGAAGTATATATTCAGGATAAAGGACTTGCACTCTCAGCATATGCCATCTCCACCATATAAGTTGAACATGTTTCCTGCGAAATAATATAGAAACAAGTTCTGACGGTGTTAAATAAGAAATAATGAAATTATAAATAAACCAAAAAAAAAAAAAAACATATATTCACACAGAAAAGTGGAAGAGGGTGAAAAGAAACTATGTCCAGACATAAGCAAGTTATTTGAAAACTACCTTACAGAAGCAGCATATAAAGTAGTATCATATCTCTTCGAAGATGTATATCCATATTCACATATGGAAAAAGCTTCTACCCACCATAGGAACATACATAGAGGAATATTAGTGCATTGATCACCAAACTTACCAAACAATGCGGGATTCTAGAGGTGATCAGCAGCACATTCTTGGTGATATTTTGCTTAATTGTCCATATTTCTGGCTTGTAATGGCTCTAATATCAAATGTAATGCCCTAAGAGAACAATCCCCCACTGAAGATGCCAATTATTGCTATTTCTCGGGTTGATAAGAATACTATATAGAAGACACCTCCTTATAAGCAATTAAAATGGGTCAGTTTACATTGGAGCCATGACATACACTGTCAATGGCTGGGGCTTGGGGCCAGCCCTAGGTTAGCTTGGGCCTGGCTACATCCCAATCCCTACCTAGGTCTATGATGGACATCTATTTTTAGCCCGAGCAATTGGCTCGCGTGTTAGTATAAGGGCCGAGCAAGGGGTATTATTAAGCAACATCCATTCCTAACCCACCCATCCACACCACCCCCCCCCCCCCCCCCCCCCCCCCCCCACACACACACACACGAAATTTCACTTCTTCCATCAATAGGTTCAGCCAAAGCATTTATAAGATGATCCAAATAAGTCTCGCTCACGGATACTTGAGCAATTCTTCTTATTGTTTTGATAGAACCTCCCTCATGTATCATCAGATCATCACTCATTAATACAACACCAACATACACACACATACATGGGATTACTATAAATAAGTGTGCCAGGACAGAAAACTTGTGCTAGTAGCAAAAACCAAACTTCTGGTTCTAAAAGCGGATAGGATAACTGCTCAATGTTTTTTTCTTTCTCTACGGAAAAGGTTATGAGTGAGTGATGCAATGCACTTCTTCCTTTTTCTTTTTTAGGCACAGAGAGACTCTCAATGGTTGAGGGACCCTGACTCCTCTGACTCCTTATTCAGCCGAGCAATCCGAGGTGAATCTCACTCTTCGCTAACCAAAAGAAGCAAAAGAGGATGGAGATGACAGGGTTTGACGTCTGAGAATATACCATATTGACAGGAATCGGCGCTCTTATGCAAAGGGCATTGACAATAACTGTCGAATATGCTCCTTCTCAAAAAAAGGCGAGGGAAACACTGATTCTAGAAAAGCATAATAGATTTACGCACCCTTTTTACTAGAGGAAAAATCTCTCCCATATGCTCTAGACTGTGTAGACTTCGATAAATTTTATATACTCTGTAAGAGAAAAGCTAATGCAAACGCAGTTAAACCTGTATACTGATTCCTGTTTAGTAAAATTCTAGGAATTTCACATGAATAGCCAGCTATAAATTAATCGTGTCATGGGGCCACTTATTCTGGTCCTTCTATTAGTGTGTTTTTTGAAATTCTACACAATCAAACTCTTACTACATATAATCCTTAAAACAAGTTGTTGTCCTCCTCAAAACACATTCACTAGCTAGAATTTTCCCTCGTCACAACCAATCTAATAATCAAAGGAAAAAGTTTTAAAAAAAAAAAGTCATAATCTTGTGCGTTCAGTTTCTTCTTTGGCTCAAGTTTAGCACAACATAATGTGTACTAAGGTGATCCAGACATAACAATATTGAACCAACAATAGATTGTAGATGCTAGTTTTCAGGAATGCATAAAAGAGCAAATTTTATTATAACAAAGAACCAGGAGTATTGCCAAAACCAACCAGAATACTTAAGACTAAATAAATCTACAAGATATGCAATAATTCTTACTCTTGTAAGTTCTGAAGCTCTCATAAGAAGCATTGCATCCCCATAAGAATAAGATGTCTGTGCAACATTAAGTGCAGTTGCCATAGCATAGCTTGTCTGCAGATTAAGCGGGTCACACAAAAAGGCAAGATAGAAACCAGTCAGATTCTTATGGCGACAACCACAATTAGTATATAGCCACTGGGGTTAAAGGAAAGCATATATGGAAGAGCAAACAGAATTCACTTAAAGATAATAAAGCGATGTTCGAATATCCTTTGTTCCTAAGATAAGTGTAACAAAATATACTCATCAACCATGATATTTTTAATTAAAATGGAAATGCAACTTAACAAATCCAAAATGGAAATGAAATTAAAAAAAAACAGTTAATATTAGTTCAAGGTCCAGGAACCATGCTCATCAGAAGCCAGAAGACGAGATCTACACTTGCAATAGAAGCACATAGCTAAGGAAGGACGATTTCTACAAATGAGAGTTCCGTAGAGGGTCTTGAATCAATTGCCAATCACAAGATAAGTCATAAGAAATAACACAATCACAATTCTAAACCATTTCATTTTAGGCACACTAATATTGCAGATCAAGATGAGAGAAATGGTTTCACAATTTGAATGACCAATCAGCATGATTTAATTCCAAATTTGAGTGTTTGATTATGTTCATATGTATATACGTATGCATATAAGTCAAAAGTCAAAGAAAATTCAAACTTTTACTAGCCTTGGAAGTTCAAATATGCATTTTAGGCTATAAATTTGACTCAAACCAAGCATGCATCTCCCTGACATTCAACAAAAATCACCTGTTGAACCCAAAACATTAATGCCAAACTACTCAGTCTGGGCATATAAGGTGAATCCTTCCTGTGTGCTTGTTTATATATTTTCCACCCAACCTTAACACTGGCCAATACTATTCTGCACCTTAGATATCAAGACAAGTGCTTCACTTGACATGTTCTTTTACCAAAATTCCACACATACAACAAAAAAAGATCCTAGATGCTGTGGATAAAATTTAGTTAAAGAACAGGATTACTGCAGTAGAATCTCTTGAAAGGACTGTCTTAATACTTCCTCCTATTCTTTCAGTTATTAAAACTGTAAATAATAATATTATTGCATTCTATATCTAAGTTGTTAAAGCATGTGAACGACGTTGAGCATTCAGTAACTTACTACCAAAGTGAAACTAAATGGCTCTCCATCATTTTCAGCCTTCAGGCAACTATGTAGCAGTTCTTATTTTGCCTGAACTCTGAAATGTTGGGGGGCCCTTTAACCTTACATTAGTAGCAAGTTAACGAAAGCTCAATGTCTTCAACATGCTTTAAGAACATTGGCATAGAATGCAAGATAATAGTGACATAGTTCAGAAATAAGTTGTTGCCCGTTACTCACCCGCTGAGCAAAATGAACAGCACTTTCTTGTTTGATCTCAACAGGCACAACGATGGGCAGGTACTCCACCTGTCAAATAAATGAAGCTTCCTATTACAATAGCTTTCCGGCAACAACATGCGTTTAGGAGAATTTGGAGCAACATAAATTAAGTACATAAACAACCGCGTCCAAGGCAAGGAACCGCCTGTTTGGATCAACAACTTAACAGATACATGCAGAAACAAGTCCGTAAATGAGTAAAACATTTTCATATTAAAAGGAATCAGAGGATCTCTTGAAAGGTAAACTGTGGTGGCTAAATAAAACTTTCAGTAAAGGTCATATAAGTATTTTTACTTCTCAGTGGACTTCAGCATATACATGGGTAACAGTTCCAATAACATGACTACAGAACCATGCAAGAAGTTAACAAAAGAAAGCAATGCATGCCAGGGAAAAACAACCCTGAACAAACAGAGAGAGAGTCCCATATAATTAGGTTACAGACATGGAATTTTGTAGGTCATCTTGCATTTCCCTGATTTAGCCTTTGATAGAAAGAAATGCCATAGTATTTGTAAATCTAGATATAATCAATGTCTAAAGTTGTCACTCTTCTATACAGTTATCTGTTTACACAATATCGTACTAGATTCAGAGGTTCCATCCGGCAGATAGCCTCTAAAGATATTAGTATTAGATGTAAATACAATTTATAGGACTTTATAGGACACATATGAAGGAATGCAAACAAATATGTGCTGAGGTACCTCCATAAAATTATGGAACTGAGTGAACATTCTGAACATGAGCTGCGCCAAGGTCTTTTGACCCCTAAAATAAATGCAAATAATGAAATAAATTATAAATGAACAAATAAAAAGAAGAAAAAAACAAAACTCAGGTCAAAATCTTACCATGATTGATCAAAGTGTACATGTGGATAGCGGACAACGACAGGCTGGACTGGAAAGCGAGGAATGAATGCGCCAAGTTGAAAAGAAATGAGGGATCTTCCATTTGTTGTAGTGCCCTCAGGGAACAATAAGACACGAGGAAAGTCCTTGCATGAAGCCTTTCTCTGAATTCAGATCCTTAAAAGCATGATTTTGTATCAAATAGATAATAAATAGAAAGAAAAGAAAAGAAAAAAAGAACATTTTTTCCCTCTTTATCATAAACTTTTAGGAAGCATTCCACGCAAAAAAGACTGTTGGATTACTTACTGTGGTGTATACATAAGAGTGTGTGTGTGTGTGTGTGTGGAACTTTTTTCTCAATCATATACTTTAAGGAAGCATTCTGAACAAAAAAGATTTTAGGATTAGTGATTACTTATTGTGGTATATACATCCATTAATTTCCTGAGCAATCTAAACCTACAACAGGCTATATTTGCCTAATGTTACTAAGCAGCGTAAAAGACGGAGACCACCATTTTAACTTATACACATGTATATGCATGTCTGTAATAAGAGGTAGCTGCCTAGATCAACAGCCAGCATAAAATTTCACCAGAACATCTGGGGAACCTTAACAATTTGGAGCCACGATCCAAAGTCAATGGGATTATATAGAAAAAATCTTCAATAATGACGAAACAATAATTGTGACAATGATGATCATGCATTGGCCATCAGCCCTGATTTCTTCTTCCCAACTCTTCACTCTGAACCAAAGAAGGGAAAGACCGAGATAACAATGAAATAGTTAGCTTTGACCCTATAATAAGCTTCAGTTTAGATTTCTTGCATCGGGTTGAAAGCATCTAGGATGAAGTTATAGTTTAGTCTCACACTGAATATAAGATGGATCCCATGAGCTCTAGTACGGTGGAGAATCCCATGTCCTCATCATTACCTTCAAACGCAGATGAGTTTAACCTTATTCTTCCCTGTATGTCTGTTTCTGCCCACACCATTGTGCAATTGGCATCACCTTATGCCCAAATCCTGGAACCATGAACCTCAGGAGTACCTCTAGGATTACACCCACATGTTACTAAAGTATAATTAGCACCCAGCAAGTAGTAAAGTTGCAAAATGCACATGCACACTATAATGCCACTTTTACTTGACCTTGCCTAGTACCTAATACAGGGTGAAGCCATAAAGTTGCAAATCATGTCTGTACCTGCAAGGATGGTTAGATTTGTGTAAAAACAACCAAATTTAAAGATGTGCATAGTTAAAAGCTTACTCTCATATTGAATACAAGATAGGAACTTGAGTGATACATGATTCAGATCCAAGACCTACTAAGGCTAACTTTTGGTCAAAGTACTCTCAATCTATTATTCATGTCTTGTGGATACTAGCTCTGTCCACCTTAACACTTCACAACATGATCCATCCAACTTTCAAAATGTAAACGCCCCCACTTGGAATCTGGGTATCAAGAAACTAGCAACATATTCTCATAGAAATATACTAAATCTCCAAGAGAATAACAAAAATTAAAATAGTTTATAATTAGTCAGAAATTTCTTCCCCAAAAAGACTAACTTCAACTATTTTATGGATTCACAGGAATCATTATAAATTATACTATCTCTTTGTTCACATCCGATATTGGACTATGCGAGTTACGAATATTACATTCTCCCCCTTTCAAGATCTGACGTTCTCATCAAAAGGGCACAATAACACAGCAACAGTTCACTAGGCGATGCGAGATTCTAAAGACAGTCCCCATGAATTCTAGAGATGGCTTCCATATATTCAAGAGGTGGTCCCCACTATATTTGTGTGGCACTTTGTTATGTATAACACTTAATTCCATGTGCTACTTAGTTCCGCACACTTTTCTCCGGTGTCTGATTCCAATACCACTTCTAATGCCCCCCATCCAAAATCTGGATAGAAAGATGTCAGCAATATATTCTCATAGCAATATGCAAGCCTTCGGTAAAAGTTAAAATAGTTTATAACTAGCTACGGATTCCTCTCCAATAAAGGTTAGCCACGATTACTTTATGGATTAATGGTAATAATTATAAACTATACTAACTATTTGTCTCACAGACACATGGGACTATTCAAGATAGGAGTATTACACAAATATAAAACTTAAACCATCAAACAAAATAGTTAAGAACTTTAACCTGCAACTGAAATAGATAAGTCAAGATATTAGGGTCAAAGGCAAATGCCTTCCTTCTTGTTCTCCTCTCTTGTCAGTGGTAGGAAAATTCTAGTGCTTGCATTCCAAGACAATCAATATGGGTAATTTTCGGAGTTTTGGTGTTTAGTGGATGGGATTTTAATATGGTATCATAACAACCTAAATTTAAGTTTCACAGAGTATGTATTTAATTCCACAATAAAAAAAGAACAAGAAAAGTAGCGTCGCATACAGCTGCACAGAAAAGGATGTTCAACTTATGATCAGATGATACAATATAAAAATATAACGTACAACCTTCACCGCAACTTTAGAATTTTGATTTAGTGAAAGAAACTTTAATATGGTGTCATAGCAACCAAGATTTAAATCTCACCAAGCATGAATTTAATTACAGTTTTTAAAAAAAATAAACACACTACATAAAACTCAGGTTTTAACACAAAAAGGCACTCGACTCTTGATGGCGATATTGGAATATAAAAAATGTAACACTCAACCCACAATGCAACTTTAGACTTTTGGTGCATTGTACTGAATTTTAATAATTAATGTCAATGGCTGATTCATGGCACATAATGATCATTAGTTCTGATTTCAACCACACCGCAGCAAATTATCATTTTCACATACCAAATTATCTCAAAGCTCACTAGGATATCCGATGCCTACAAGATGAGTTGATCAAAAAGCTTAGGTGAAAGTAAGGCAAGTTCTTGCAGTGCAGCTGATAATAGTTTATGGGAATCAGCAAGGAAATGAATTCTATTTGTAGGTTCAAACTATGAGAATCTTTGTCTATAAAAAGCATAAGAAGGTACTGAAAAAAAATTGTTGAGGAAAACTTAACAGAAGTCCTGTTGAGTTGAAAAGGTGTACCTTGATTTCGTTAACAGCGTACTTTCTTGAAGCCGCTGAGAACCTATCGACATATATAACCTTCAAAAGTTTGCAATAAGACAGAAGGATCAGTACCAAATACTACTTGTGTTTAGGAAGCAGTAAACAATATTTCCATGGTATCTAACCTGCATTGCTCTGATTATGGTTCCGACGAAGGGGAGGGAATCGTGCGACTCTGATGCAACAATGGTCGGGAACAACTCATAGAAAAAGAAAATGGGTTCAACGTATGAGATGTGATTGGAAACAACTATAGGAGCAGTCTCTCGAGGAGCAGGCTTTCCAATTCGCTTAATCCAATGATATCTGACGACACAGTTCAATACAACAGCTAAAAATCTAAAACACTGATGGATATTAATTAGGCTTTATTCTAGAAATAAATCAATCAATTCTTGAATTATTATTTTTTTTTTTTTGATCAAGAAAATTAAAAATAACAGAATATATATTCTATGAACGATCAAATTCTCGAAATTATTCGATCAAGAAAATTAAGATTAAAATAAAAAGAATATATATTCTATAAACAAATCAAATTCTTGAAATTATTTGATCAAGAAAATTATAAAGTTAAAATAGAAAGAAATAGATTATTATTAGTGTACCCAAAGGAGAAGAGGATGCATCGGGAGCAGATCCGGGTGATCCACATGAGGCGGCAGCGCCAGCGGGGCATGGGGCTCTGCCGGTCCCTCCAGCCTTGGAGAGCCAGCTTGGTGGCGAGATACCCGACGGCGAGGGCCAACCCGAAGAGCACCAGCCTGATCAACGCCAAGGGGACGGTGAACGCAAGCTTCACCCACTCGTACAGGTACAGGCTGCCGAAGAGGGACGGAGTGTGATTCTTGAAGGGATCGATGGAGCACGGACGAAGCAGGGGCAGCTCGGCAGACGCCCCGATGAACTCGAAGGGATTCTTGGAGCTCAGGTCGTCGACCGCTCCTCTTGCTTCTCCGCCATTAATGTTGGTGGGGGTAGATTGTACGTTGATGATGAATTCATCTCGGCTGCGGCTGTGGCTTCGATTGTGATTGTGATTGTGATTGTGATCGTGATTAGGGAGGAGGAGAGGAGATTTGAGATTTGGACTTGGATCCTCCCACGAGGCCGCCATTTTTACTTTGGATTTGGAATTGGGGATTGGAGTTGGAGATGGGAGAAGACTAGAGACGCAGTTGCAAGTGCAAGTGCAGGTGCAAGAGGAAAAAGGATCTTGGATAATAAATGCGATGGAATCGCATCCAAATCCGACCCAGGACAGGGCTGCTGACGACTGCAATGCTATGAGGACCCTTTTGTAGGAGGGGGTAAACTAAGGGAAATTCTAAATGCGCACCATATTTAACTAGTGAGCACGACGTACTACTACACATTAAAGTGATTTACAACTAGAGTGAAAAACGTACTCACTAGTAAAATACGGTGCGCATTTAGAATTTCCCGTAAACTAAACTTAAAACTATGGGAGTTTCTAGATGGGCACAACTTTTTTCCTAGTGAGCCCACTCAAAACTTCTATTTTATTACAATCTTGCCATTATAAATTTTGGACCAAAATATCATGTCTTCTTCTTCTCCTCTCCTCCATCTCCATGGCCTCTATCCACTGTTCGCTGGGATGCCCTCCGCCCTCCGCCCTTAGAGACGAAATCCTAGCGAGCTCATAGGATGCACGAATCCCATTCGAGATCTCCCGCCCTCCGCCCCCGCTCCACCCAGCCCCCACTCCCCCGCTCCCTCGCCGCCGGCCTTGATCCGGGCTGCTTTCCAATCCTGGCTGTTCAGCCCGGATCAGGACTCTTAATCCGGACTGAACAGCCCGGATTGGAAAGCTTGATCCGGGCTGGACAGCCCGAATCAAGGCCGACGGCGAGGGACGGGGGAGTGGGGGCCGGGCTGAGCGGGGGCGGAGGGCAGCTGGAGGCAGATATTGGTGGGTTTTTCTTCACTTCATGATGGGTTTTTCTTGATACCCCGTCATGAAGTGAAGGAGAGAAGTGGGGCAGAGCAACTTCACTTCCCAAAACTTCACTTCCCAAAAGGAGAGAATTTCACTCATTATGGGGCAGAGCAACGATATCAGAGCAACCCCGAACTTCTCCCCCACTTCTCTCCTTCACTTCATGAACTTCTCTCCCAAACTTCGCCCCCACTTCTCTCCTTCACTTCATGAACTTCTCTCCTTCTCTTCATGATGGGTTGCTCTGATATTGGGGCAGAGCAACGAACTTCACTTCCCAATCGGATATTGGGACAGAGCAACGAACTTCTCTCCTTCACTTCATGATGGGTTTTTCTTGGTAGGAGAGAGGAGGAGACGAGGGAGAGAAGGAGACGAGGGTATTTAGGTAATATTGGTGGGCTCACTAGGAAAAACCCTCTCTTTTCAAAAGAGAAGGCGTGCTCACTAGGAAAAGTGGCTCACTAGGAAAAATCCTGTGTCCATCTAGAAATTTCGAAAACTATCCCCCTCTGAGTTTTCTAGGAATATTATATAGGATTAATTACAGTTAGACCCCTTGTATTATTGGGGGTGTAACTTAACACTCTTAAAGTTTGAAACTCTCAAAAAACCTCCTGAACTTAGTTATTTTCACTCTCTTTTTTTTATTAAAGTGCACTCTTGTCTCTCAAATTGCTATTCTACTCTCATCTCTCCTTTTAACCAGCACACACTCTCTCTCTTTCTTTTCTCTCTCTCTCCCCCCTCTCTCTCCCTCTCTCTCAGTCAAAGAGGGAGCGTGAGTGAGAGAGAGAGATAGAGAGAGAGGAGAGAGAGAGAGAGAGAGAGGAAGTGTGCTGGTTAAAGAGAGGGATGATGGTAGAATAGAAATTTAAGGGACAAGAGTGCATTTTAATAAAAAAGGAGAGTGAAAATAATTAAGTCCAGAGATTTTTTTGAGAGTTTCAAACTTTATGGGTGTTAAGTTACGCACCCCCAATACTACAGGGGTTTGACTATAATTAACCCTATTATATATATATATATATATATATATATATATATATATATATATATATATATATATATATATATATATATATATATATATATATATATATATATAGACACACACACATACACACACACATATACACACACACACACACACACACATATATATATATATATATATATATATATATATATATATATATATATATATATATATATATATATATATATATATATGGACCGTTTCCATGCATGTGTCATTTACCTAAAATTTTAGGGAGCTTCCATAGTAGCACACCATTTTTCTTAGTGAGCCCACTTAACACCGGAAAGTACGATCTAAAAATACACGGATATACAGGCTCATTAGGAAAAATGGTGTGCTCTTAGAAACTCCCCCATTTTAGGTCTATGCTTGAAGAACATCGTGACTATATGATAAGGAGTTAATTCACGCTGTAATAGCCTCTAATGTATACAAATTACCATTTGGACGGGAGGGAACAACAATAATCCTCTATATCGATAACTAGCAATTTAGCTGGATTTGAACTCAATATTCCTCTATAAGATGAAGATATAAACCTAAAGTAACAATCTATATCAATCAATAGGATAACCATAAGACTTCCTAAGATAGATTTTTACTGCATAATCTTGACCGCACGAAGTAACCAAGTATATAAGTACATCTTACTCTAAAAGACTTGAAAACCCAATGTAGGTAAAACTTCAAGCTCTTTGCCACTGCTATTATTATGATGTTTGACTGTGACTGAGGAGTGACATTAGACCATCACTCCCGATGATTGTCTGGGGTGCCAAGTTTTCACTCGACAAATATATTAATTATTAGATCTAACCGAACTAGTAATTTGGTTTCACATTTTTCCAAATATCTCTCCATATATGGCTAGTTCGACCTAATACTCAACTTCATAGTTTTTTTTTGCTGCATTGACAAATTTTAGGGGAATTTCTAAAGGAGCACACCTTTTTTTCTAGTGAACCCACCCCTTTTCCTAGTAGACCCATCCTCTTTTTTGTAATGAGTGAATTTTTCCCAGTGAGCATACCATACCTAAAATTTCTTGATGCATCTCTCCCGGCTGTTATATCGCCTCTTAGTTCCAGTCCAGCTCCGCTACATCCTCACAATGGTTCTTTACCGTGGAGTGCTTCTCTGCAATTTTTGGATTATTTTGAAGCTATACAGAGTGAGAAGATAAAGAAGTTGAAGGAAGGGAAATTATTTTTATCTTAAATGTCAAAGTTGCTCCTCTATAAATTCGCAAATTTAGTGGGGAAGTTCAAACTTATTGGCTTTCACTGTCTGACAGTATATGTTTGATCTTTTTTTCTTTGGCAGCCACCTTTTTGCGAAAATACGGACAACAAAAACCCGATCAATGAAGGGGTACTTTGGTCCATGGAAATTTCTTCAGTCCTGCTCTTGGGAATATGCGATGTCTTTTATTTAAAAATTGAATTTTATATATTAAATTACTTTTTCCTCCAGGAGAGGTGGATGACTGAACATGCATTTGTCCACGAGAATTACGAGATGCGCCCCATATTTTTCTTTGTGAGCCCATCACTCTTCTAACTTTTGGGGCATGGGGCGCATGTCCACGTAATTGGGTTGGGGCAGGCACTCGCGGACCATTCAATTATATTTCAATTCATTCTTCTCTCTCTTTCCATCAAAATCAACTTCATCATCTCGTTTTCACACTTATCTAATTAATTATTAATTAATAATAAATTAAATAAAGTAATGTAGAATGCTTAGCGAGTAAACAAACGACGGACGGGAACGACCCAGTAGCTGACGGTGCTGGGTCTAGAATTTGAACTGATCCAGGGCGAAGTCAGGCCAAGCCTGCTGCCTCATGCGTCATGCCGTTTCCAAGAAAGTATAAATAACAATTATTTGTATAATAAAAAAGATGTAAATAGCTAGCAATCATAACATATGAAATAAACATGATATACGGGCATGGAAACAAAAACAAATTGATGGTTAACCAGTTTATTTCCGCCAATATTGAATTTTTAATTGATCATGGGAATAATTTAGTGAGATGGTGATTGAATTGACCAAAGCAAGCGAAGCACAAACTTCTTCTCTCAAATAGCAAATTCTGGTTCGTTTTGCTAGCTATTGGTACGATGCAAACTAGATTGATAATAAATTCAATCAACGATGATATAAGTAAGATAAGTTTCTTTACTTCAATAAATGAAGAAGAAGCCAATCTTGGAAGTCTTGCAGGGACATTATTAGATATAGGCGTTGGTTACCTCTTTGTGTTTGGTTATTTTGACCCTTAGAGCTAGCAAAAAAGCCGCACGAGGGAGTTTAATTTTCTATTATGGATTTTCCATAAATAATGCTAATTGTTTTAACTAGTTTAAGCAATCTAGATGAAACAATAAAATAGGTTTTATAGGTAATCATCTATTTGATATGAGGGGACTCATTTTTAGACCAGCTGAATGTCTAAATAAACATATAGTATTGTTTATTGTAAAAATAAATTCATCTTTTCCATTCAAGAAACTTGTTATAATTATTCTTGAAAATCTCAAGAAAAAGGAAAACAGATGAGTGCAATTAAGGATGAAGCAAAAATAAAGTAGCCATGAAACCCACCGCTAATAATTTGCTAAATTAATTAGCTAGATTAGAATCAAGATAATTGATTTAGTAGAGCAGAGAGAAATATGTGAAGAATTTGGAAGGTTAATCCGTACTTGATGCTTGGTTGGGGGTGAGGGGTGTTGAGATATATATATATATATATATATACACACACGACATTTTAGTTGCTGCTCGGGCTGAGTCTTGTTCTGTAACATTGGGTTAGGTTGGGTCGGGTCATGTTGGAAATCGGAATGGAGTGTGACCTGGCCTCATACTAACAGCCAAATTGAGATTGGAGGAAGAGGCATATATATAGAGAACTGAAGAGTGGAGGGAGGGAGGGAGAGTATAGTCTGTAGGTATTGAGACAGAGGGGAGGAGCTTAATTAATTCGCATCTGGGTGTCGCAGACCCAGGCCAGGATTAAGTGTCGCTGCTTCCATAAACTGGACTCCACTATCTATCTGGTGAATTCGGTAACCTTACCTCCTAAACGAACCCATCCATTTAATTAAATCGCATCTCTACCCGGGCCCGGGCATTGCACCGAAAACCAAAGAAAGAAAAGGGTGCTGAATTTAAATAATACAATTGGATTTTATATATACAGGCGCGATCTGACATGATGGGCCACCAATGTGGTTGGTGGGAATAATAGCATGCCCCCAAAGTCATCCCTAGCCCCAATCACCGCAGCGGCAGCGGAATCGGTCCTCCTCTTCTTCTTCTTCTTCACAGGCATAGGCATAGCAACCATCTCTCTCTCCTTCTCCAATCTCAAACTACCCAAGCCCAAACCCAAACCCAAACCCAAAGCATCATTTCTGTCCTTCAAAATGATGAAACAGCACGTAGACGTAGGCCCGTCGCCATCTCCTCCCCTCTCCTTCTCATCCCCATCCTCCCTCTCCGACTTCCTCCGATCCCACATCCCCCCTGACTCCCTCTCCTCCTGGGGCGTCTCCCCGGGCTCAAAGACCCTCCACAACCTCTGGATCGAGCTCTCCCACGGCGACTCCTCCCTCTCCTCCTCCTGCCGCCGCACCGTCAACGTCGCCATCCTCCTCATCAAGAACGCCCGCGGCGCCACCCTCCTCGAGTCCCACCAGCTCCTCTCCGACGGCACCGTCCGGACCCGGAACCGCCCCCTCTCCGAGAAGATGCTTCCCGGCGAGCCCATCGAGGAAGCCGCCGCCCGCGCCCTGAGGGAGGAGCTCGGCGGTGGCGTCAGGGCCAGGCTGGCCATGGACACGTACCTGGTCAGGGAGGAGGAGGCGCCCTCATCCGTCTCCTACCCGGGCCTCCCCGTCCGCTACGTCCTCCACTCCGTCGAGGCGGTCCTCGAGGAAGGCGGCGGCATTCCCGAGGAGGGCGAGTTCGCCACCGAGGAAAGCGGCGAAGGCAAGGAAGAGGACGAGAAGAATGGACAGGCCAAATTCGTTCAGAAGCACTTCTGGAAATGGTGCGACTATTATTAATGATTAATAAATAATTCCACTCGGTCGATCGTATTATTTATTTATGACAGAATTATAATAATTCAAATATTTCTACTTGTTCGTTCCTTATTATCTATCGAACTGACTGGCTGTGTGGAACTAGATCGATTATATCTTCCTGTTTCATAAAAACATTATTTGATCCTCAACTTGAGAGATTATATATAATTTACTTCAAACATTATGTTATTTGATGATGATTATGATGATGCTGATTGCAGAATTTAAGCATGTACTGCAGCTCCATACTCTTGAAATCAGAGGCATCATATACAATTTGTAATGCTTTACTCCATACAATATTACATGATAAATATTCCAATAAACACAAGGCTCTCAACACCGTGCTTCATAATCAAGAAAAGCAAAAAAAAAAAACACACACACATCAGTTATCATCACAAGTATCTCATGTCGAGAATATTACAAAAGGGCAGTCAGGGATACAAACCAAATAATAAAACACACAGTACTGCACACGGAATATATACATATATCACCATTACAAAATTTTGGAAGCTTCCACAATCTGTCCTGTGTTCTTATATATAGCTTAAGCACGCCTAGTTTTTCAACCTTCCCTAACCAAACCTAAATTTCCAGTCAAGAGCTATATATATATAGTCGACTATAAACACCTGCATGATGCCATTTGTAGCTAAGTTAGCCGAGTTGCATGGGACGAGCTAAGAGTATCGAATAGTACTGGACTGACGAGATTGAAACTCCTTAGATGGCATTGCTACACAACTGCCGGTTCTATCTGATACGAGCCTGCCTCTGTAGTGAGCGCATCCGGTTGAATGTGTCGCACAAATTGTCCTTTCACTCGAGGACGCTGCTCGGCTAGTCTCTTCCTGCTCTGGTACCGTACCTGGCAAAAATAGAATAGGTTTTGCAAATTAGATAACAGGCTGAGAAGTTAAACAAGTGGAATAACTCTGCATGATCTAAGCCGAATAAATTGAATTTTACTCGATAGGCAAGGAATAACTCTGCCTGATCTAAGTCGAATAAATTGAATTTTACTCGATAGGCAAGGAAGGAAGATACTTCAATCTTTAGCATACAGAATCTATGCAAGCATAGATTCAGGATCTGGAGGTTTTTTGCCCATCTTGTGTTGCCATTCATAACATTATTGATCACGATGATAAAGAAAGAACTAGCAAAGGAGAGTACTCGTACCTTCTTCTCAAAGCACCTGTCCTTTCTCTTCAATCGAAATTTGTTTAAGGCTGCTTCTCGCTGGATCAGACGGTGCAAGTCCGTTGGTTTCTTCTCCACTTGATTTCGCAACTCGGCGGCAGTACTCCCACTGGGCATAGTTGTTGTGCTGATATTGTTTCCATTACTTTTGTGGCAAATCCCTACGAGGCCGTTGCTGTGAATATGATTTGCATTATCATGACATTTGGTACTGCTCGCACTATCCCCAGTTACGGAAGAAACATGCTGCCTCGTTTCGTCTCTTGCCTCCACTTTTGGATGCTCATTTTGTGAAGAATAGAAGATTGGGCCTTTGGGTGGTTGGCTGTGTAGATGCTGATGTGAAATGTAAAATTCTCTAGTGTCAGATTGGTCTGAACATTCCATGGCCATGGGAACTGTTTCCTGCCCCTTGGATGGGGTGTTACTCCACCTATGAAGGCCTGATGATTCCGGATAAAGAATTGGTTGCCTCGCCACGTGATATCCTGCGCTTCCATCAAAATTTATCCCTCCCAGTGGACTTGGCATAGGGATAACTCGAATGGGAGAGCATTTTATTGCAACCGATCCATTTGGAATGGATGAAACGGCATTTAGGGACTTGGCATCTTCTGTGATCAGGTGTCGTGCTGTCCCATTCCATCTCGGAGCATTGCTAGGACTATCAAAATCTTTATCTTGTATTTGTTTTGTGGAAGGACTGCTATGTTCCTCACCTTCAGCCGATAAGTAGGCAGTTCTTGAAAAAGGAGACACTGTTGTCCTGGCACCATACCTGCAGGAAGGAAAGGAAGAGAGACCGTCAATACATTGGCTAAATATATGCGCTAAGGACTACATTCTCAAGTTGCGTATAACAAAGAGGGTAGCTGTCAAGAGTTTAAAACAAAGAAACTTGTAATTTCTTAAAACCAACTCAATAAATATTCCAGTAAAAGTCCTAATTTCTTAGAACCAACTCAATAAATAAAGATCATTGGCCTGCAATATATATATATATATATATATATATATATATATCAAAGGAAGGCAGTCTAGCCTGTGAGAATTAAGCACATTGCTGCTTACTTATGAAATATATATTTCAAAGAACATGAGAATATAACAAGAAAAACGAATTAAGCAGCATGTAGATATGAAAAGTAAAAGTTCGTCTTTATCATTGTTCAGGGCTTTCTTGCTGAATAGTTTAATATAGGAAAATAAATGACTCTGTTTTCTGGAAAGTGAAACCACTGGTGGATTAAGACATGAAGTAAATTGAAATCAAAAAACAATATTGCTAAATCAGAAATGGATATGTTCAAAAAAGTTGAAAAAAATTTCAAATTCTTTAATTAGTTCATCAGGGAGTTTCCAAAGGAGCACACCACTTTTCCTGGTGAGCCCAGCTCCCAATAAGCCTTATTGGGAGCTGGGCTCACCAGGAAAAGTGGTGTGCTCCTTTGGAAACTCCCAGTTCATCAAATTAGCTTTATTTTCATTTAAGTCTTTGAAATCTTGGTATTTTCGCATCCATCCATCCTTCAAATTAATCTCTGAAATCTTTATATTACTGCATTGGAGGAAAGCCTTTAGCAAATAGATGACATCTCTAACCATTGAGGGGAAAGTTGATGAAAAAAAAAAAAAAAAAAATACTTACGGTGAAAAGGCTGAGGAATTTGAATGGTTTAGAGTACTACTGCGTCCATATTTCTCTTCCTTGTCCTGGTATCTTCTCAATGACAGCTCCAACAAAGGCATAGAACCTGATTTGTAGCTGAAATCCCCATCGCAGAACACATCTTCTGGTGTACCATAAACATTGTGATTTATACCAACGTTGTTCCTTTGGCCATAGCCCCGCTGTCGCTGATTATCTATTGCGCCAATTAAATCGATGATTTGTTTTGGAGGAGCACCCTGATGACAAATTTCGTTGTCCATTTCATTCTGAATGTTGTTCTTATATGTGGATTCCATCGGTCTCCCTTGCTCGTTTACCTGAGCACAAGAGTGCTCTTCTTCAAGTAATTGCACGTTTTCTATGCTTGTCTCGTTGCAAGGTGTAAATTCTGTGACGACCAACATGATTGAATCATCAGCAATGAGTAACCAATTAAATGTCACACTACTGAATTTGAAAACGATAACAATAATCTAAAGAGAGCAACGAGAGGAAATATGAAAATTAGTACCTTCAGCTTTACTCTCGAGGTCCAGCAATGAAGTGTTTAGTTGAATTTTCTGTCCACCATTCTGACATACTGCGTCACTTGGAGGGGAGAAGCCCTTACTTGTCTGCTGAGGCTCGAGGAGAGTAATTTGTTTGTATGTGCTCTCGGCCTCCATATCTGACCTTGTGCAAGAACTCTGCACAAGAGATGGGAAAACATGCAGTTTCTAGGCATTACTCCATGAACAAATCTACACTAGAGCACATATTAATTAGGAACACGAGGTATTCTTCAATTTCAAATTCTTTACGCTGTAATTCAAGGCATAATAATGCTTTAGAGTAACTAGTGATGTCATAAAAGAAAAGATGGGGTATTCTTAATAATTAGCCCCTTTTATTGAAAGGCTTACGTAAGCTAATTAATTGAGAAAACATGTAGATGAAGGGGAAAACATGACAAATTTACTATTGGGAAGTTCATTCAAGTCTTAGGCGAAGTAATCTTTGTATATCTTTATAAATTAATTATCCTTTTAGCAATTTCTACTCTTCTAATATGACTCCTGACTTTTTAGCTATGAAAAGGAAGGAAGAAAATACCACGGGAACATGATTGAGATTTCAATATTGAAATAGATTCCAAGACTAATGTTTGCTTCAGAGCCGTATGAACACCCTCAATTTCAATCCAATCCCTAAATCGGAGATACATAAGAAACTTGTCCGGAGAGTTGTTGTTTTATAGTGTTGACTGCTCTTTATTTCATCATTTGTGAGGATGAAAAAATAATTAAAAAGTCTCAAATATTCATATACAAAAACTGGTTGCAATTGCAATTGGCATCAGGAGAAAGAACTTACTTCGGCGTCACTTCCTTTCTCACTGCACTCCTTGTGGATCTGCACTGGAGGTACAACTCCACTTAGCTGGTTCTCTTTTTGAGAGCTAGCTTCATCAAGTTCTCGCTTTGCATTATCATCTCGTTGAACATTTATACCGCCATGGCCATCACTTGACTGCAAATATTTATGAAAACACCATCTCAATACAAAATTGATTATTAGCAGGACCGGAATTAGTGTCGTAATCAACTAGTTCATAATATTCAAGATGAATGAATATACCGAAGCAACGCATGGGGTTGGGATGCTGCATACATTGTGTCTTCTCCAGACGTGTTGCCATAGGTTCCTCAGCTCATTCTTCCTTATAGGCTTGACAAGGAAGTCAGCTGCACCTTTTAGCATGCATTTGAAGACCATGTTGACAGAATCGTTCGACGACATCACTGCATACATCATCACAAAGAAAGAGGCTGACAATCCAAAAACAGCAAGTTTGTATGGGAGAAAATAAAGGAAAACATATTTAGTCATACTTATGACAGGAATATGCTTGCAGCTTGGATGATCCATGATCATGGAGAGAAGGCTAATCCCGGTGATGGACGGGACCTCAACCTCAGCCAGGACTACGTCTACACCCTCTGGCCTTTCCTTGAGTATTTCCCATGCCTTCAAGCCGTCGGACACCGCAGAAACTACAGGAAAGCAAATTGTAACACAAGTGTGGGGAAGTTGAGCAGCATTCAGACAAACAAACTTTTAGATATATATATATATATATATAAATTAAGGTAGCTGATTAATTTGGTAAAGGAGTGCACAATTGAAACTCAATAACACGCAATTAGTTAAGTATGCAAGCGCAGAGGAAGTATTAAGTGAAATGGTTTCTGTAACTGTAATTGTGTTCCCATGAGGATGTACCAAAAATCAAAATCCGATAATCTCCTAATAATAGATTTAGTAACTTTAGCATGAAAATACAGAGCAACCAGTGACAGAATAGAAGTATCACAAAATAAAATAAAAAGAAGAAAAGACCATAATTTGCTTTGAATAAGAAAAGTTGTAAAAAGATTGAAGGAGGAGGGGGAGTTGGACAGGGAAAAAAGATGATGATGATACCTCGGTAATTGCATTTGCGAAGGAGAGCAGCAATGATGTGCCTTGTGGAGTCATCCCCTTCTACAAGCAGTACCCTCAGCGAACCTCCCTTTGGAAGCAGCCGATGCCGCAGGAACGCCTCCCACGATTTTACACCCTGATCATCCTGCTCATTCTCATCATCTCCATCCTCATCAACATCCATCTCCATCCCCATCTGCTGCTGCTGCTTTGTACAGCTGCTACTGCTCTCCTTCTCTTCCAATTCCTCCTCCTCCTCCTCCTCCTCCTTGTAGTCTTCTCCATCCGCTCCACGTTCCTTCACCGCCATCTTCTTATTCTTCTTCGCCGTCTCCTCTTGGATTTTTCTCTCCCAACCCATTCTATCTCCTTAATTCTTCTTCTTCTTCCTCCTCCTGAAAATATCTCTCTTTATTATATTTGTTTTTGTATTTTCACGCAGGCGCAGAATAAAAAACAAGGAAAGAATGAATGGTTGCCTCTGCTTTGAAGTAAGCTGGTCTACAAATATCTCCTCTCCTCTTTCTCTCTCCATATGATGATGTCCCCGTCAGCCAACAGATCCGTAGTCGCGCGCCAATTGGCTGCCCCGGACCGACTATGACGTGGCCTCAATTTGGTCGCAGGCTGAGCCCAAACTCAACCTCAGCCGCAACCTCGGTCTCTGACTCCGCCTTATTGCATGTGGAGCATTATCAGCCTCTAGAAGATATTTTTTTGGGTTGCCGCCACTGTGCAATGTGCTTGATGCGATGGCCATGCTTGCGCTTTGCCGTTGGATGGATACGATTAGATTGCAAACGTATCCTTTCTCCTTTGCTGACAAGTGTCATGCGTACTGTGATGCCCCCAAGATTGAGATTCAGATATTTCTGTCTCTCTCTCTCTCCCCAATCTGGTGGATGGACTTGAATCTAAGAATACTAGTGGAAGGGGTTGCTTGTTTTTGACGATTATTTTAATTTTTCCTCTTAAATATTTTTTATTGCCCATCACAGCACTGCACAAGCACAGGGCAAGAGAGAGAAAAGACCACAAGATTTTTATAGCAACTGCTGCTATTCCTGCTCCTCCTCCTTCTTGGATATTTATTTTGTGGATCCTAATAAAAGAAGAAGTTGCAAGCGAACACAAACAGTAAATAAAACAGAACATAGAAGAGCAAGCAGAGTGCGATGACCAAGCAGAAGGTCAAGATGATCCATCTGACTCAAACGGAAGGGTAGCGACGATAAAACTATAAATTGAGATAGTTAGAGAATAGATTTGTATTCTAAATTGTAAATATAATAGTACAATATACATTTTTTTATAGATAAAAGAGACGCATAAAAAATAAATACAAGAGAATATATATTTTAATCTTAATTAACTATAATTCTCAAACATTATAATTATTCTTATTAAAAATATACGACAAATATACTAATTTTGAATGATATAATGGAATATGACAGTAAATTAAAAAAATTATCAAATACCATAATTTAGAAAGATGTACTAATAAGGATTTGCCAGCTGGGTGGTTCACAGAAGTAACTAGGGTGGGTCCCCCATCAGAACCGACGCGAGGCGACCCGACCCGACCAGACCCACGAGAGTTTTTGTGGTTCAAAATATCTCTTGCTTGTTCTTGATTTGCTGCTGACTGCTCATACCACCCATTACTCGCATCGACCTTTTTTCGTAGGAGCATCTTTATTTTTTATTCCTTTTTTTTAGTTGGAGCATCTTTATTTTTTTTATTCCTTTTCGACTCCCTTGAACCCGAATTTATTTGGTTGGCTAGCATGATCAGCACGTGGTCCAACCATTTTTGCTCCTTTCTAAGAGCAAATGAGCACTGAAACAATAATATTTGTTATTATGTACTACTGTACTGACTCTCTATCTATATATGTTTTGGATGCCCAAGCTGAATGTCCATGATCATGCGGAGCTTCCAGTCCTCCATCAATCACTAATCAACACAATTTGGGATGTCCAAATCCAAACGGTACCATGATTCCACCATTTGCCTGTGGCTCTTCCATATCCATATGACATGATCATATGGGAGTGGTCTACATCGTTTTAGAGACTTCAAAATCCCTGCAATGTTTATGATATATGGAGATATATATTTAGATATATTTAAACCCTGGACACATCAAAATATATGATCAGAAGCCTAAAACTCCTCAACGACACAAAAAACATTCATAAAGTTTAATATTCTACATTAAAGTATAGTTGTAAAGGTCAAAGATGCAACTATATATAGACATTGATATACTCTGTTTTGGCCAACTTCTCCCCCTTTCAACAGATTTTTTTTTTTTTTTTTTTTTTTTTTTTTTGTCATTGTTTTATTTTCTTCTTTCGATAGAAAGACACAGAGAGATATATTAAAGGACATAAAATAATAGAAAGGAAATTCTCTATAAAAAAAATAAAAAATAAAAAATAAAGCTTCGCATATTATCAACTTTAGCAGTTGCCTATTTTACTTGTGCCTATACAAAGGCAAATGATGGATATTCAGGCTCATAGCTAAGAAAAGTGTCATATTGTATAAAAAGTAAATTGCTTTGTGTTTGTGTTATAATTTGTTTGACTAGATTGTTCAAATTAATGAAACTCGGTACAAACTTAAAGATATGAAAAAGGAAATAAAGAATAGGAAGAGAAAACATGAAGAAGTAATGGAATATAACCAAGAGAGATCTCGACCTACATCTACGAAAAAAATGATCATTAGACAAGTACTATATTGAAAAGGAAGAAATTATACAAGCATATGAAATATAACTCTTTTTCTCTTCTTATTTTTTTCCGTCCCCCTTTGGCATGGATAGAAGGGATAAGAGAGTATTTATAGGAAGGGTTTCTTGAAGGAGGGGAATTATATCAAATTTTAAATATCTTCTCTTCTTGGATAGGGAAGATACCGTCATAGCTATCGGATTTTGCGAATATTTGACTCTGTATATCCAGTATTCAGTTATCTTTCGAAGGGATGGATTACGTACTCATGATGTACTTTTCGATAGTTTGCTTCCATCATCATGGGAGGCCTAGAGTCTGCAGATTTACATGTCAACAATTGGTAATAAATAAATAATTCTTTTTAAACATTTCACAGCTTGATTAATTCTATTCAAATTAAATTATCTAATTTATATTTTGCAAAAATCGGAATATGTTTTTTGAGAGGAAAAGATATTACTAAGCAGCTTTCACATATGTTATATATGCGTGGGTAATTGGCTTAACTGCGTGGCTATTGAGAGGGTTATGTGAAATGTTATATATATATATATATATATATATATATATATATACTCTGGAAGCGGAAAAGAAGTATTGATCAGTGAGGGTTCCTCTTGTGCCTAGATTAATTAGTGTGTCATAAGGTAGCTCCCTCTATCCGTACGTCCAGACCAGCTTGGCGTGGTCGGTGAGTATTTCCACCTTGGGATGGATTTTGGAGAGCAAGTTGAGGCTATATATATGACATCGGACGGTCTTGATTAAGCGGCAATATTTTTGAGTCCTGATCAGGACAGGAGGGTAGCTTCCTGTCCTCGATCCTCTCTCTCTCTCTCTCTATATATGTATATATAGATGTTGACTTGGCTTGGTTTGGGAGTTTCTAGATGGGCACAACTTTTTTCCCAGTGAGCCCACTTAAAACTTCTGTAATTTTACATTATTGCCATCTAAACTTTTGGACCAAAATACCCCTCCCTCACCCGCTCGCCCTCGCTCTCGCTGCCTCGCCCCCCTCGCCCTCGGACCCCCCCGCCCCCGCTCGCCCTCGCCCCCCCTCGCCGGCCCGCTCGCCCTCGCCCCCCTTCGCCGGCCCCCTCGGACCCCCCCTCGCCCCCGCTCGCCCTCGCCCCCCCTCGCCGGCCCCCTCGCCCCCCTGCACGCCCTCGCCCTCGCCCCCCCTCGCCGGCCCCCTCGCCCCCCCTGCACGCCCTCGCCCCCTCACCCCCACCCCCCTGCCCCCGCGCCCGCCCCCCTCGCCCCCACCCCCCTGCCCAGCTCCGCCCCCGCGCCCCCCCCGGACCCAGTAAGTGGATCCGGACTGATTAGCCCGGACAGTGTACCCAAAATGTGCAGTTCTTGATCCGAGCTAACAAACAATAGAGTTTCTTAATAATTTTTTTGGCTCCTTTTTGTTGGTCAGGTACCAAACAATATACAACTCCTCATCCGGACCAAAATTGAAAACTTCTCATCCGGACTAGCCAGTTCCGACATGGTGTCTCTGTCCGGGGTTACAGTCCTGGATCGGCTATAATTGATCCGGTTCTGTAAACCCGATTGCGGATACGGCTATAACCAGCTCCTCCACTCCGCCATCCACCTCTCCTCGCGAGGCGGCCTCTCCGTCCACTTCGCCACCTCCTCGACCCACAACCGCCAGGCCTGGACAAGGCTCCAAGCTGGGATCCAAATGCCTTGGACAAAATTCAGTTCCACAACCTCCCATTTCCCTCCATCTTATGCCCCCCGTCCGACCCCAACTCCCCCAACAAGTTCCGCTGCTTCTCATTCCCATACTCGAGGCAAAAGTGGTGAGAGAGAGAGAGAGAGAAGATGGAGAAGATTGAGAGGAGATTGAGAGAGAGAGAGAATGAGAGAGACAAAGAGGGAGAAGATGGAGAAGATGAGGGCAAAAGTGGTATTTAGGTGTGCTCACTAGGAAAAAATGAGAAAAGTGGGCTTGGGCTCACTAGGAAAAGTGGGCTCACTAGGATAAAATCTGTGCCCATCTAGAAACTCCCGCTTGGTTTGGTCGGTGAGTGTTTTCTTCAGACACACTTCTTCTTTATCTTGGAGATTATGATTTGGATTTCAGATCCTTAATTTCCGGCCTATACAATAATAATGCAATACATAGCAGTTATAATCCTTATCATGAAGCATGCAGGACAAATTTATTATATTAACACGGTGTATATATTAAGATATCATCTGTGAGACTTTGTGGAGTTGATCACTATTAATCATACATTCAATTTTTAATTTCATATATAAAATCTCTAATATGCCTATTTTATGTTACGTACGTGTTGGTGTTCAAATTAAAAATTTGAACTTTCGCACTTATTTAAAGTCCAAATAAGTCATTCTTAAATAAATAAAAAATCCAACTTGACCTGATGGACTTCGAACAGCCCGTGAGTTTTTTGGATCTGTCCATATCAAAATAAAAAAAAAAAAAAAATTGATGTTATAATCATAAAAGAAACCATATTCAAAGTTCTCTAATAAAATAGAAAATCTGCACAGGATACATGAAAAGATATTTGTTTACACATCGCATTAAAAGCAGATCCCATCTTTTTCAGCGAATTATACAAATTAAAATTAAAATGATTATGAGAAAATTTCTTTCTTTGTTTTTTTTTTTGGGAAACGAACAGGTGGATGAGATTATTGAGGAATACTATGTCCTAGCTGTATGGTTGTGAGATGCCAGTTTGATTATCAACTTTTGGAAGCAAATACAGATGTTCCGATGAGTGTTTCCTGTTCTGTTAATTGATGTAACAATGCAATTTTTTTCTGTAGCCTATGTATCTTTCTTTATGTTGCTCTATTGGTTGATTATTTATGAACATTTTCTTTATGTTGCTCTATTGGTTGATTATTTATGAACATTTTCTTTATGTTGCTCTATTGGTTGATTATTTATGAACATTTTCTTTATGTTGCTCTATTGGTTGATTATTTATGAACATTTTCTTTATGTTGCTCTATTGGTTGATTATTTATGAACATTTTACATGTAATTAATATTCCTAGAAATTTTAATTTGGTTATCTTGTAAGTTGTGCAATACAGGTTATAAGTTATTTCAAGTGTCGAGTAATTAGATATTTCAGCATGCAAGCTGGGTGGTGAATTTGATTTAATTATATTGTCCTCCATTGGCTTTAGTTTCATATAAGAGCATCCAAGCCTGCAAATGCTCATGAAGTTGAGAGAAAATATAAAACATTTTTGACTTAATTATAAAAAGTACTTCAACACAAATAATTCAGAAAATGATAAAAAGTTTTATGAAGCATTTATTTATATTATAGTGGTTTATTTATAGTGATCTCTTAATTTAGTTTTATGTGTGATTCAAATTTAATATACATGTTAATTTTATTTTACTAATTTTAATTTTAAATGGTATATCAGATGAGTGTATGTTGAGTGATTGTGATTATAACAAACGAGATAAAGTTTGGTTCATATATATAATATATGTTGGTATTAGCAAAAAAAAAAACAGAGAGGTGTTGCTACAGTTAAATATTTGTATAACAAATTTCCGTTATGCAATGACTTTCATGAATTGCACATCTCTTACTTTGTCTTTGTCTAAACATCTTCCATTTGGGTAATTTGAATTATTCTTTATTGTCATTTCAGAGTTTTAAATTATTTGTTGTCAGTTTGTTGGTTATATATATATATATATATAATTGTTTTTGGGAAGGGTCCATTTCTTAAAGATTATGATGGCGGAGTTAAATTGGCGGCCTGAACATGAAGCAGGACTCGAAGAAGGCATTTATTTGGCTCGAAGGAGACGCTTGTTTGAGAGATTAGGATCGCAATAGCCGAAATTAAGGGAGAGAGAGGGGGAAGGTTAAATTAAAAAAAAAAAAAAAAATGAACGTATAGAATAAATTAGCGATGACTCAAAATAATCTATACATCAAAAAGTAAATTGCTGTGTATAAATAGAATTTCCCAAGTAGGAAATCTTAACCTGAAATGCCACCTCTTTTTGGTCAGAACTTAAATGTTTTAGTAAATTTACAATATGGAGTTGACCAACAAGACTAGGCACGTATTTCAGTTTTTATTCAGCAAGCAGATGAGTTGGTTGGTTTGGTAAGATGTCACTCCCCTGATGACGACGATGTGCCCAAGTAGGTGAATGGCCACTCACACTCTTTTAGGGCGCTGAGAATTTCAATCATATTATGAAAATTAGTGATGTAGATGGAGCAGACATTGGTATTACCATATTTGATATTATTTTTGCCTTCCATATATCAATACAAATTATTTGTATATTGTTTAGATCCTATATTAACTATGTTTATACCATTGAAAAAGTGTCTCAATGCATTATAAAATAATTATTTGATCTTATTCTATATATTGTCGTAAATAATTCTCTATACTTATATTCAGATTGGGATTTTTGTATATCAATCTCCTAATTATTCAATAATATAATATAGATTCCTAAAAACTTCATATTTGATATTAGTTCTCCAAAATATTTAACTTACTCTGCTTCAGTTACTTGAGTTACTTCCATTAAAAAACTTAGCTTTTGATTTTTTTTTCTTCTCCCTGTTATACCCCTAAGTCTGGACTTAAAAGGGAAAATGACAGTTAATTTCCCTCTCTTTTCCTCTCTTTCCTTCCTTTTTTCTTTCTCTCCTTTTAATTGGGCTCAACCCTGTTGGGCGTGAAAATTTCCAAGTAAAATGGAGTTTTCCACAACAGAATGCGGAGCTAACTTAGTAGCTCCGCATTTGGCTATTTTTAGCCCCGCGTATGAGTAAAACGCGGAGCTAATCAATAGCTCTGCGTTCTGGTTTCTTAGCTCCGCGTTTTGATGTGATTAGCTCCGCATGAGCAGATAACCAGAATCATAAATTGATTGATATTGAGATTTGGGCTTATCCAATACCCAAATTAAGTTCAATCAGAACTCTAAATCAAGAGATTTAAATCAAAACTAAGATATTTGATTAGAATCCTTGATGAATATAAATTCTATTTAAACAGAAACTCTCATATTATCCTAAGGCTATAAATACCCCTTAGAGGAAGCCCTAGGGATCTTTCGATCATCTTTTTGGCATCTTGGAGAATTCGAGTTACGCGTGAGAGCCTTGAATTCGTGAAGACCAGAAAAGATCAAGATCAAGTCGGCCGCCGTCATCTTCAAAACAGAAGATCATCGTCGTCAGATCGTCAAAACGAACTATTAGTTAGATCTCATCGCTACGAGATCCCACGTTTTATTGTAAAAGAGAACGATAATTATAAATCCTCTCGTTTGTTCTTTTCTTGTTCACTTTCATTATAATCTAAGTTGTATTCAATGGAAGGAAGCAAAATTTCTCCTGCGAACAAACTGGAGATCACAGTAGGAGACATCTCTTTCACCAAAGAAGAGATCGTGATGCAATCTGACGTCGAGAAGATCGGATCCGACGTAAACATGCTAGTCGTAGAGATCGACCAACAGAAGTACGAGGAGTATCTCTCCTCTGAGTCAGGTAACCTGACCGAAACGCGACGCTATCGTCGCGTGCACTCCAATACCCGAGGATCGGGTAATCGGGTATCCACCGATAAACGGGGACCCTTAAAGACCGCGGCCATAAAGCCGTTGTTTGGGCAGGAAATCCTAGCAGAGGATGGCCTCTTTACTGCCGAAGAAAGCTCGGGAACTGGATTGAGCAGAACCCAACTCCGAAATAGAAATCGGAGAGTTAGGCGAAAGGCCCTCAAAGTCCGTATTGAACGCGAGACTAACTTAACAAAATGCGAGGCTATAGTCCCTTGCAAACTGGCTCGCATTAATCGCAAGACCAGCCAAGATCGCGATAAACGCGAAGTTAAGACTTGCGTTAATCGCAAGATTTCTAACACTCGTGATAATCGCGAGGATAAAATTTTCTTAGAGTCAGTGTATGATTCTCCACGCGAGGCTACTACTGAGCTTAGCGATAAACGTGAAGCCGGTACAACTTGCGATAAACGCAAGATTTCTAACACTCGCGTGAATCGCGAGGATAAAATTTCCTTAGAACCAGCGTGTGATTCTCCACGCGAGACTATTACTGAGCTTAGCAATAAACGCGAAGCCAGTACAACTTGCGATAAACGCAAGATTTCTGACACTCGCGTTAATCGCGAGGATAGAGTTTCCTTAGAGCCAGCGTGTGATTCTCCACGCGAGGCTAATACTGAGCTTAGCGATAAACGCAAAGCCAGTAATACTTGCATTAATCGCAAGACTCCTCAGCTCCGCGAAAATCGCGAAGATGATTGGCAAATTTACGTTAATCGCAAAAATCGTGCTAAATGCGAAGTTATGACTTGCGTTAATCGCAAGAATAAGCCAACGTGCAAGAATTTTCTTCCACGCGGGGCTAATATTCCAGAAAATAAACTTCTACAAGAAAGGCAAGCAAGCGTAAAACGCGAGGCTAGCGTGTCCAAACGCGAGGCTATTTTTCAGCCCCGCATGTCCAAACGCAAGGCTATTTCTCAGCTCCGCGTATCAAAACGCGAAACTACTTCTCAGTTCCGTGTGTCAAAACACGAAACTACTGCTCAACTCCACGTAAATCAACCTGAATACAAAATTATGGTTGATCATTGCACTGTTGGACCAGAACTTGACCCCAATGGTCCCAAGAAGCTCCAGTGGGCCCCTAGACCCTCTCAATGGATGAGTGGGTCCTGCGACTCCATATCTAAGGCCACTAATCTTAGAGAATACTTAATAAAAAAAAGAGTATAAATCAAGTTCAGTCTGAAGCTAATTGTCATTGCCAGCAACTTATGATAGCAGTATCCGCTGTAGTGGACAGTTGTTGCTGCAGTAAGAACAGGATATCAGTGTTCGACCGGTTGACTGAGTCAGACGAAAACCATGCTAAGAAGACAAGAACTACTCCCCGAGAAAAGGAATGGAGAATTGTAACGTCGGCAAAGGCAAAAAAATCATGGAGAGAGAATATGAGTCAGATGCAGACAATGAAGAATCGCATCATTTCACCCAGCTCAAATCAGGCGCTGTCGCTTCTCGAAATTATAAGAAACCTGCAAAAGTTTTTTATAATGATGGCAGTGACAATTCAGCTATACCTTCTCCACAATCTTGTACATTTTCCCGGCCACGAAAATTAGCATCACATGTGGTGGATAGGTCCGATGACATTGACCAGAGGATAGAAACCCAAGAGCAGATGATTCGAGGTCAGCAAAAGGCCATTAATGACCTCAAACTAATGCTTCTAAAAGTGGTCGAAAATACCCAGAAGATAGTCGACGATAAAACTAAAATTTTCTCGGAACCACCACCGAAAACAAATGAGGAACCACCCTTTAAGACAAATGAAGATAATAAAAAAGAAAAGACTTACTCGACACATGAGGATGATGATAAATATTATTTCCACGACCCTCATGAAGAAAAAAATTGAGAATTTACAAAACCAACTTGATGCATTGATGCACAAGAAGGAACTAAAGGAATCAGGAGTCTCGAGACCATACCCGCCTGAATGGGATTTGACACCATACCCTGAAAAATACAAACCGCTCAAATTAGAGTCATATGACGGGAAAGGATCACCCAGTCAGCATATCTACTACTTTTTGTCTCAAGCATGGCATTTAATGGGTAATGACCCAGTAATGACCAAGATATTTGCAAGTATCTTGCGAGGGCCTGCCTTTATATGGTTTATGCAGTTGCCCCGAGATACTATCAATACCTGGTATGATGTCGAGAAACAGTTCTTGACACGTTTTTTTGAGGATGATACTGAAATATCGGTTCATTCCCTCCTTGCAACAAAACAAGGAGAAGAAGAAACAGTTAAGAGTTTCATTGAATGCTTTAGGGAAAAATCCATTTATTGTCGACATGGTATGACCCAGGAAACCCTGGTGGAAATCTGTAAGTATAATTTCAGGACCGGCGTGCTGATAAGAATGAGAACTGTAGAGTTCAAAACTTGGAAAGATCTGTTAAAGTAGGGAGAGCAGGCGGAAGATATAATTCGCCGGATTGAGAAATCTCGTAGCACAAGAAACTCTACAAATAACAGGTCATATCCACAAAATCCTAAAAATAAAGGGAAGGTTGTGATGGCGACAGTTGCAGATCCAAAACCAAGTCCTCAGAATCCGAGAGGTGCAGGTCAAAATAAGCCCCGGCAAGATAGAAGTTATACATTCAAGACGGAGCAGACAGGTACTCTATTCCATCTCCTCCTCAGGAAGGGTATGTTAAAACTTCCAGAAAATCGAATACCAAAAAACGCTGGTAAAACTAACGACCCTAACTATTGCCTGTACCATCAGAATGTCGGGCACCCAACTAAGAATTGCTATCTTCTTAAGAACCGAATTCAGGCATTGATAGAAGCCAGGATTCTCACACTTAAAGAGGAGCAGAAGAAAGTTTCTGCAAATATGGCAACTTTAATAGTAGGAACCAATAAGTTCCCTGCCAGAGCGATCCCTATACTAGTAGGGAAGCCAATATCGACACCAAGCATGGGTAGCCCGCACTTGCAAGCTAGCCCATTGGGTACGCTCTGAACCACAGCTGTGACAAAATCATTCTCATTGGCTAGCAGCCGAATTTGGCTGGGGGTGCCAAAAATATTGACGATGATGAATATCATGTTGCTTCCGCTACTTTTACTAGCTATTAGAATGGCTAATTGAGTGCTATAAATAAAAAATTTTGTTGCCCAATGCTGTCAAAGCTGGGGAAGAGGAGATCAAGTTCCTCGCCAACCCTATCATACTGGGGATAAAAATATGAATCAACTACGCAATGCTGTTAAAGGTAAAGAGGAGAGGAAGTCAATTTCATCAACAACTCATCATGCTGAAAGGAATAGCATGGCTAGCCCAACGCAAACGGCGATTGGTAAAGACACACCAAATCCGTTTATAACTGAGGGTTTGCTAAAAATCCTATGGACCTGTCATGTTAAGCTCTTAGATTTGACAGTATGATTTGAATTATTCCCATCTCCGTTCAAGTTACGCGTGAGAGCACTTGGACTAGGCATGTGTAATTAGGCGCATCTGCCTAGATCGATGATTCTGACCCGATCATTTTGGCATGTGCAATTAAACGTCTCCGCCAAATGTCAGACATGTGCGATTAATCACCTCTGCTGAATTTCTTGATCGTAACCTGATCACCAAATTGAATATCCAAAGTATTTCAAAATTTGCTAAAATTCTAAGCCATTTTGAAAACTTTGGAGGGGGTTTTGTTGGCAGTGGAAATTTCCAAGTAAAATAGAATTTTGCACAACAGAACGCGGAGCTAACTTAGTAGCTCCGCGTTTGGCTATTTTTAGCTCCGAGTATGAGTAAAACGCGGAGCTAATCAATAGCTCCGCGTTCTGATTTCTTAGCTCCGCGTTTTGATGTGATTAGCTCCGCGTGAGCATATAACCAGAATCATAAATTGATTGATATTAAGATTTGGGCTTATCCAATACCAAATTAAATCCAATCAGAACTCTAAATCAAGATATTTAAATCAAAACTAAGATATTTGATTAGAGTCCTTGATGAATACAAATTCTATTTAAATAAAAACTCTCATATTATCCTAAAACTATAAATAACCCTTAGAGGAAGCCCTAGGGATTTTTCGATCATCTTTTTGGCATCTTGGAGAATTCGAGTTACATGTGAGAGCCTTGAATTCGTGAAGACCAGAGAAGATCAAGATCAAGTCAGTCGCCGTCATCTTCAAGAGAGAAAATCATCGTCGTCAGATCGTCAAAAAGAACTATTAGTTAGATCCCATCGCTACGAGATCCCACGTTTTATTGTAAAAGAGAGCGATAATTATAAATCCTCTCGTTTGTTCTTTTCTTATTCAATTTCATTATAATCTAAGTTGTATTCAATGGAAGGAAGTAAAATTTCTGCTGCGAACAAACCCTTCATCCTCAAGCTCTCTTTCTCCCTCAATATTCTCTTGGAATAATAATGGACAAACTTTTTCTTGCTCATAATTTCTCCTCTCTAGAATTCTAATATGCCTCTCCTTCCTCTATCTTGTATTCCCCAAATCCTCCATATCAAATCCAAACCGTAACACCTTCCTCCCATAGCTTGATCCAAAGGCCAAAGACTTTATTGTACAAAGCTGTGTAAAAATGACTTTTTCTGCTATCCATTTCACTCTAGATCCAAGCTATTCAGATCAATACCAGTATTAAGAATCTAAACACGGTCTAGATTCTTAATTTAGACTTGTGTTCAGCGGCATGCCCTGTTTACATAAACAATTAGTAACCTTCAATTTAATTATCGTTATAATTGCCACTAGCTAATTACATACAGTAGGATCTCCCGTTGACCTGCCCCAACTTTGACAGCTTTATCTAACACTTCATCAACATCACCCAAATATATGATGCAACCAACGAACAGGTTTCAATTAAAAATTTGACAGGCTTTCTCAAGGGAATTTCCAAAGGAGCGCATCCTTTTTACTAGTGTGCTCACTTTACCAAGTGAGCACATCACCTCTTTTTAAAAAAAGAGAGAGATTTTTCTAATGAGCACACCATTAATTCCTAAAAACTCTATATCTTCTCACCATCTCCCTAACTCCTCTCCGTCGTCCGCCACTTCCCCTCGCGATCGACCACTCACCGTTAGGAATGATAATGGATGTACTTTGAAGAAATTTTATTACTTATTATTATTATTATTATTATTATTATTATTATTATTATTATTATTTCTACTACTACGATTTGGGAGGAGGGGGTTTCCTAAAAACTCTATCTCTTCTCACCACCTCCCTAACTCCTCTCCGTCGTCCGCCACTTCCACTCGCGATCGACCACTCACAGTTGGAAATGGTAATGGATGCCTTTTGAAAAAATTTTATTACTTATTATTATTATTATTTCTACTACTATTTTTTTTTTTTTTTTGGGGGGGGAACCACTACCCACTACCTGAACATGAGAAACTTGCTCATTTTACCTAGTTAATTAATACTGTGTGTGTGTGTTTTTTTTTTCCCCCTAAAAATCTCCATCCAGAATGCTGAATGCAGTGGTGTTTGCGTAGAAAACAGCTCCGCAAACACCAAGAGTGTCGGTGAGTGGACAATAAGAATAAAAGCTGCCACGCATTGACATAGATTTCATCATCATATCGACATCTACAGATATCTGTCATCTTTTAGTTGTTATTAACCAAAAAAAAAAAAAAAAAAGAGGGGTTCAAGAGCATGTCAGGGAGGTAGGATGAAAACTAATGAAATGACTAGCTAATTAATTAGTTGAGAATCACGAATGAAATGCATCTCACCTACTCTCCTGTTACGAAAGTTCACGCATCTATCTTTGTCTAAAGTGTTGGTATGAGACCAAATCCATGCAGGTAGGCTAATATATAGAGTTTGTTATTTTTAATTTTTTTTCTAGTCAAACACACGATGTATATAATTTCGATAATATTATTCAAATTAAATTTCTCTATTAAGAACAAATCTAACTCAGAAAATTTTTGTAAATTGAAAAAGTGATGTTATCAATTGAGCTATACTGGCAATAGAATTTATTATTATTAGTAAGATAGTGTCACTTTTAATTATTAAAATGGAGAGAGAGTGTAGTTGGTGAGCTTACAACTAATTTAGTAATAATCCTAATGTATCCTACATGGCCTGACTCCAGCGCGCCAGCCTAGTGCTGCTAGATCTGAAAGACTCGTGTCATAATTACCACCGCCTTTTGCCTTTGAATACCATAAATGTTGGATCTCGTTCTCCTTCTCATTCTGAGCAAACACAGTGCAGAGGCGAGAGGAGAGGAGAGCAGAGCAGGGCAGAGCTCGGTCTGAGCCCGTCCCCTACGCTTCGGGATCTTCTTTTGTGCCTTCATTTATCATCACTCCTCCTCTCTATTTTCTTTCTTTGTTTTTTTTTTTTTTTTTTAAATTCAAATCTTTTATCCTATTTATCTTTTCATTCTCTTCTCCTTGCATTACAATTACCCTCCATTTACAACAGACCAACAATATTCAACATAACCACCGCAATTCCATCGCCTCCTTCTTCCCCTTCAAAAGAACAAACGAACAAACAGTAATGGCGGGGTACGGCAAGAACTCTCGCGGCGGGAAGCGAGGCTCTTCGTCGTCGTCGTCGTCGTCCTCCTCCTCCTCCTACTTTTCCACGACAACCATGCTCCTCGTCTTAGTTTGCTGCGTCTTCGCCGTCTACATGCTCACCTCCTCCTCCATCACTCCTCCCCATGCCACTCCCGCCTCCAGCAACCTCAGCCACCACCACCACAAGCGCAACGCCATCCCCACGCCTCCCCGGTCCATCCTGCGAGACCCTCAGCCTGCGGATGAGGTCCGCGAGGACACGCAGGGGGATCTTCCCGTCGAGGCAGTCAAAGGACATCACGAGTCCATCTCTTCTGAGAATCAAGAAGAGGTGACCAGTGATTCTGCCGGAACCGAAGAGGACAGCCGATCCGAAGTCGAAGCCGTCCAGCACGAGAAGCAGCAGCAGGAGGATGTCGAGACTAATCCTGAGAAACCACTGCAAGAAGAAGAGGTGGAGACTCGTCGAAACGACGAGGAGGTTCCGCATGATGATCAGCCCGATGCCGTCAACGAGCAACAACAACAAGAAGAACAAGAGCAGCAACCTGTTCGAGACGATCAAGCGCAAGAGCAGCCACAACAGCAGCAGGACCAAAATCAAGAGGAGGAGCAGCAACAGAATGGCGCCGTGAATGGACAGAGCAACGAAGAACAGCAGCAGCACATTGAGAATGAAGAGCAACAACAGCAGAGTTCTGAACACAACAGTGAGGAACATGAGCAGCAGCAGCATGAGCAACATGATGAGGAGCAAAGCAATGACGAAAGTCCGCAGCAGCAGCAGCAGCAGCAAAGCGAAACCAATGGCGAAGAGGGGCATCCAGACGAGACCGGCAACAACGAGAGCCAGCAACAAAGCGTAGACGAAATAGATGATAACCAGAGCAAGAATCTGCCACAGATCATAGAACAAGTAACGGAGGGAAGCAACAGCCAATCAGAAGGAGGAGAAGGCATCAGCAGCGGATCTCAGATCGAACATGACACAGACGGGACTACTGAGCACCAACAGCAACAACAAGAAGAGGAACAGCAGCAGCAACAACAACAAGAGGAGGAGGAGCAGCAGCAGCAGCAAGAGCAACAGCAGCAGCAGCAAGATTCCACACAACCACAGCAGACAGAAGACGAGAGTAGCACCGGAGGAGGCAACGAAAACAACCAGCAGCCAAACGAGGATAGCCTGAATGTGAATGACTCCCTCCCTGAGGGTGGCCAGTCGGATGTTGAGATCGAGAACAAGGGCGATAAGAAGACTTGGGCAACGCAGGCTGATCAGTCCTCGAACGAGAAGGAGAGGAGGAAGGGGGAGGAATCATCGGAATCCAACGAAGGAGGAGGAGAAGAAGAAGGAAATGCTGATGCTAGCAAATCATCTGCTGGGCGCGATTGGGAGCTCTGCAATGTTACTGCCGGACCGGACTACATCCCTTGCCTCGACAATGAGAAGGCCATCAAGCAGCTGCGCAGCTTCAGGCACTTTGAGCACCGGGAGCGGCATTGCCCTGAGGAGGGTCCGACGTGCCTTGTTCCCCTTCCGAAGGGTTACAGGCCATCCATCCAGTGGCCTCAGAGCCGAGACAGGGTAACGATAATTTCTGTTATACAAATGAAGATTGATTAGACTTGTACTTGTTAGGTAGGTAATTGCATTATATTTTTCTAATAATGCAGCCGTAATGTGATTATTAATATTATTTTTTTGTTAATTATATTTTGGTGGTGGTGGGGTTGGGGTTAGATTTGGTACAACAACGTTCCCCGCACAAAGCTGGCTGAAGTGAAGGGGCATCAGAACTGGGTGAAAGTGACTGGGGAGTACCTTACATTTCCAGGAGGGGGAACACAGTTCATACATGGGGCACTCCATTACATCGATTTCATTCAGCAGGTAATTAATTAAATATTACCTGCCATTTCTTGTTCCTTTCTTTTTAGAGATGCCATTTCTTAAGCCTTCTTATGCTGTGAATTGGCAATTTCATATTTTGTTCTCTAGCTAGGGTCTTTCCTATTTCCAGTTGGAAATGCTATATGATTTAGTTTGAGTTTGGCATTTGGAATTCTTTTTTTCCTTTGACTTTGAGTAATTAAATATCTCTTAGGGCCTTTCTTTTTAGCAAGGTTGCTTTAAATTATGAGAATCAATATAGCTAGCTGCAGATCGATTGATGATTTATGATATCCAAAGAAAATCGGCAATACTAAAACATAGGTGCCTTGAAATTTGATAGTATATATATTATTATTGACTCATATTTAATACCCTGCTTTGCTTTTTAGATTCAACTACAAGTAAGAAGACTCCTAAAATTGACAATGATCACATGGATGATGAAGAAGTTGAAAATTTTTAAATTTATATGACGATGATTTGATGAAAATGTTATGGGCCTAGGATTTTAGCGTTACCCATACACCATTTATGAGAGGGCTGGGGCTAGATATATGCCTCTCTTTTTTTTTTTTCTCTGTTGTGATTTAACTGCATTTTTTATTATTATTATTATTTTTCCTTCTGTGAGCAGTCTGTACCAGAAATTGCATGGGGGAAGCATACCAGAGTTATACTCGATGTTGGGTGTGGAGTTGCCAGCTTTGGCGGTTACCTCTTTGAGAGAGATGTTCTCGCAATGTCTTTTGCTCCCAAGGACGAACATGAAGCTCAAGTTCAATTTGCCCTTGAACGAGGAATTCCAGCAATATCCGCAGTGATGGGTTCCCAGCGGCTGCCGTTCCCTAGCAGGGTTTTCGATATCGTGCATTGTGCTCGGTGTCGTGTCCCTTGGCATGCAAACGGTACTGATGACCTTACCTTTTTAACTTTCTACTATTGATTCCTAATTAAACCTAACGGAGTTATCCTTGATCGGAGAATATATATATAGGTGGTGCTCTGCTTTTGGAGCTAAACCGTGTCCTGCGCCCGGGTGGTTTCTTTGTGTGGTCAGCTACACCTGTGTATCAGAAACTGAAGGAAGATGTGGAAATCTGGGAAGGTGGGTTTTCTTTTTCACTCCCTTCCGACCTCTCTCTCTCAATATATATATATATTGCTGCTTCTTTTTTAAAAAAAAAAAAACATTCTTTAAAAAAAAAATCTAGTAATAATATGGTTACATGCATCTTTGTTTGGAATTTGCTAAATGCACTGCTTCTGTTTCAGCTATGTCTGCTCTTACCAAATCAATGTGTTGGGAGCTTATCACAATCAAGAGGGATAAGTTGAATTCCGTCGGCGCTGCCATGTTCCGGAAGCCCGTCACAAACGACTGCTACGAAAATAGAAACGAGCAGAAGCCTCCCATGTGTAAAGAAGACGATGATCCAAATGCAGCCTGGTGAGTTTGTGAGGACTGTCAGTTATAATTTCTGCAAGGTTTACGTACGTTCGATTCTAGAATGCTTGCATCCATTGTTTTTCCCCCCTTCAGTCCCATTCGAACCTAAGTATATATATATCCTAGCTAGTTGTTTCTTTCAACTAATCTAATTCAGCGGGAGGATTCTTTCCTATGGTTCATATACTTTGGGACAAAATTTTGTTAAGCCTGAAATCTGTTACATACGTCTTCTTCTTCTTCTTCAGGTATGTCCCTCTACAGTCGTGCATGCATCGGGTGCCCGTTGATCCACAGGTGCGTGGCTCGAAATGGCCCCTGGAATGGCCTCGCAGAGTGCAGGTTCCTCCTTACTGGTTGAACAGCTCTCAGACTGGAGTGTATGGCAGACCAGCACCCGATGATTTCACAAAAGACTACGAACATTGGAAACGCGTTGTGAACAAATCTTATTTGAATGGGTTCGGCATAGACTGGTCGAGAGTGAGAAATGTGATGGATATGAGAGCTGTTTATGGAGGGTACGTAATTAATTAAGATGATACTTAATTCTTGCTTCTTTATTATTTTATTTTATTTAATTTTATTTATTTTTTTCTGTGGTGAGAGTGAGATGCTCTTGGTCGTGGTAACTCTATTAATCTTTCTTTCTTTCTTTCTAGATTTGCTGCTGCACTCAAAGATATGAAGGTGTGGGTCATGAATTTGGTGAACATTGATTCACCGGATACACTGCCTATTATCTACGAGCGGGGGCTGTTTGGCATGTACCACGACTGGTGTGAATCGTTCAGCACCTATCCCAGGACGTACGACCTCCTTCACGCCGATCATCTCTTCTCACAAGTGAGGAAAAGGTACGCACGTACATAACATAACATAACATCACATCACATCGATCAGAAATTCTCGTGCTTGTTTTGTTTATGTTGTCAGATCTCTCCATTTAAATTCCCTTTTTGGGTGGGGTGGCTTCGCAAGCCAGACAAGTGGTTTATGATAAATTAAAAAACAAACTTAATAATTTCAGATGCAAGGTTTTAGCAGTGGTAGCAGAGGTTGATAGGATAACGAGACCCGGAGGCAAGCTGATAGTTCGTGATGAATCTGATGCAGTAGGCGAAGTAGAGAATCTGCTCAGGTCTCTGCACTGGGAGATTCGTCTCACTTATTCTCGTAACAACGAAGGGATCCTTTGTGCAGAGAAAACAGATTGGCGACCTGAGAAGGTTGCTGCATCTTCGGCTTAGAGAAAATGGAGGTGTTTCATGATTATTATTTATTTATACATGTGAGGCATTCTTAGCCCTCACTTTTTCTTCTTTTTTCTTCTTTCACTTCCATAATTGTTTAGAGGATTTTTCTTAACATAATTTTGCAAAGGATAAATAATTGTTCTAACGAAGAGTTTCAATTTTCCTGCCTTCCCCACTTGTTTTCAGTTATCTTTATCAAGAAAAAGAATTAACACGACTTTACTTCCTACGACAGAAGAACTGAATTTTACTGACAATGGAAAACAAATAAGAACAAGGGAATGAAAAATAAATAAATTAAAAAATATATATTGTATGAGGATGGATGTACACGGTGATGAGATTGGCCACATGCAGTTCCATTCTATTGACACTGAGGAATTGAGGAGCAGCTCGGGTTTCTTCTCTTTCTGCACATTTCACATGATAATGGCACAACAGTACAACATGACGCGATCATGTTATATTCAAATTTTATAAAGGTCCTCCAACGCGATTATCAAAAAAATTCCATCTTCTTATTCATTTCGGAGAAGTTGTCGTCTTCCCATAATATATATATATATATATATATATATATATATATATATATATATATTCATTGTTTCTTACTTTCTATGATTTGTTTTATAAAAAATAGGTCACATACAAGAGTGCATTTGGTGACAGCAATTGTTCAAATCATAGAAAGTAAGAAACAATGAATATATATATATATATATATATATATATATATATATATATATATATATATATATAAAAGATAGAAAGGTTCTCTCTCTTTCAAATCATAGAAAGAAAAAAAAAAAAAAAAAATTCATGTGCCAATCCGTACCTAGATCCATGGCCATGTCACCATGGCCACCTCAAATCTGTACCCCAAATTCTTAAGCCGAAACTAAAATTTTATTAATTTCAAATTTTATGATAATAAATAGTTTCCAGAACTCAAGATACCCAAAGTAATGAACCAAACAGCCTAAAGAGATCGGCAAGCCTATACTTTATTTGCCTTCATTTTCAACCACCACACAAGCAACTAATATATATATATATATATATATATATATATATATATATATATATATATATATATATATATATATATATATATATATATATATATTTCCCCTGAAATGAAAATAACCATCCAATTCCTGATTTTTCACACAACCGTAGTAATAAACAGCAGGGAGAAGAAAATTACTGCATTATTATTATTATTATTATTATTATCATCATCATCATCATCATCATCATCATCATCTTCTTCGTGTTGACAACATAAGTCTCTGCTCCAGTCAATTGAAATAAGGAAATAAATAAACAAACGTCATTAATTATCATCATCTTAATTATTAATCTGGACTTATTGCGAGTCAAACAGAAGGCAATCCTAGTGCTTGCACGGTTGCAGTGGTGGGCCGCAGAGCCCCGGGTTCCCGCTGAATCCGTCTGCCCCGAGCTTCGCCGTGTGCGCCGGAATCATCCCGCTCAGTTTGTTGTCCGACACGTCGAACACCGTTAGCGACCGGAGGCCCAGCAGTCCGGCCGGTATCTTGCCTGTCAACCCGTCTCCCGCCATTCTCACATTGGATAAACTTCCCAGACTTCCCATCGACTTGGGTATACTCCCGCCCAAGAGATTGTATGACACATCGAAATCAACCAACGAGTCCACTGCCGCCAAGCTTCCGATATCACTATCGATCCCGCCGGTGAACTTGTTCCTGGAGAGGTCGATGGAGTTGTAGTGGCCGAGCGGATCGCTGGTCTTCTTCGCCAGCACCGGTCTGATCGGACCTGAGAATTTGTTCGAGTGCAGGTCCACATCCATCAGCAGTGCCAGATTCTTGAACTCTTGAGGTATCTTCGACTCGAACGCATTGTTGGACAAATTGAGGAATGAGAGGTTGGTCATGTTGCCGATCCAAGCGGGTAGCCCGCCGACGAGCTTGTTGCTGGCAAGGTCGAGGGTCGAGAGTGATGACGACGAGAGCCACTCGGGCAGCGAACCTACGATGCCGGTGTCAGCCAGGCTGAGCTGCAAGAGATTTATCTTGCCAAGCCAACTCGGCAGGCTGCGCAGATTCAGTGCGGGATTGAACGAGAGGTTGAGATTCTGAAGGTTTTCAAGTTTCCCAATCTGGACGGGAATTGGGCCCACAAGGTTGTTACTCGACAGGTCGAGGAACATCAGGCTGGCCATGCCGCCAATGCTTGATGGGATTTTTCCAGAGAAACGGTTGTTGCCCAGGTAGAAGTCGGTAACGTTGATCAGATTCCCGATCGAGCTGGGTAACTCTCCGGTGATTTGATTGTTCATCAGATAAAAGCGTTCGAGGCTGCGGACGCTACCGATCGAACTCGGTAACCTCCCGGTTAACCTGTTATCATACAAACGGAAGAACTGCAGAGAGACCATACCCGAGATGGAAGATGGGATGCTGCCGGTGAGTCGGTTTTGGTTCAGATAGCAGAGGTTGAGCTTGGCGAGGTTGCCGATGGAGCGAGGAATGCTGCCAGATATCTGATTACCTGACAAGTCCAGATACGTCAGCTCATTCAGCATCCCGATCTCGTACGGTATGCTTCCACTGAGCCTGTTGGTGTTGAAATCGATCTTCTGCAGTCTTTTCAGCTGTCCGATGGATGCGGGGATCGGCCCGGAGAGCATATTACCGGAGAGGCCGAGTTCAATGAGATCGGGGGACGACAACATTGACGGAGGGATTGGACCGCGGAGCTGGTTGGAGCTGAGGTAGAGCTTCTGGAGGCGGACGAGGTTGCCGACGGTGGAAGGGATCCCACCAGTGAGATTGTTGGTATCCAGGAAGAGCAGCGTGAGGCGAGTCAGGCGGCCGAGAGAGGAAGGGATGGGACCAGTGAGCTGCTTGAGATTGCTGAGATCCAGATGCTGGAGATGAGTGAGGTTACCGATGAACGGGGAGATTGTGCCCGACATGGATGTGTCCGTTATGGAGTCAGGGCCAGAGAAGAGGCCCGGACGAGTGAGGCTGACGACACGCCCCTTGGAGGGATCACAGGCAATGCCGTCCCATTTGCAGCAGTCAGTGGTGGCGTTCCAGGTGCTGAGAAGCCCAGAAGGATCGGAGGTGATGCCGGACTTGACTGCAAGAAGGGCCGAGAGGTCTACAGGGTTGCAAGCGGAGGACGGGATGAGGAGAGCAGAGGTGCAGAAGAAGAAGAGGAGGAGGGTCACAATGAGGTTGGCAGTTGCCATTGGGAGAGGAGATTGAGGATTGTGAAGGATAAGGCCGTGTTTGTTTCTGTTTTATAGACGCATAAACATGAGTAGATAGATGATGAAGATAGAAAAGTGGAATTCAACAGAGACTGCGCTGCCACGGATAGCGGTGGCCCAAAGAAGGAAGGAACACGAACATGAAGGGGCGGATCAGGCGGAGGTGGGTGCTGGTGGGACTGGGGGGCTTTCTTACCTTCGCCTAGGGTCCTAATGCATGTGCCACTGGCACATCCGGTGTGGGCGGAGTCAAGCAAATACTGCTGTTATGCTGTTCAAAGGCTGAAGCTGGATGAAGGAAAAAAAACGCTCTATTTGCAGCAACCAAAGCTTACTAAGATGTCAACTGACAATTAACAATGGCACAAATGAGGATGGCTGCATTACAGTTACATTTCCCAGCAATTAAGGAACTGGGGGAGACATTCATGGCAACGGTGTTCCATTAAATGAAATTATGGCTTGGCGAAACACAAAGTCACAGATATTTGCTCACCCTCTCCCCTCCTCTCCTCTCCTCTGGTGCAATGAACTCTGTACTTTGACAACTATGTGATATTTACTTCTTCGTACATCACCATTCTTCTCAATCAATAAAATATTCTAGCATTCATGCATCAAACCATCAGCCCTCAAGTCATTTTGACCCACCCCAATTTTGATTTTTGACCCAGCCCTGATGCTGTTCAAAGAGTTGGGAAAAAAAAATGATATTGAAGTTGTCAGTGCTAGCTATAGCTGTATTAATTCAATATTAGGCTACCTTCCCTTTCCATGATCCTAATCAGAAGCAGAAGCAAAATGATGCATCATCATTATTCATGTAGCCTGTAATATAAAAGGCAGGGCACTAAAATGGTGATTATATGAGACTCAAATTCCTGGGGTCACTCAGGCCATTTATATGTGAACAAAACGAATAGAAAACAAAAGAAAAGTGCCGATGGTTTTGATTGTGGTGGATGCGTTACAGAGCCGCAAGCCCCAGATAAAAAGGGCACCGAAGACAAAAATCTTCCGTTTACAACCAATATCTGATGTAAAGTTAAAAGAGTCTTCAAAAACTTTTTCCTTCTTTCGCGAGGGCTGTCATACAAAGCCACCATCGGCCCGGACCCGGCCCACACCTGGATACCTCTGACAGAATTTGGCGTCGGCCGCTTATTAAATTTGATAAGACTATTGCATTTTTCCTTGATTACATTTTTTATTTTATGGTGTCATTTAAATCTTCATCGGATCAAACTGAACTTAACACTTTAGAAAGACTTGTTATGTAAACAATTTCGTTTTTCCAAAACTAAAAAGTACTTCCTTTTCTTATTTAGGAAAAGTTGAAGTAGCCAACATAATTATTTCTCTTGCATTTATTTATGATGACATTTATTCCTAACAAATCCCTACTTTATGAGGAATAATCTTATATTTTTGTTTTAAAAGATCTATTGTGTTGTTATTCTTGTGCCCATTTTTATTAAAATTCTTTCCCTTTTTTGTGTTTAAACTTTTTCCTTTTCCTTTTTTTACCTTCTTGTAAATGCTGTTTTTTGCCTGGCTTCCCGTGCTGGGCCCGAGCATCCGACTCCGGATGGGGATCACAAATCCTGTTAGTGATCAGGCCTGGACAGCCCGTTTGCACAGCCAGAGCTCTATGAAAGACAAGGTGGAATATAGCCACAGTTGGCCATTAACCAGAGTCAATCGATTAAAAGGGCTGCCTTTGTAGTTTAAGCTGTCACTAATGAACTAATGAAACACGAAGTGCCTACGCCCCCGGAAATACTTTAGGAAAAAAAAGAATAAAACAAAGAAACTGTATTTAAAAAGGTCGGGAGGTAATGCTCCCATATATACCCACACAAATTCCTGCCTTTAGAAAAAAAAAAAAAAAAGAATAAAATAAAGAAACTGTATTAAAAAAGTTGGGAGGTAATACTCCCATATACACCCACACAAATTCCTGCCGGAAAGACTATAGGAAAAATAAAAAATAAAATAAAATAAAGAAACTGTATAAAAAAAGTTGGGAGGTAATGCTCCCATATATACCCACACAAATTCCTGATGACACAATCGTTTGATAAGGTTGATGACAAAAATATGGGCGCCCTATGAGCTTGTGTTACACGACTATTTCTTCAACATTCCAGATATTTGGAGCAAAACATAATAGAAGTCGAAGCAACTCTCACACTTGGAAGACCACAGTTTTTCCCCTTCAACCTCCGCAGTTAAAAATTTGATTGCACGACCCAGAATGCAGATAATACTGGAAGCAAATCAAACTGTAAATCAGCAGATACATCACTACACTATCTCCGTTTAAAAAGGCTGCATGTTGTCGATCCAGTGACCTTAAGAGGAAATTATTTAATTTGAAAGAAAGATCATGTAATACCCAGCTCTATATTCAATAGAAAGCTAAGATAACATGGACAGTGGGCAGGAAAAGATGTCCAACTAATTGTGAAAGAAAGGCTTGAATTTGTATCAAGTTAAATGCATAGTACAGAGGGAAGAAGAGGAATTTGGAACTTCAAGTGTTGGTAGAGTGCTTTTCAGCGATGGAAAAGAATAGCTCTCAATCTCAATGGAACTGGTTGGCCAGTTACTCTTGCAGTCCGTGTCTTCATGCCAAAGGGCGATCTTTAAATCCTGTTGACGTCAAATTTTGCAGTATACAGATCCCTCCTCAGAGAATATTGCAGGCCACTGGCATATGATTTAGAGTGGAATAACAGGCAGCCAGACGATGGTGTGGGACTGAACAGCCATCCAGTTGTCAATGTGCGAGAGTTATGATACTGAATTACAATTTTAATTTCAAGGTTTAAAATATTGGCTGCAACTGATATACATATATCACAATTATTGTATATGATTTTGAGGTATCTGGGATCTAACGGACCATAAGATATCGGTTCACTGTGGCTGATATGAAATATGGCATATGCCCAATATTACCGATTCCAATACCATTAATCATCAGCAATATCCAATAACCATTCCTATATTTACAATTTTGATTAATTTGGTAACAGAAAAGAAAAAAAGAAACATTGGAACTGGAGATGACTGCATTTCTATAGGACCAGGAAATAAAAATCTCTCCAATTCCCATGTTTCATGTGGTTCAGGATATTGTATCACTGTTGGCAGTCTCTCAAGGAAGCGGAAGCAAAGTGGATCTTGCCCTTTTATGCGTGATAAAACTGTAGCCTTACAGAGACAACAAATGGTGTGGATCAAGACAAAGCAGGACTTTCCAGCCACCACCTCTGCCTCCAACTTCACATTTGATGATATGATAAAGAGGAATGTGGGGGGAAAAAATCCTATTGGCTATTGCCATAGATCACAAGTATTGCCGCATAATGCATGCAGCCAAAAGGTATATCTTCCAATACAAAGTCCTCCAGAGGTATTGACTATTCAAACTTATTTTGACTTAACATTAAGTCGGCCATGAATTTAACTCTAATTCATTGCCATAGGCCCAATCTAAAGTACAAATCAGCAATACCAAATTCGAACAAAGAGGCGATTCAAAGACCCAGGTGGGGTGGCAGTTAGCCTATCATGCAACAATGCAGTTCCATGCCAAGGCATTGAGCTCATGACATTAACTTGAAGTACAGTGGTCAGGAAAAAAAGAGTCAACATCTTCTTGTAAAAATGTCAAGGCAGTTTAGCCAGGCTTGTGATCCCTCCATTTTGCCACTCAAAATCATCTTAAATAAGTGATGAAGGTCTGACAGGAGAAAAAATTACGAACCAGTCATTTGAAGTTTGATACATGGTTGTTAAATATCTATATGCAAATTTGTTAAAAGGAAAGTTTAAACTTCAATAATACTGTGGATTTCAGACTAATAAACGAGTTTATATTACCCTTCCTCCAACCTAAATTCAGCAATAGGACTGTTTTTTGTAATCTGTTTCAACTTTCAATATCAACAGCTGAAGCCACTTCTTTTTTACTGCCTCACACTGACATGGACCAACTGATTTATGAGATCAACTTGTGATTTTAATTAATAGTTCTACATTTTTTAAAGATCTGTATACAGCATGTACTCATATACAGATCTATGTTTAATGAACTGTGTTGTTTCTTTGGAGATTTCCAGGCCCCATCCCCTCGTGTCTTCATCGGAACAAAATTAGAAGTATCCAACTTCAGTCATCTTTGAGAGTGCTAAAACTTGTAATTCAAGAGATCTAGATATACAAAATCATTTCTTTTCTTTTTTAGGGTAAAAACATCAATTGAATCATTGGAATCTTCAATCATGCATTCATTATCTGGTTCCAAGTGCCAAATCACCGATTGCCCTTAATTCCCCTAAATACCCTTTACTATCGGAACCTTGACATTGTAATCTTGTTATTAAGACACCGCTCATACTTGTCTTGCTATAAAGAACAGAAACCTCAAGTATTCAAATGAGCAAATCCGACCACTCCAGATGAGTGGTTGAAACCCAATTATGAGACGCGGTCTGGTGAAAACCCAAGCTCTTGGCTAAGAGGATTGATTTTTGTAAAGAGTCTAGCTTGTAGCTTCGACCCAAAGGGGAAGCCCATTGAGGAAGAGATTGAAAATCCTGATGTAAAAGGCTCTCAGGCAGTGGAATTAGAGTTTGGAACTCTAAACACTAAATTAATGTCAATTTTCATCTTCTCTATCTAACTCTGAACCATCATATGACATAAATGTTCAAGTTATTATCAAGGTTAGGAGGATGTTTCAAGGAGATGTACCTTTATCTAATACATTGATATCAGACACTTCAATACTTGATGGATACTTGTTTATTCCTTCGAGTCTTTGACATATCCACAAACTTTATAATGTATCCTACATGTATCTTAAAGTAAGAAGTTTTGGAACTCTTAACTTCTAACTGTAAGACGAATCTATAAGCCCGCTCCCTTAACAAAGAACTGACTACTGATTTATATAATTTGGGCAATATTTATACCATATGAATGTTTGTGTTATCTCTTATTCATTCTTAAAGCTGTATTAGCACAAAGAGTAATTTAATGATTTTCTTTCCAAGAAAAAGCTACATACCACCAGACAACCTTCTTCACTTATTTCCTTCAAGTTGTTGTGTTTTATGTATTGAGAACTGAGGAAAGCAGCAAATTTTTGTTAGTAGCTCTATGCCAATCAAATAACTCATCTAAATTACTGGGTCTTAAATAATGTTGGGCTTCAACATTCAGCCTCTCAGCTTTGCACATGCACTAAGCACGTAAACAAGACTAATATTGAGAAAAACAAAAGATGAATTACCCTAGATTTATATCTCCGACGTAATCGCAATAAAGCTGAACCAATTTAGCTGCCTCCTGACTACTGATTTATATAATTTGGGCAATATTTATACCATATGAATGTTTGTGTTATCTCTTATTCATTCTTAAAGCTGTATTAGCACAAAGAGTAATTTAATGATTTTCTTTCCAAGAAAAAGCTACATACCACCAGACAACCTTCTTCACTTATTTCCTTCAAGTTGTTGTGTTTTATGTATTGAGAACTGAGGAAAGCAGCAAATTTTTGTTAGTAGCTCTATGCCAATCAAATAACTCATCTAAATTACTGGGTCTTAAATAATGTTGGGCTTCAACATTCAGCCTCTCAGCTTTGCACATGCACTAAGCACGTAAACAAGACTAATATTGAGAAAAACAAAAGATGAATTACCCTAGATTTATATCTCCGACGTAATCGCAATAAAGCTGAACCAATTTAGCTGCCTCCAACAATGTACCAGGATCATTTGCACAGCTGTACGAACAGAGACTGGTCCTCCAATAAAAATCAAATCACACAATAAAATTATTATTAACCAAAAATAAAAAAACAATTTTGCAAAAAGGCTTCTCGTTTCAATTTTATTACCTTGCAAGTGATGAACTCCATGCTCCGATACTTGTCGTTCTCCGATAAGATTCGAGAGTGCAGGATGGGCGTGTTCGCAGCCAGTGCACCGTACTTTTGGCAAAGCATCCTAAAGGGGAGCTCGGAGCTGCCGAGAATCGGAGCGACGACGAGCTTCGGCGCCCCGAGGCTGTTCCAATGGGCCCACGCTCTGTCGACGCTGTAATTGGGCGTCTGACGCGGGCGGGGGAGAGGGAGAGGTTTGAGATCAGGGAGGGATTGATCGGAGAGGGAGCAAGCGGTGGTGAGGGAGGACGAGAGGAGGTCTTCCTGCGGCGGCGGTGGCGTCAAGGGAGGAGTTAGGGTTTTGGAGAGGGAGAAGGAGGAGGGGTTGACGAGGGCCCGGATGAGGCCGACTTTTCCGGAGGCGTTGGAGAGAGAGGGAGAAGCAACTAGCAAGCCCGAAACCTTCATTCGAGTCCAATCGGAAGCCAAGCAGTACAACTTGGGCTGTTTAAGGGCCGGTTAGGCCGTAACTAGGTGGGCCTCCAAATAAGCCATCAGGAGGTCCTCGAATTTTTATTTTTTATTTTTGAAAATTAGACGGTGCTTATCCAAGTTAAATTTGGCGCATCTAACTGAGAACCTAAACCCATTATCTTGGAAATAGAAGATGTCACCAACAGACTAACTATTTTCAAGTTTTATCTTTTTAGTGGATACCAAAAAAAGATAGCAATTAGTAAAGATGTGGTACTTCTCTCTTTTTCTTTTTCTATTTTTTTTCCCTGACTACGCGGCAATCAAAACTCAAAATTTTATACCATGGATATCAATAATAATTAATCCTACTTTTATTTTTTGTTCCGCTTAACTCACTTCCCCGAAACCCATTATATATATATATATATATATTAAAAAAATATGAAAATATGGTATTAGCTTTAGTTAGGGAATTAAGTTTCCTGGGTAGAGAGTCTTTCAATTTGATTCTGAGGGAAATGCAGACAATAATATAGGCAGGCAATTATATCACGACGGTAGTTTCTTGGTGTCATCAGGACAGTGCCAACTAATGGTACAAATTAAGGAGAATGCAGTCCAATTAATTAATCAATAAAAAAAAAACAAAATGCTTTGGTGTCTCGGAATCTTATACTTGATAATTAGAAAAGAGCAACATGTTGAGTAAGGTTTAGTATAATGTAAGCTTGAACAAAACTATAATTTAGGCCCAGTGGGCAAGCAAGATGGGCCAAGCAGAAAGGCAGTTTTTGGCTGGAACCCCCACCCACTCTCATTTGATTCTGGCGTCAACCAATCCTTCAACTTGACTATTTATATAAAAGGGGGAAAAAATAAGTCATTGCTTGTTCAATAATTTATTACCCAAAAAAAATAAAAAATTAAGTAGAAGTCACTCATTTTGGCTGGAGAGGGAGCAAAGAGAATTGCTTGATGAGTAGTGTTTTTGGTATTATTTTATGTTCCATTGTTACCTATTCTTTAAATATATAGATATGGCTTGGGTTTGTTTAGTAAATATGATTTTGAAGAGAGAGAGAGAGAGAGAGAGAGAAGGAAGAAGAAATCCAATGAATTTTAGCAAGCCCAAAAGTCCAAGACCTGACTACATCATTCAAGATCCATATAAGAATAAGTTTGATTGAGGTATGCAAGTCATACATACATACCATATGAAAGCTAATAAATGGTAAGCAACTCAGTAAAAATAATAATTTATAAAATTTTGAGCTTCTACATTATGGTGGAAACAAACTCATCTGCTACTTTGTCGTCCCTTACAAATTGGGGGGGGGGGGGGGGGGGGGGGGGGGGCTCACATAGTTGAATTGATATTTGCATTAGACAAATAAAAAAGAATCAGCCAGCCAAAAGCATTCAAGTTCAAGGTCAAGGAAAATTAAATTGTTAAAAGCAATCATTCAAAGATCAAATAGCGGCCAACTCAGCTTCCTTGATATTGAAATTTTTCTTGCTATGCAGTAATTAGCAAAACAATCACAATTTTAGCATATGAACTACAGTTGAGGTAATTTTTGAATCATGGAAAATATAATTCAATTCTCTATAATTTTCTCATAAAGAAAATCTTTTAGTTCAGTCTCTATTTTTGCTAAATATGTGTTGAAATTACATGGATTTCTGTATTCATTGTAATTGAATTTCTTTATTTGTAATCTTCAAGAAGTAACTTCTTTCTCACACTAAACATATCTGAATCGCACTTATTATGTATCAAAATAGATAAGATGGAGGAGGAACATGCAATTTATGGTAGCGTATCATATTTTTATTATTTTAAAATTTAAATTAATATATTATTACATCTGTCAATGTATGATAATATTTAATAATTAATGAATTTATATCAGTTGCGATTTAAAAAGATTCATTTAGTTAACATATCATTTTTTTTTAGTGAATTCAAAACTAAAACTTTGCTCTTTATTCATTCGTCTTCTTATTAGATAATCATTCAATGTGTTTATTCATTCGTCTTCTTATTAGATAATCATTCAATGTATCACTCGATCTTTGTAATTTGCTTTAATATACTGAAATTAAGTAAAACTCTTTTGTCCTATGAACTGATCCGTAAACGATTTAAATGGTGCACTTGTGATTACATACTTTAAGGCTATTCTTGGGAGATTAGTTTTGAAGTGTTCTGAAGTATTTTGGACGGATTTGCTATGAAGTGTTTATAAAAACACTTGCTTGTGAGTATTTTAACAAGTGTTTTGGATTGTTTTTCAGAACACTCCAAATCGGGGTATTTAGGAGTATTCTGAATAATTTATCAAAAGATACCCTCTCTTTTTATAGTTCCAACTCTCTACTACGTAATTTTCTTTTTCCTAATTTGACATGTATGTCTTTTTATTTACTTATGAAACCCATGAAAATTTACAAGAAAACTAAACTCCCAATTATAAGTCTGAACACTCCAAAAAATACGATCAGAACATTCCAAAACATATACTGTCAAAGCACTCAAAAACACACACTATAAAAACACTCCAAAACACTTTGTTTTTGATATCTAACCACAACCTAAGTCCCGTCCAGAATCGTAGCATTAATTTCAGACACAATTCAGTCCCTACCTCTCTTAGTAGATTTAATTAGCATATATATATATATATATATATATATATATATATATATATATATCATTCACCTGATCAGAGCACGAAGTTGAACGTAGGGGAGTGAGCGATGAGAATCATAGCCTCCAGTGATTTTTACGTTATCAAGAAGGAAACCACCGCCTCCGGTCACCCATTTACCGACAAACGTACGCGTCCACATTATATTCTAAATCAAATTCCACATGGATACAGCCTCGCCTTCGGGTTTTTTTTTTTTTTTTTTTTTCTTTTTTTTTTCTTTCTGTCACCATAAACACAGCGCAGAGCCTCAACAGTTGAGAATTCAAGCAGGCAGCAACTGTCAAAGTGCAACATGGAATTTGCTATTGCTGCGGTTGCCGCGTCTGTTTCCTAAAGGATCGAATAATGAAACTTTGTCACGAAAAAGCGCAAATTTCAAGGGAAGTCACGTGCACAACAAAATACGGGAACTTCTAGATGGGCACAGTTTTTTTTTCCTAGTGAGCCCATTTTTCCTAGTAAGCACACCTTTTTTTGTGAAAATTAAGGGTTTTTCCTAGTGAGCACATCAATATTCCCTAACTACCCCTCTCCTCTTCTCTCTCTCCGATCCCCCTGCCCCCGCTCGCCCACGCCCCCCATGCCCCCGCTCGCCCTCGCCGCCGCCCAAGCCCCCCATGCCGCCGCTCGCCCTCGCCGCCCCTGCTTGCCCTCACCGCCACCCTCGCCCTCGCCGCCGCCCACGCCCCCCATGCCCCCGCTCTCCCTCACTGCCCCCGCTCGCCCTCGCCCCCTGCCCCCGCTCGCCCGGGCTAACCACCCCCGCCCCCACCTCCGCCCCTCGCTCGCCCTCGCCCCAAATGCATTGGTTCCTCCCCACTCCCCCGCCTTGTCCACTCCTCCGCGGCCTTCGAGACCTCGTTGGCGACGGAGGAGATCGAGGAGAAGAAGGCGGTGGGGATTCGCTGAAACGGTAAAAATCTCAGTAAAAATCCAGTAAAAATTCATTTCTTTTCTGTCCTAATTTTTTGCTCCAGTAAAAATCCCAATTACTGTTAAAATTTGATTTTGCGGCGAAAATGGTTTCTCAATGTTTGTGAAGATTTTAGGGGAAGTATATCGATATAGGGCAAGTTGAAAGAGTAAAGGGACGATCGGATGAAACATTGGATGTATGTGATCTTATATGAATGACATATTGCTCGATAGGAATGAGTGGAAAATGATCATCATGTGATTGATCAGACGTGATTCTGTTTTGGTTCATGTAGCCTACACTAAGTGTTTGGGATAAAAGGCTTGGCTGTTGTTGTTGTACAGAAATCTGATCGAATATGTTATAAATATGTTATGTTGTAAATTAGTAACATGTACTACAAGTCATTTTATACTTATCTAAAATTATTCAAATGTTCAAAATGAAGTATAGATCATTTTATATTTGTCCAAAATTGTGAAATGAAGTGTAATTCAAAACACATTATACATCCAAGAATATTTGGAAATTAATTATTAGTGTTTCAAAATTATTTACTCATTCCTCGTTATGCAATGAAAGATTATTTAATATTAAGTTGCTTTGAACATCTCTCATATTTACCACTCCAACATAATCTCAATGAAAGATTATCGATAGGTATGTTGTGATTTCTCTCCTCTTTTTTTTTTTTTTTGTTTTTTGTCATTGTTCAAGTTATGAGAGGTTTTTTGCTAAATATTTGGAGTGTGTGCTGGGGATGGTTTGGCTAACTGGTCTTTTGTTACAAGAATATTTTTATATCCTAATCGGCAAATCACATATATCATAACTAGTCCAATTAAACAATGTCCCGTGTGTGCGTGCGTGCACACATGCACTTTTGACTATTTCTATAAATTTAATGCAAATTTTGCTCCCTTGTTTCAATCTTTTTTGTTTTTTCTTCTAAGCATTGATGTATAAGGTTAGTAAAGAAATTTCTCTTGTTAATATGCCTAGTCCAATTTTCTTAAATGGTGTTGGGTAGGAAATATAAGAATATGAATGAATATGATTTTTGGATTTTGATATGAATACCTTCAAATATTAGAACGAGATCCAAGTAAGCCTATAATGGATTCTAGTTAGAACACACGTTGCTTTCTTTATATCTAAGAATGAGGTCAGACATAATAACTTTGATTTCAATTTTATCATAGTAGTTGTTTATCTAAAATATCTTACTTTGTTATCATTTCAGGAATGAGATTCAAGACCGGGTGCACACAAGCTGATGTTAACACAGTAGCATAGTCCCCCACCGAAAGTCCCAGCTCTGTAAGACGCCGTCCACCCAAAAAGAAGCAACTCGCTCGAAAGTCTCGAAGAATCTAGAATTTGTTGGGTTTTTTTATTTTTAATTGAGCCTTAAACTATACCTTACGATGATTATTCATGTCAACATAAAAATGAAGTTGTTAGCATGGAATATAAATTGATTTTATTTTGTAGTTTCATGTAAATGAAGTTGTAGTCAAGTAACATATTTTATATATCAAGTTGTAGTTTTGGATATCACTCTTCAATTAAATTTTTGAAACAATGAATGAATTGTTGATACGTAGAATTTTTGTTGCCGTTATTCTTTGTTTTTGAAACTATGAATGATTTATTAATATTGTGTGTTTTGATACCAAATTGGGTGTAGGAAACACGAACAAGTAATTATATTTGTTAGGGTATATTATTTATCTTCCGTATTCGTGGTTGTACGCACCGTATCAGGGCATCTCTAGTCCTGTATTCTTGATTCGGGTTTACAGAACCGGATCAATTTTAGTTGATCCGGGACTGTAAACCCGGATCAAGAAGTTAGAGCTCTGGCACTCTGTCCGGACTAGCCAGCCCGGATCAGTGCAGTTGATCCGGGCTAGCAGCCCCGGATCAACTGCACAGATCCGGGCTGACTAGCCCGGACCTGCCCACTCCATCCGGGACTGATAACCCGGATGGGTTTGCCTCATCCGGGTTAGCAGTCCCGGATGGAATTTTAGAGGACAGTTTTGGAAAAAAAATAAATGGCAAAAGGATAAAAAAGTTGAACTTTTAAAGTGGGCTCAGTAGGAAATATGCTGTGCCCATCTAGAAACTCCCCAAAAAACGCGTACAATATGGAATTAAAAAAGTTCACTGAGATGCTATTTATCATACAAAAATCCCTTATTAGATATATGGCTATATCTAATAAGTGATTAAACAAGTTTCATGTCTACTGACATGTCATTATCTAAACCTGAGTGCATGATCCATATTGCGGTCAAACACAATTAAGAACCTGTAAAATAATTAAAAACTTTCACTCTTCATAAAAAATTCCTGAGATGTTGCAAGACAATATTAGTTAGAGCAGAAATAAAGATGGGTCAGATTTTATTTTACCCTTTTACCTTTGTCTTTTTTTTTTTTTTTTTTTTTTCTCTCTCGGGTTGATGCTGAATGAATAATAATAATAATGAACACTGACTAATTAAGCTCAAAAAGAAGAAAACTGCAGGTTTAGTGGACTGTTAATACACCTGTCACCCCTGTTTGATCTTTATATAATCAGTTGCATTTGTTTTATTTATTTTTTTATTTTTTTATCGTAAACGGTGGGTGATCAATTGCATTTGTTTAATGAATTTATTTGATAAGAAACAGTTGAGATCATGGGAGGGATGTTGATAAGAGTGGGGCTCTGATCAAGTTGGGAGTATCTTAAAGACACTGCTTGTGCCTTTGTGGGGGACCTCACCTAGATGCCCATACTCCTTCATTTGTCAGAATCCATAACCAGTCCATTCCTTCAGATTTGCAATTAAATCATAAGATATGTATATGAGCAAAAATGCATAAACAAACAAATGGGAGAAGCACTATATAAAGGAAACAAAAAGATAATTTCTTTTGGGGTATTTACTGGTTTGTCCCTCAAATCTTTATATATTATGATTTTGCCCCCCAAATCTTCATATTTAGAATTTTGCCCCCCAAATCTCATAAGTTACAACAATTTTGCCCCCCTCTCTAACTTTCCCAACACAGTTAAATATTTGACCATTTTACCCCTCTTTTTCTCTTTTATTTTTCTCCTCTCTTCTTCTTCTCTCTTCCTCGTCTCTTCACCTTATCATCAAACACCTGCATGTTCTCAAAGTAGAATTTAGTTTCTTGTATCTATCTATATACGTGTACTATTTCAGAATCCTCAACTTTGTACTCATGTCATGTTAGTTTTTCCTCTTCCCATGAGAATTGGTAACAACCGATTTGAGAAAGTTAAAGATGAGAATCGGTAACAACCGATTTTATCAGTTAAAAATATGGTCTTATCAGTTAAATATATGGTCCATGTATTCCACGATTTTAGGAACGAAATCACGTTCAAAACTGTCCCACTTTTTGTGTTCGGTGGAAAACGGCTCCGTGATAGACAGAGCCTATTTATACCGTGTTTTCTCCTCAGGTTAGGTCCCTATGCCTTACAATCTCCTACAGTAAAAAATACACCATCTAATTGAGGTTGTGTGAGGTTTAGAAGCACCCAAACCGAAATTAAACACATTCTCTTGAGTGTTTTTACAGCTTGAACTGCAATGGCTGGAGGTATGAATTTCGATTCAATTTTTACTTCCGCTTTTAATTCATCAATGTTCACTTAGATCATTGAATATGTTTAGGATTAACATTAGGATCGATTTATTTTAACATTTGGTATCAGAGCAGCGTTAAATTTTCATTCTCTGCCTTGCTTTATTTTTAATGTTTCAATTATGTCAAAATTGACATTTAACATTTATGCTAGTAAAATTTTCCTGATCTGATACATGAATAGTTGTGTTTTCACCACTTTACGTCGGCCGTATTTGATTGGTGCTGATTGCATGAGGGATTTGCATTTGCAAAATGAGAAGAAGAGAGAAATTTTAGAGAATTCCCGAGCAAAAATTTCAAAGTGGGTTTAATTACAGCTACTAATTTGAATGTAAATCAGAACTTCCTAAAAAAAAAAAAATATATCCAAGTTTTCATATGCAAATGCAAATACAAATACAACACGGCATTAGTTGAATCAACTGGGCTATTGTATGTATAATAATAAAAAAAAAAAAACTATACACACAATATTAAGTTAAATCATTTAGTACATCAAAAATTTTAATTTTGTGTTTATATTGCTTATGGTTTTGTGCAATTTATATGATCATATTTTGTGAATTAAATTAAATGTTGTGTGATCCATATAATTTCAATTAATTAAGGAGTAGTCACAGCATCTTTAATTATGCAAAATTATATATTAAGTGTTTTAGGATCACATTATGACATTAATTGTGGTTAGTCATATTGAAAATAATAGATTTTATCCCATAGGATTTTTTATTATATTTGTATGATTAATTAGGATAAAATATCAAACTATATTTCCTAATTTACCCACAGGGATTAGGAAAAGAAACATAATTTGATAGTTTTATCATGAATTTAAGATGAATCTAATTGAATTAGAACTTTAGCCCACAGGTAAGTTTTATGTCACTAGATTCATATTATACATGATTTTACATTGGTAGAACATGTTATATAGCCTCAAATTTTGTAACATGAGTATGAATATTTGATTTATGGAGTACCTATGAATTTTTCTGATATAAAATGTGATATTCCTGAGCTCAAAGGTGATAATTATAAAGTGTGGAAGGAAAGAATTCTCCTTCATTTAGGTTGGATGGATATTGATTATGCTATTCGGAAAGACGAACCACCTGCCATTACTGAGACCAGCATCCCTGATGAAGTTGATCTTTATGAAAAGTGGAAGCGATCTAATCGCCTCTCTGTTATGTTCATAAAGACAAAAATATCTGCTGGTCTTAAAGGTTCCGTCGAGCAGTATAACAAAATCTGAGAATTGCTTAAGGCCATTGACGAACAATTCGTGACTTCAGATAAAGTAATGGCCAACACCCTCATTATGCAGTTTTCATCCTTAAAGCTCACCGGCATTAAGGGTGTGCGCGATCATATCATGCGCATGAGAGATATAGCGGCCCAACTCAAGACTTTGGAAGTTGAGATGTCCGATTCATTCCTGGTTCACTATATCCTTTGCACTTTGCCTCAACAATATGGCCCATTCAAGATCTCCTACAACACACATAAGGATAAATGGTCCATTAATGAGTTGTTGACCATGTGTGTTCAGGAAGAGGGCATGCTACTTATGGAGGGAAGTGAAAAGGAAATCGTGAATTTGACGACTCCAGAAAAGAAGAAGAATGATCAGGCCAAGGACAAGGGAAAGGAAAAAATCCCTCCTCAAAAGGACATTAAGAAGGAGATTGCGTACTTCTTTTGCAAGAAGAAGGGGCACGTTAAGAAGCAATGCTCCAAGTTCATGAAGTGGCTTGACAAGAAAGACACTCAACTCTCACTTGTTTGTTATGAATCCAATATGATTGATGTTAATCATAACACATGGTGGATTGATCTGGTTCTAAGATCTATGTAACCAATTCATTGCAGGACTTGCGAGACCTGCGGAAACCAGTGTGAAGTGAGCGAAGCATCTATTCAGGAAACATGATGCCCTCACATGTGGAAGCCATTGGCACGTGCAGATTGGTTCTAAGTAGTGGTTTCATTTTAAATTTAAAAAAGACCTTTTATATTCCCAAATTTTCTAGGAATTTGATTTCAGTTTCCAGACTTATATCAGTTGGTTATTCCTTTAACTTTTCGGACTCTGATTTTAATTTATTTATAAATTTGATGTTATTGGATATGGTACTTTGTCTGATAGTCTTTTTCTGCTTAATTTACAAAATGATGATAACCATACTACTATGCACGTTCATAAAAGTGTTGGTACAAAACGATGTGCTGTAAATGAAGAGTCTTCTATGTTGTGGTATCGGAGATTGGGACATATCTCCATTGATAGAATTAAAAGGTTGATAAATGATGGAGTACTTAGTGCTCTAGATTTTACCGATTTTGAGACTTGCATAGACTACATTAAGGGCAAGCAGACTAACAAGTCGAAAAAGGGTACCAAAAGAAGCTCTGAATTATTGGAGATCATACACACAGACATTTGTAGTCCAGACTTGGATGCATACCGTGATAAATACTTCATCTCTTTCATAGATGATTACTCACGATACATGTATCTCTATTTGCTTAACGTTAAAAATGAAGCTCTAGATGCTTTTAAGGTTTTTAAAGCTGAAGTAGAGAAACAATGCGGTAAACAGATTAAGATCGTGAGATCCGATAGAGGTGGAGAATACTATGGTAGATACACTGAGAGTGGATAAGCGACTGGTCCATTTGCGAAGTTTCTTCAAGAAAATGGGATTGTTGCCCAATACAATTTGCCTGGTTCTCCAGACCAGAGTGGGGCAGCTGAAAGAAGAAACCGAACATTATTGGACATGGTGCGTAGCATGCTTGCCAACTCCAAGCTTCCTAACTCCTTGTGGAATGAAGCTCTTAAGACGGCAGTGTACATATTAAACCGAGTTCCAACCAAGGCTGTACCAAAGATGCCTTTTGAGTTATTCAAAGGTTGGAAGCCGAGTTTACGACATATACACATTTGGGGATGTCCGTCTGAAATAAGAGTCTACAATCTACATGAGAAGAAGTTAGACCCAAGGACCATAAGTGGGTATTTCGTTGGATATGCAGAAAGGTCTAAGGGATACAGATTTTATTGCTCATTTCATAGCACTAGATTTGTGGAATCAAGAAATGCAAAATTTCTTGAGAATGACTTGATTAGAGGGAGTGATCAATCCCGGGGCAGTGGTCCTGAGAAAGATCATTCAGATGCTCAGTGTGCCACTTCAAGCAACAAACTGATCATTGTTGTTAACAACACACCTCGAGTACAAAATCATATTGAAAGATCAGTCTATAAAGTTCCACAAGCTATTGAGCCTGATCCAGTAGATACTGAAGTTCAACGATTCCTGAAGCTGTTGAACAACCTGCTGAACAACATGATCCTGCTTCACAGGATCATAATGATGCGGCATTAAGAAGATCTGCTAGAGTAAGGAAATCAGCGATTCCTAGTGACTATGTTGTGTATTTACAAGAGTCTGACTACAATGTTGGAGCCGAAAATGATCCTGAAACGTTTCCACAGGCCATGAGTTGTGAGAATTCAAACTTATGTTACAATGCCATTAAAGAAGAGATGAATTCAATGGCATCTAACAAGGTCTGGGATCTCGTCAAGTTGCCTGATGGTGTAAAAACTATTGGATGTAAATGGGCCTTCAAAATAAATAAAGACTCAAAAGGCAACATTGAGAGACATAAGGCAAGACTTGTTGCCAAAGGATTCACTCAAGGGGAAGGAATCGATTACACGGAAACATTTTCTTCTGTATCTAAGAAAGATTCGCTTCGAGTAATTATGGCATTAGTCGCCCATTTTGATTTAGAATTACATCAAATGGATGTGAAAACGACATTCCTTAATGGTGATCTAGGGGAAGAGGTTTACATGAAACAACCTGAAGGATTTTCTTCTAGTGGTGGTGAGCACTTGGTCTGTAAGCTTAATAAATCCATATATGGATTAAAACAAGCTTCACGTCAATGGTATTTGAAATTCCATGATGTTATCACTTCATTGGGTTTCAAAGAGAACGTCGTGGATCATTGCATATACCAAAAGGTCAGTGGGAGCAAGATTTGTTTCCTTATTCTATATGTGGATGATATTTTGCTTGCAACCAATGATAAAGGCTTGCTATATGAAGCGAAACAATTCCTCTCGAAGAACTTTGATATGAAGGATATGGGTGAGGCATCTTATGTCATTGGCATTAAGATCCATAGGGAAAGATCTCGAAGTATTTTGGGTTTATCTCAAGAGACCTATATCAACAAAGTTTTAGAGAGATTTCGGATGAAGGATTGTTCATCGAGTGTAGCACCCATTGTGAAGGGTGACAAATTTAGTTTAATACAATGTCCCAAAAATGAGCTTGAGCGGGAACAGATGAAGAACATTCCATATGCTTCAGCTGTTGGAAGCCTGATGTATGCTCAGGTCTGTACCAGACCTGACATTGCATTTGTTGTTGGGATGCTGAGGAGATATCAGAGTAATTCATGAATTGACCACTGAAAAGCTGCAAAGAAAGTAATGAGATACTTTCAAGGTACAAAAGATTACATGCTCATGTACAGACGGATCGACAATTTGGAGGTGATTGGTTACTCGGATTCAGACTTTGTTGGTTGTGTTGATTCACGCAAATCAATATCTAGTTACATTTTTATGCTTGCCAGTGGAGCTGCATCTTGGAGGAATACGAAGCAGACATTGACTGCTACTTCCACTATGGAGGCCGAGTTCGTATCATGTTTTGAGGTTACCTCACATGGTGTATGGTTGAAGAGTTTCATGTCTGGGCTTAGAATAATTGACTCAGTTTCTAGGCCATTGAAATTGTACTGTGACAACTCAGCTGCTGTGTTTATGGCTAAGAATAACAAGAGTGGAAGTCGTAGTAAGCACATCGACATTAAATACTTAGCCATTAGAGAACGTGTTAAAGAGAAGAAAGTGGTCATTGAGCACGTTAGCACTGAGTTAATGATTGCTAATTCTTTAACTAAAGGCATGCCACCAAAGAATTTTAAGGATCATGTAGCAAGAATGGGACTTGGTCCCGTGATGTAATTTTTATGGTACGTACATTTGATATTTTTTCTTTTAATGAAGCTCTTATTTAGTTGATGTTTTCTCATTTGTTTTGTGCACATTTATTTATTTTGAGAAATGTCATTAAGTTAGGACCTTGAATAAACATTGGTTTATTCATTAAGTTTTATGGGATTGAGAGATACAATGCATCGTAATACATGGAAGATAATACTCGTCATTAGAGGACCTATCGCCATGATTCATGTATTTTGTTTCTCATTATTGTGAATGATGGAATATATGGACCAAGTGGGAGAATGTTAGTTTTTCCTCTTTCCATGAGAATCGGTAACAACCGATTTGAGAAAGTTAAAGATGAGAATCTGTAACAACCGATTTTATCAGTTAAATATATGGTCTTATCAGTTAAACATATGGTCCATGTATTCCACGATTTTAGAAACGAAATCACGTTCAAAACTGCCCCACTTTTTGTGCTCGGTAGAAAACAGCTCCGTGATGGACATAGCCTATTTATACTATGTTTTCTCCTCAGGTTAGGTCCCTATGCCTTACAATCTCCTACAGTCAAAAATACGCCATCTAATTGAGGTTGTGTGAGGTTTAGAAGCACCCAAACAGATATTAAACACAATCTCTTGAGTGTTTTTACAGTTTGAACTGCATTGGCTGGAGGTATGAATTTCAATTCAATTTTTACTTCCGCTTTTAATTCATCAATGTTCACTTAGATCATTAAATATGCTTAGGATTAACATTAGGATCGATTTATTTTAACATGTCATACCTCTTCGATCGATTTCAGGCATGATTTAGAGACAAAGCTGCATACTACATTTACGTGCATATTCAAACATCAGAACATGCATCGGGAAATTATGTCTTGAATCGGGACTTCAATTACTAAAAAGATACCAGGCTCTCAAAAGTTAAGATTGTTACAAAATCAGAATATATATATATATATGTCCGTATGCTTTCCTGAAAATCACTTCTCATAGATAATGCCACGAGAGCACTTAAAGAATATCTCAGAATAAAACCAAAAATAGCAATTTGTCGTATATTTTAATTCCAGAAATCTTGTCCGTCCTAATTATAGAGAGCTACTATAAATTAGTTAGTTAGCTTGTCTCCTATATGGAAAATATTTTTAAGGGCCGACCAAAGTGCTTAATATCAATTCCTCTATATATTTTTAAAATCAAGGATAATTGAAGCCCATTCCCTCTCCTAAAGAAAACATACAGAGAGGCAACAGTAACTGTAAAATAATATCTTGGCTGGTAGGCTAAATATCAAAGAAGCGCACCGATCAAAAGCGTATTCGAGGAGAATCCCTGCACTCTTCTCTCTCTCTTTCTCTCTCATTGCTCACATCCCCATCTCTACTCCAGCTTGCTCAAATCTTATAATATTAATAACTTATCAAATCTACTATGATTGATTTACTTCTCTTAAACAATTATTCTGTCAAAGAGGTAGCTCTCTTTCCCATATCACAATTATCAATCATCAAATCTCCCTTCTATAGAGTCTGTACCTCCTCTCCTCTCCTCTCCTCTCCATTGACCGCAACCCATATCTCTTTTCCTTCCTCCCATTTTCTGAGATGAAGATACAGTGCGATGTATGCAGCGGGGATGAGGCCTCTGTCTTCTGCTGCGCTGACGAGGCCGCTCTCTGCGACGCCTGCGATCGCCGCGTCCACCATGCTAACAAGCTTGCCAGCAAGCACCGCCGCTTCTCGCTCTCCTCCGCAGAACAAACTCAACTCCTCCTATGTGACATCTGTAAGGTGACAGTATATCTATATCGAATCTTTGTTCCCCTCATAGTTTTTGTAAAAACTAAACGGTAGGAACTTTGATTATGTTGCAGGAGAGGAGAGGGTTTGTGTTCTGCCAGGAGGACCGGGCAATCCTTTGCCGGGACTGTGACGAACCGATCCACAGTGCCAATCAGCTCAGCATGAAACACAGCAGGTTCTTGCTGACCGGTTCACGGCTCTCAGCCACACCCTTATCTTCTACCTTGCCTCTGCAGGATGCTATAGAGTTCGATAATAACAGTAACAGCAACAGCTCCAAGGCAACTGTCGAGAAATCCAATCAGAATAAATCCATGGCTGTCAAAGAATCTTCGGTCATTATCACTCCCACATCTACACCTGCCCCTAGCAATGGAAGCAGCAGCAGCATATCAGAGTATCTGATAAAGACTATTCCAGGCTATTGTGTGGAGGACTTGCTCGTCGACGAAGCAAACGGACTATTCAAGGTATACATATGCAAATTGTACACCTATAACTCCCATATACTTGACTCTCAAGTTCCAAGTATTCGCTAGTTTTTTAACCAAATAATCTCTCCTTTTATAAGCAGAGTGGTGAGGCGGTGCCATTTTCGGAGCCTGAACTAGCTGCTGCTGCTGCTGCAGAGGAGTTCCCCATCTGGGTACCTGATCAAGTTCAATCCTTGAATTTTCTCCAAACTAGTTTCAGCGGTTCGGTGCAGTGTAGTATTGGTTTTGGTCTCAAGGAACTGAATCAAAACCAGCAGTATTATCATCATGGATTGAAGGTGTCAAGGGAACAGTTGAGTGATGAATCTTTTATGGTGCCTGAGATCAACACTCCAGTTTCAAGTGCCAACAAGAGACCCAGGCCTTCTTCAGCTTGGGATTTCTAGTTGATCTTTCTTACTTTTTGCTCTTTCGTCACTGTTTTCTCATTTCCGTTTCTTAGTTTCTTTGTTTCATCTTGTACTGAAACTCTCTGGGGCTTGTTTTGTATCCTTCTCAACCGACTGTATGATATATTAGAATCCTCTACTCACCCATATGTTAATCTGTTGCTTCTTTCTTTGCTGTTTACTTTGTTAAAAGGAGAAAAAATAATGACATATACGCGGGAAGATGAAAAGGGGAGTTGGACAAATCAATTGCTTGGTTGCCTCAAATCATCCATCTCAACTTGATGAGATTATCCATGAAGGGTGGTTCACTCGCCAAATCAGGTTGGTTTAGATTCAGATTGCACTGAATTTGAGTCTGGGTTGGACACGGGAATTCTCATCAATAGTTCTGGTTTAGGTTCTTAGGAGTCTTCTACAGTTTAAAAGCTTTTAGAAATTACAGCTGACTGTCAACCTTCAGCCTTTTCCTTGCATCTGCAGCATCCATCTACATTTAACTTTCACTACCACATGGACTTTATCAAGCAACAGAGATTGTCAGTTCCTAGCCAATGAACCTGACTGTTAATGATTTGAATAAACTCATTATAGGCAAGAGTTAGATTTAATTTCTGTAATTCCATATGCATATCCTGGCGTACTTCTAGCACTGTAAAAGGTTTTATCTTCAGATTGGTGTGGTACCTCAATGGAGATTATAAGAAAAAAATTAAAAAATTAAAAACCAAAACTTCTATTTCTGCCATATTTTAGCAGCTAAAAGCCCAACACATCCATAACTTGATATAGAGAAGAAAATCATTTAAATACAGGCCTAATGGTCCATGGTATATACTCCAATATCCCACATGCACGCAGACTACTCCTACCACTAATTAACCAAATAAGTACCCAAATGTAAAAAAACCTCACATGGCCATTTTTGGGACTTGAACCTGGAATCTCCCCCAAGAAATGGAGGGGTGTCACCCATGGGACATCCTGTTTTCACATATAGGCATGTCTCATTCTTAGATAGTCATGCGAACATACACGAAACATACCAGATAGTTCTAATGTTTGGTCTGGGTGAAACAAAATTTATGTTGCCATGGTGCCATCCATCTTTTCTTCGTCACTGTGCTAACTAAAAAACAGGTATTGTGTTCATTGATGAGGTGCAGGCATTACCCGCCTAAGGAAACAAGATTGCGTTGGGTCTGACTTCCTTGAAGTGGGTTGCATAGCACAGGACTTCTACCCAGTGCTGCTTGGCAATGCACGGCCCAGGGTTAAAACATCCCAGCATATTAGCTGTCTCTGATCATTACGGCCCAAATTAATGCCATTGCCCTCATATCCATCCCTCCTATAAATCTCTCCTTCATAGTATCTGTTGCTGAGACCTGAGAGTCCGTTGATGGACATTTTCTTGCATCAGAGACACACACACACACACAGAGGCAAGGCTGCAGTCTTTTGCGCCCCTGTACTTTTCTATATTGGAATTTTTCACTATGGGAGTTTCCCACAGTGTTGCTTTAACAACTTCATTGAGCTAAAAGGGAAATTAAACTCTCACTCCTCAAATATGATGAATATTAAAAGTTGCCAGCTCAAAGTTCCTTCCTAGAATGATTACAAGTAAAATTTAGTTCCTAACCCTCTCTGAAACACACTCTGCTAGCAGTAACAAAGGCCATCAGTAGCACATCAGAGAATTAAAGACGATGGTTTAGTTCTTAAGTAAACCTATCAAGAAATATCAATACTACGTAAATTTGCAAGTTCGAGAGGCAAGTTAAGAGTTCCGTATCTGTCTGGCACAGGAGTTGATGGATCTTTTTACCAGCCAATCAGCCGGTTGATAATTGTATTGATGGAAGATATGGTGGTCTTCGAAAACGAGTGCTTGAAGGAGGCGCTTGCACTCCTTGGTGTCTTTGTACAAAGATTGCCTGACATATGAATGGCGTTAGAAGAAGCGTCTGATAATGACTGGGATTAAAGATTGGGATAACAACGGGCGTCTGATAGGAGCACGACTACGTCTGTCTCCCTTGCCATCATAAATCCCCTCTGCCGACCCCAAGTGGCTCCGTCTCAGCTATGAACCAAGATATAACACTCGATCAACCCTCCTCAAGGATAGCAAGCACCTGCATTACCTCTTATAACAATAAACATGAGTTGCGTCCGTAGAGACACTCCAATCAAAAGTTCACTTTGTTTTCAGTCAATGCTGGAGCAGGACACTAGAAAAGGGATCTCCAGTAGCCTCATTGTGAGTCAGCACTTACTCCATTTCCTTTCCTGAATGCTACTACCATGTCCAATGCAGCATTTCTGCAAATGCGTTACGGGCACTTGCACTTCCTCAACATATAACCACCAAACAATCCTCAGCATCCACAACAGACAATGTTAGCTCTGAAAATACATGCATGCGTAGCTTGTTTGTCAATTGTCTATCCATTTCCTTTTCAGAAGGCTGCCGTGTCCACTGACGCACTTCTGCAAACACATTTCAGTGCAGGCAACATCTCTTCTTTAAGTTTAAGAAGATCAAGTGCCGAAGGCCCATTACATGCACAAAGGCCCATTAGGCTTTAGTTTTTCTTCATATAAATATAAGTAAATTCAAAATAAAGAAAGGAAACTTGGGCCCAGCGAGGGGCACGTGCACATCACATGATAGGGGGAAGGTGTTTGAAAATAAATAAATAAATAATTTCTTGACATTTTCGCAACAAAAAAGAGGAGAAGAGAAGAGAAAACAAAACAAAAAAGTAATTAAAAGAGAGGAAGGAGCGAGGGAGTCTACTCTCTCTCTTCGTTGTTGTTGTTGTTGTTCCTTTCCTAAATTAGGTCTTTGTCTGAATCGCTTGCCGCAGTCACCCTCGACATCATCTCATCATCGTAGTCATCGCCATCATCTTTTCTTGTTGGAGATCTCAGTCGTGCGGCGGTGCGGGGAATGGACGCGATCAGGAAACAGGCTACAAAGCTCAGGGAGCAGGTCGCCAAGCAGCAGCAGGTCCTTTTATTCTCTTATTTGCTCTTTCTCTTCTGTTGCTTGCTTGGAGCTCATTGTGTTTTCCTGAAATTTAAATAATAATAATAATAATAATAATAATAATAATAATTCAAAATTTGTTTTAGATCTGTTGATTTCTCTTGTCAACGGCTTAATCTTCAGGCATAGGCTTGTTTATTGAATATATAGCCTGCATCCGTTGTTATTCAATATGTGTTCTAGGGTTTTCTAGCTTTGTTTTAAAAAAAATAAAAATAAAATCAATTTGCCTCAGGATGGTGATGAACTATGCTGTTAGATCTGCACATGGGAGAGTCATTTATTATTTTTTCTTTTCTTTTTTTGGAAAAAAATAGGCTTCTGAAATTAAATAGGGCACATATTGGAAAATTCAATAACTACTATGAGATGGGACTAGTTTTTGGAAACAATGTGCTCAAGGTGCTTGGGTTTTCAATTCAGTTTGTTCCTAAGCAGGTGGGTTCTTAGTTTCTTCAACAGAGAGGGACCCTCATGTGAAGATTAAATCTGGTTTTTATACTTTGCATTCCATTATTGCACATAAATGCTCAATGCAAATGCAAATCGGAAAATATCAGGTATCAAGAGCGGATTGAGATTCTTAATTAATCTCATTCTTTCACCATTGTTGTTTATGTTTGGTGTATGTTTGTTGGGGCACATGGAAACCTGTTGAAGGGAAGATTCCACTGATATACATCTAGGGATGAGAATGGGTGTCTTCACAGACCAATTCTTGATCCGCCATATTCAAAATTTTGAATTAAAACAATGAAACTTTCATTTTTTATTTCAAAATTTTGAATAAGGTGGGCTAAAAATTGACAGTTGGACCCATCCATTCTCATCCCTATATGCATCTTTTCCTCAATCTTCTCTTCCGGATTCCAATTTTCTCGCTATACAGCTTACTTCCTTTGGATCTTACTACCCTCATATCGAGAACTGTGGTTATAAACATGATATGCAAAGAGTATTCTTCATCATTATTAAGAATTTTATTACAGGCTGTTCTCAAGCAATTTGGAGGAGGTGGATATGGAAATTCGGATAATGTAGTCATAGATGGGGCCGAACTTCAACAACATCAAAAGTTAGAAAAGCTTTACATATCAACCCGGGCAAGCAAGGTTTGCCATCTACATACACTTGTACATTTGTTTTTCACAAGTTCACTTTTTTTAATAAATAGCTCAAAGTGTTCTTCAGCATTTTCAAAGGGATGTTGTTCGTGGTGTGGAAGGCTACATTGTTCATGGCTCGAAACAAGTTGAAATAGGTATGCTGGTTAGAGTTGTGTTCTTGCTGCACTTCTGCTTTGAGCATATTTTTTATGTTAAGCCCTATCATGCAGGTAATAAACTATCTGATGATAGTAGAAAATATGGTTCTGAAAACACTTGTACGAGCGGAAATACATTGTCAAAAGCTGCATTATGTTTTGGAAGGGCTCGTTCACAAATGGAAAAGGAGAGAGGGAACCTATCGAAGGCCCTGGGTACCCAGGTCTGGTTAGTTACATGCATTCTACACATAGCTACGCATTGGATGTTCTTTTCTTACTGGTTTTATAATTGAAGTGCAAACTATGAATAGTCTTGTTCTCTTTGTACACTTTCTGGTAGAATAGAATTTCGTCCTGTTCCATGAGCATAAATTCTTTTGGAACTCTTCTATTTCAAATAATTAAAGTCATGTGATAGTAATTGTAAACTGAATGTCATTTGCTTGGATTTCTTATTAACTAAGCTGAATCCCTATGTAGAAGTTGGAACCATGCGCATGAGGGATTTGCCATTTAATTTTCTATTCCTTCACCTCTTTTCCACCGACTAGAGAGATATAACATATTATCGTATGTCCTTGTTACTTTATGATGCATCGTTCATGGCATGCTTACACATTTTTCTTTTCCTTTTTCTTTTTTCTTTTTTTCTTCTTTCTTTTCTTTCCTAAAATGACCACAGCTAATTGTTAGAATGGCACATATATCATGGTCAAGGGCCATATGTGAACCTCTTATCACTGCTCCCGATTCCACTTCTTTCCTCAATAACTAGATATCTGCCTCCATCCCACTGTTTTTATGTACATTTCTTTATGATTCTAAATGCTAAATATTAGGATCTTATTGGACAGGTTCTCTTGTATCAGATCGTGAATATTCGACAATGTCCTTGTATATTAGGGATATGAGCTCCTATCAAACATTATATATATACACATCAAATATGTAAATTTGATACCTTAGAGGTGGTTTAATCTCATCTATCTAACTAGTATGACATAACGTATATGTAGGTATTCAAGAATATGTTCATATGTACAAGAATAACATAATAAATAAAGCATAGAACAAACCATGGAACCAATTCAATTAAAATTGAAGACATAGATTATAGAAAAAATTGAGATTCAGGCACGACAATGATAGTAGTTGAAGAAGATTGTTAGCAATGATAATAATTGTTATAATAACAATAGTAGTAATAATAATAATAATAGTAGAGCAGCTCAAGCAAAAATGTAAAAAGAGGAGTGGAATAAGAAAAGAATTTTGGAGAAGATTTTAAGTCTTGTTTAATACTTAATAAGCTCCGCAATGTAGATTTTTAACATTTGCAACTCATTTGTTAAAATACAAAACAATTTTCCTCAACTCTTACCACAACTTTAGAGGTTTGGTGTAGTGGCAAGAACTTCAATATGATATTAGCACAGCCATGATTGAAATCCAATTAGACATGTATTTAATTGTGGATTTTTAAAAAATGAATACTGCTGCGTAAAGTCTAAGTTGGGGTCCAAAATGGATGCTCAACCTGCGGAGTGCATTCTAATATCCCTAAGCTCTCACCATATTTTGGAGTTTTGGTGCAGTGGCAGGGATTTCAGTATCTTTGCATGCCAAAGATATTTTGGTTCGTAAGTTTCTATGGAAACAATTTAAAAATATAGTTGATTTAAGGAGAAGTGAAAGAATTTGGATTTTTTCTTGTACACGGGAATAATATTGGGTAGGAATACTAAATTTATTTCTAAATTAAAAATAATTAAAAAAGTGAACCATATTAATTGATATGTCAGGTGATATATAGGGGCTATATATTGGGCAATATTGCAAATATCAGGCTATATATGCACAAAACGATATGACCCCTTATTTTAATGTATCATCGCGGTCGACCAGGAAAAATTATATATCAGAGGTGTATGTCGGTCGTATCGGGAATCTTTAAAACAATGTGTTTCTATTGTATATTGTTGCATGACCCAATACGTTTGTGGTAAAATTTGTTGTATAGAGAGCTCCTTTATCATGCCTTGTAATTCATGTGGCAAGCTGCTTCACTCTGGTCTATGACGCTTCAAATCAAAGATCATGAAAGCACATCCCTTGAGACCCACGATTAAGTGCTTTTCAATTTTACTCCCATCGACTCTTTAAGTGCTTTCTTCGTAAAGGTTTAACATGTCTAATTAAGTTAATTGAACAAACTTATAAAAACTGAGATCAGTGCCTAAAGAATGGAACAGAAATATATTGGAAGGAAGTACAAAGTTCTTGAAACTATTACAGGATCAAATTAGTCATGCAATGAAACTGTCTGAGAGACTGAGATTGGGCTGGGGAAACAACCATTCATAGAAAATTGTTTGATTTGGATTTTATTTACTGGTATGATGATTGATGCTTAGATTTCCCAAAAAAAAAAAAAGAAACCAGCATAATGATCTCATCGACTTGGAACAAGCTTCTGATAGGTTTCTTAATGAGATTATGTATTCATATTTTAGTTAAAAAAACAAGTTCTTTGTAGTTATATTGATATGGTTAAGGACATGTGCGTGGTAACTAGCTTGCAAACAGTTGGAGAGGGGTGCATCCATTAATGCACATTTTGGTATATGTGCTGAAGTGGACCGATTAAGATGGGATTTATACAACCTGGAAATGCATGTCTTAGAACCATTCCTGCTTTGTCAGGTGGTCTTCTACAAGGAAGAAAGAGATCAAATTTCGTCGAAGTCTAAGTATTTCACCAGGTTGAATTCTCCAGTGCTATTTCAATGGACGGTGGCAATGGCATGTGCCTTCTGCTCATAATGGTAAGTTTAGAGAAAGAGCAGGATCTTGGTACCTTGGATTTAGTGCCCATTATATAGAAATATAAGATAGTTTAATGGTGTGTACCGTCGTTTAGGGAGAGTTAACATGGTGCAATTATGAGGGTTGATCCAGGACTATTTATCTCGACAATGAAAGCTAGAGCATATCTTGGGCTTAGTCCTTGGACCACACCTGGGTGGGCTTATTTAGGATGCCCAAGCCACTCGATGTGAAGATCCATTCCATGCACTTTAAGTTATGTCAATTACTAGCATTAAATTATCACAATCTTATGCCTTTCCATTACTTATTGTTGAACTTAATTGCAAATATAGGATGAAACCTCCTATGTTATTTTAATGGTTGGATCATGGTTATTGGTATTTGTGCATTTTCTACCCAAATGGTTTGGCTTGTGATTGCAACTTCATATGGTCTTTGTAACAGTTAATGAACTTCTACAAGAACTATAAACTTGGCGCAGATCATTTAATTTTCTATTTTCTATTTTTAGTTTTTTTTTTTTTTTAACAGTGCCAGTATCTTGGTCCATGAAAGTTAAAAATGGGGCTAGATACCATATTAGATTTTGTTATTAGATTTTGTGATATCTAATATAGACCCTATAACATCAATATTGATGTTCTCAATGTTTTTAATATTTTGTTGATTTGAGATATATGATATTGCTCTACAACCATCCTATAATACTGGTTTCCAATCCCGTAAACCATTGGCTGATTCATTCCAAGATTTAACTTAGTGTTTAGCATGACGTACCGGATAATCTGGAATTCTGGATACCTTATTGGATTTTGTGGTATCTAATATAGACCCTATAATATCAGTATCAATGTTCCCCATGTTTTCGATATTTTGCTGATATATTTGAGATATCCGTCACCATTGATACATCCTATACTAGTTTCTAATACCATAAACCATTGTCTGATGTAAATCTTGGTATTTAGCGTGATGTACCCAATAATCTGGAGTAGGCTTTGTTTTTTTCTCGGTTAATACCTTACAAAACTCTAGTTGCTTATTTTAGTATCTATGGTGCTGAAATGATCCAACAATGTAAATTGACTTGTGTCTTTTGTCTTGTAGAGAAATCTAATGCCTCTCTGGTCATGTAAAGAAGAAATAAACTTACAGACTTTTGTACTATAGAAGCTGATGATATTTAAACCCAATTCAAAACACAGACCTAATTTGAAATATTATTTCTTGTTTTATTGTTTATATTTATATTTCTCCTTATCATCTAGGTTTTAACCTTTTCCTATCCTAAATTCATCTGAACAAACATACTGTGACTGTTTTTACAATAATAAGGCCATTGCGTTACTTGGTGATCTTATTAGCATTCAAATTTGTTGGCCTCCCAGGTTGCTGAGCCTTTAAGAGCAATGGTAATGGGTGCTCCTTTGGAGGATGCTCGACACCTTGCTCAGCGTTATGACAGGATGCGGCAGGAGGCTGAAGCTCAGGTACTTGATATTAATTTGCAGTTGTTTCCTCTTCGGCATGATTTGTATGCCAGCATGATTTTAGAATTTAATGCTCCTCAAATACGACAAATTAGTTTCTTTGTGTAAGTCTATGCTCAAACTTTCTTTCTTCATCAATTGCTGGCCAAGGCTTAATATCGTGGATATGCTGAATGTCTGATGATACTGTTTAACTGTGTTTAAAGGCTATTGAAGTATCAAGACGCCAGATGAAAGTAAGAGAAACCCCTGGTAACATTGATAATAATTTGAAGTTGGAAGCTGCTGAGTCAAAGCTGCAAGATTTAAAATCAAATATGACAGTGTTGGGTAAGGAAGCTGTTGCTGCTATGACTGCTGTTGAATCTCAACAACAAAGATTAACATTGCAGCGGCTTATTGCAATGGTACCTAATTTCATGTTTCCTGAATACTTTACCTGCTCTGCATTTTCACCATCTTGTTGTCGAGATGTAGTACCTGACTTCTGTTGTTGCCTGTTCGTATTGAAGGTTGAATCAGAGCGAACTTACCACCAGAGAATCTTACAAATCCTTGACCAGCTTGAAGCCGAGGTGGACATACCATTTTAATGTTTAGCCAAAACCAAAATTGTTGCTGTTACATAAAATGAATTATGAATCTTTTATTCATTTATGCATATGAATCTGGATTTTGATTTGCAGATGGTATCAGAGCGACAGAGAATTGAAGCATCTCCAATCCCATTTGTGGAAGATCCAATCCCACCTCCTCCATCGTATGAAGAAGTCAATGGAGTGTGTTCATCCCACACAGTTGATGGATCAACTGATGCAATGGGATACTTCTTAGGAGAGGTAACAAATAACTTCCAAATGATCCAACTCTAGAACTATTTAAATATCTAATTGCCTATATTTTCTTGCTTCTGCACCTTGTAGGTTATACATTCATATCAGGCTGAATCAGATGTGGAGCTTAACTTGTCTGTTGGAGACTATATTGTTGTTAGAAAGGTACTTGTCAGTTTTTTTATCCCTTATTATTTTAGTTGACACCGTACTTAGGCCCCATTGTTTAGATCACTGCAATGAGAAAGTGGAAAGAGCTTATCTGTTTTGATTTGTTTCTTATTAGCACTTCTTTGAATGATCTGTCTTTTAAATTCGCTGACATGATTTGAATTTTATGGCATATTCACTGCTCGTTAATTTCTTTATTTGATCCTTATACTGTTAAACTTGTTTATGATTCTTATTAATCAATATTCAATTTTTTTTATGTTCTGCACTAAGATTAGTTACAAAGTGTCTGACAGTGTCCCTGTTAACTTTATATGCCATTTCCCATCTTTCCTGCATCATGTTTTTCTATTTTTTATTTCTTGTCCATGCTAGAAACAGAAAGTCAATATTTTAGCTGGTAGGGAAAGAGGAGAAGAAACGAATATCTTGTCAATCTAATATTCGGCTCTTTTATTAAGGAATATATTTAATTCTCTGCAGATTCTGGAAAGATAAACAAGTGTTTACTTGATTAATTTAAACATCGTCTCCTGGATGTTCAGCTGTATAGTGAATGTTTTCTCTCAAGCTCACAATTTTTCTTGATTCCTACACGGTTATTCTTTCCAGGCAAATAATATCTCACACTCTTTCTTGAAAACTTATATTATTTGTTTCTACAATTTTATTTTCTTTTTCTAGTATAATTTTCTGTTGCTGAATTCATTCATAAGTTATGATCTATGACTTTGCAGTGGTCTAATTGATTTCTCTTTGTTGATGTCTAGTCTGATAATGTTAAAACCAGAGGCCTTCCTTATTCTGAGGATTGAGGGCACATTGATAAATTTAAGTTTCTGTAACATCCCAAAGGATGACTTGCTGATATGATAACCAATAAAAACCTAATAAACAATTAAGAACTATAATCACTACTATATGGATATGCGTATATCCTATGAATTCAAATGCTTAAAAATTGTTTAATATCCTTGACCGCTAGTATTTTAAGAAAAGATGACAAGAATTTTTCTTTTTCTGATTCTTCTCTCATCTTGTAATTAAATGTTTATATCAATCCCATTTGATGTGACTGAAATTTCAAAACTTATTAGCAAAAGGGGGGAAAAAAATCAAAACTAAGGTTTTAAATATTGGAATCGGTATCGGTATCGGTATCGACCGATGGATTTGTATTTAAGAATCAGCTATATTAGATGTTCATATCAGTTGCTTTAAAATTTTCTTTTTATTTGGTAAAAAATTGCCTTCGTAGATAGGAATAGTGGATACAAGCAAATGCATTGCACAGGGATCAATGTATATATATCCACAGAAACCAATTTAAGGCATCCACCTTAGGACATTCCTAGTAGAGTCCCTAAAAATGAATCACCATCATATTAGAAAAAAAATTTCGTACTTTTATCATCCTATTTAAATAGTATATATCTACTATACTTTAATTCCATCCCAATCATCATTCTATTAAATTATTATATACTTACCATATTTTAAATTATTACTTTTTTTTTTAGGAAGAGAGAAGAAAGTTAGGAAGAATTATTATAATATTGAATGATGGTTCATTCAGGAATCACCAAATTTGGTGATGATTGAAAGGTTACACAATTTTTTAGTGATTTTGATCTATCTTTGGTGATTCCACTAGACTTGATAAATTTGGATTGAGTAAACAAATTACTGAAATGATAAGAATGTCTTAACAGTTGGTGGTTTCTCTACTAGCCCAAATATGAAGCCAGGTCTCTTAATTTCTTTGGGATATTCTCTATTAGCCAAGTACATGACCAGGTCTCTTCATTGTAATGGAATATAGTTTTAATTAATATTTTGATTTCCTAGGATAAAAATTATCTGAAAAATGTCTTGTAGCCTATTTCCATATGAAACATTCAAATAACATCTTTTTGGCTTGCTATGGCCAAGTTGGCAATGCACGATACTGATTTTGAAATGCATGGGCATATCTGTTATTGTGACTCAATTTGCTAGCTGGCTTATTTAATGCCCAAGAGATAATGCAAAACCCATCTAGGATTCCAAGTAGTCTAGAGATATTACAGTCTTGTGGATTTTAGTGAGCTTCTAAGTTGCAAGAGCTTTAAACTGCATCATTGATAAGACTGACTCACTTAACTTCCAAGTTCCAACTGGTCTACTATTCTTCATGTTATGGCATCTCTTGCCACACTTGCCTGGGAAATTCTGGCCCCTAATGGAACAGGGTTGAGCATGCAAAGTCGACAGCTGGTTATAAAGAAAAATTGGCTCAAGTTGTGGGGTAGTGTTTACTGTACAAATTCGTTGCCAGCGTTTCCAATACATATTCATGCTTCAAGCAAGGGTTTCGGCAACACAAATTCATGCTTCAAGCATGGGAGAGCACGGAGACTAAGAGAAACAAGTCCTCATGAGTGCACTGGATCGCTAGCCAGGCCTACTGGTGGTCTCTAAATTTGTCTAGCTTCCACTGCAAAGTTAATTTAAAAACTTTCTCGTACTGGAAATGGAAGGTTCAAATCCACATCTTCCTATGAGGGAAGAAAGTGGTAGGGCGCATAAGCTTTATGCTCAGTTGGTGGGTGATGATAATAATGACTGTTTTAAAGCTCAAGCCTTGAAAAGAGATATGTTACAGTATGATCATGATGCATTGTTATCTTTTTATTTACATGACTTTGTTAATGTTGCTAATCTGAGAACCATACATGAACAACCATCCACAGGTGTCTGGTAATGGTTGGGCAGAGGGGGAATGCAAGGGGAAAGCAGGGTGGTTCCCTTTTGGATACATTGAGAGACGAGACCGTGTACTTGCAAGTAAAATGGCTGAAGTGTTTTGAGGTTTCCGCAAAACCAGAAGCTGACAGGTGGATTTCTTATATAGAGATTATGTATAATTTCCTTACTGTTGTCCCGTATGTTTGGTGTTCTCTCTCTTTCTTTTTTTTTTTCCACCTTTTTTGTTTGCCCCGCTTTTGAGTTTCTGGCAGCTTGTGCATCTTTTTGTCAATATTGATTGGGAAATGTATTATACTTTTATCTGATATGGTTATAGGTATCTTACACTGCAGCATATTCCTTAGATGAGGATCTGATCTAGGATAATTGCTTTCCTTTTTTAGCTTTCATTTATTTGATATTTCTCTCCTTTTTTTTTTTTTTTTTTTTTTTCCTTTCCTTTTCTTTTTGACGGTAATTGCTGGTTTGCAATCTTCTCCGGAGAAGTTTCCGTTTTTGTTTTTCTTGGGATGTCACAACTGATCATATTGATCCTAAGTTTGAATATATGGAAAACTTTTCGTTATCAGCCGATCTTATCCCCATGGTTTCAGTTAAACTTAATGTTGATAATTATTCTGAGAGTGTATTATTGAGTTCTAATTTTTTGGATACTTTGGTAGTACTTCTCTAGCTGAAGATGCTCATCTTCCCACGTCCGAAATCCATTATAGAGTAGAGAATCACTTTAGTGAATTTTTATTTCCCCCTTTATGTTTTATTCGTCAAGGAAACCATCATTGTTAGGATTGTTTGCCACTGTTTCCAAGTGTTTGATATTTATTCAATTAATTGGGACTTTTGATAATCTGTTTTTTTTTAATAAAAATATTCCAATTTTATAGATTAATAACTATGATGTAGTTATTTAAAAGTCCTTTTCCGGAAAGATGCTTCACTTATATAATTACTTCTTAAAGTGGTTTAAATAGTAGATGATTCTTTCTGAGCTTACCAACATCTCAATCTAAGCAAGGATGTTGTTGAGTCACTTGCTGTAGTTGGAGCTATAAGTGGATTGACTTAGTTATTGGCACATCTTTTCCTTGGTTCTTCCTCCATCGCTTTACATCAGACTGCTTGGTTGTGGGAGAGAATCGGTGATACTTATTTGGAGAGAATCGGTGATACTTATTTCTTAATTGTTTTGTTATGTTTGTGTGGATTTACGTAGCTGATTTAATCAGAAGTTTTGCTTCCATAATGCCATTCAGTTGTTCATTCACTTTATCATTGAATACACAAGATGAAAGCAATATTTGTTTCTTGAAATATTGCCGTGTAATTACAAGTTTTGATAATTGACACTTACAAGCTACAACCTTTTCATTGCTGAACTGTTTGCTTGATTAGTACTGTAATCTTTTCCAATACTGAGGCATGTATGTCGTGGACCTTCGGGTAGGGTGGATGATGAAGAAGATGATGGAAGGAAGAAGGAAGGAAAATAGTTAGTTGGAAGAGCGCAGGAGGGTGGGAGGATGCATATGAAGGCGGTAGAAATGAAAGTCTTTCGAGTCCAATGGGTGGCTGATTGATCGTCAATTTTGTTATTTATGTCCTGCAACTACTCATATATCAGCACTCATAGGTGATTCAGCCTAATAATTTAGGTAATAACTCTTTGGGTCTGGGAACATGATTTAGTATTAGAGCGATGAAAAACAAATTTTGTAGGTTCGCACTAGATATTAGGATGAAGTGCTTGGCACTTTCGCATGCTTACAAGGTTAATAGTTTGTGCGTGTTTGGAGTGAGACTCATCATGCTGTTGAAAGAAAATCAAGTGGGGTTAATTATGTGCCATTGTCATGGAAGACCGACATGGGAGATATATATATATATATATATAGACAGACCAAAACCATGTATCTGCTAATATATAAATTGACTATGGTTTGAGAATAATGTAAAAAATATTACAAATGAACTATATGTATTCTTTTTTTTTTTTTTTTTTAAATAAATATAAAGCAGCATGTATAAATTGATGAATAAATAATCTAATTTGTTAGGTTTCCTTCTTTTAGCCTCCAACTCTTTGAGCAGGTAATCCTTCTTGGTCAGTCAGCAGATTCCACCTGAGTGGTCAATAGGGCAAACCATTTCTATTTGCTAAATCTTGTCATGGGTAAGTGCCTTCAGATCATTACGGAAGCATAGATGAATGTTTCCAACAGATGCTGCTGCCCGTACAAACTTCCAGCCAGCATCCCATGTAATAATATTGGAAGCAGAAAATAAAGCTTCCAGCCAGCAGACTAATGTTATATAATCAGAATGACATAATAATAGGCTGAATCTAGAATCAATTTGCTGCTACGTTGCTTTTGCCCTTACAAACTCATGTTGGTGTTGGTGAGAGTCATCCCGATAGAGAATACCCCGTGGAGAAACTAGCCGCTGTAATGCAAGCGAAAATCGGGCCTGGATAGTTTTATATTAATCAGCGCCAGCCAGCCATTCGTATATTATTTCTATCCAAATAAGTTCAAGTTTCTAGGCAATAACAAATAAAGAACCAACAGCACATAATAACAAATTCCTTTCAAGCAAAAGAAGTAAATTTAGTGAATTCTTGAACTGGAAAATCATATTTACCCATTGAAATACTGCAAGCACCCACCAACGGCCTGACAATGTTGCACCCCTGCTGCTCGCAAGCTGATAACATAAAAGGGATTATTGATACCGGAAACTATTGAAAGTTACACAGGCAGTACAGTAACAAAATGCAAAAGTTGGCTAATATAATAGAACCTGCTGCTGGTGGGGCTGCAATTTTCTGGACCATGCATACATGACAAACGATGGTGCAGGAGAGTAATTCCTATGTCATTCTACATTATTAAAGATAAAAGGACTGCAGTGCTTGCAGGACGATGGTCAAAGGCAGCAGCAATGTTCCCCTCCAAGCATAGAAAATGGAAAAAGAAACTTCTGGGTCATATATAATACAATTCTCAATTACGATGAAGATTCCTAGTTATTTATTGTATTGTTCTAGAGCATATTTCTCAATTTTGATAAAGATTCCATATATGTTGCTTCTAATGTCACCAACATTCTGTATATAAAATGATTGGGGTAGATTTCCCCATTGATCAAGGTGAAGAGATTTTAGAAAATGGTTACAGATAGAACATATGCTAGCACAATAGGTACATGGTTACATCCAGAATAAGAAAGTAATTTTCTGTGATTAGTAGACATGAAACCAGTATCATGACACAAACGAAGGTTATCGGGTACAGCAATCCATCTAATACTCTCTCTCTCTGGTCAATATATTCCAGTCATTTGGATGTTGAACTTGTAATGCTGGACATTTCTGGGTACTTGTCACCTTTTTCTTGGTTAATACATTCTGCAGGTGATCATGGGCTTGAATCTGGTTTACTTTCTCATTTATGGGATGTTTGGGTGTTTGAAAGTCAGGAAGAAAAATAGAAATAACTTTCAAAATGAAGAGTTGGTAGTACTCTACTTCCAAGACTTCTAGTGTTAGTTTACTACTTTTTCCAAGGAAGAGAAACAAAATATTTATTTTTTAAGAACAAAGAAGGGAAAGACATAAAAGAATAAAATATAAGTACATTTTACTTCCAAGTCTTTTTCCACGTAAAAATCATGTAAAGTGATGATGCCCATAAGATCCATCTAATCATCTAAGTAACTTCCAATCTATTTCTTAGCCAAAAAAACACATAAAGCAGAGGAAATAGTCTTATGTCCCCTCCTGGCATTTTATTTCCATGCAAACAAACATACCCCATAATCATAAATAAGATGGGGTTTTCGAGTTTGAGGGTCTACCCTTTCTCACAAAAGAGAAAAATATATACATATACTCGACTCAGAAATGTGTATTTGTTGCTAATTAAACATGAAAAGACCTAGTTTTTGTAAATTATCTATAAAATAATTATCTTATCAAAAGGACCATAACACTCCTCTCAGACAATTTTATGGCATATGTAAGTTCACACATCTGCAAGTTGTCTGACATGGATGGCCACGTGTCCAAGTGCATCAGCCGTCATAATTGTTGACACATAGTTAGTGTCTGACATGGATGGCCACATGTTAACCTAACTCAGAGATTCTAGATATGCTCATATAAACACCACACCCTAATCTTTTACTCTTAATCCAAGAGAATTTTGGATAGCTGCTTCTTGGTTGCATGAGCTCTTTCCCCCCTTTCTTAAACTAGTTCGCAGAGAAAAGATGGGCACTCGTCATTAATATTAACACCTGACTAACAAATCAAAGATGACACACGAGATGCACCTCACTGTATACCTCAAGTATAAACATGTATCCAACTTGATTTGAACCTGGGTGATTATGAGATTATAATAAAGACTCAGTCACTACACCAAAGCTTGGGAATTGTGTGGGTCGAGGAACTATATTTATCCTCAACATTTTAAATATGTGGCATGAGCTGCCAATCCTGTCAACAAACACTTTGTTCTACTGCAGATAAAAGAATATGGGCTTCAGAAGCTAACAGGAAATGCCAAAGAGGGTTATAGGAGGTTCATCATGTCATCCTGAGGAATTTATCCTGAACAATTACCAGCCTATTGAATGCTGTCCAGATTCCCTGCTCAGCTGGAGATGACATCCCTTAAACTGAGTGGACCTCTCCATGCCTCGGAAGGAAGAAACAGGAGTTTTTCCTTTTGTTTGGTCATGAATGTGAGAAGTTGACACATAACATCACGCTCATTTTATGAAAGATGCACATTGTTTGGGTCATGAAAAGTTCTGTCAAATGATCGTCCTGATTGTCTATACATCAAAGACCTGAACTTTATCGTTCATAAAGAGTGATGATTGATAGATTTTCTGTGTGATGATTGATAGATTTTCTGTGTAAATGTAGAGCGACATTTCACTAGAACAAGTCCAGTACCTACGTATGTTCCTTTCACACCTTATGAATCACTCGCGTAAAATGGTGTCACTTTACATTCAGAAGTTAGTGAAATATCAACAAAGAAAAGTGATGTTAAATATATGGAAACCACAGAAACTGGCATGGTTAGTAACAGGGCAGGTTTAAAGAAAAAACATTGCTGCAGTTGAATCAAAGTTCTATACAAGTTCATCAAAGTAAAACCAAATTTAACATAAATCCACTGTGTCTTATTATCAAACCATATAAATCATATAACTCAAGAATGGAAGGAAATATAGGATTTTCAACACACTTCATCAACATGACAATGAATATCCTCCTCAAATGGAAACGATAAAATTTTAAAAAGTGCATACCAATAGTAAAAGCCCACCAAAGCATAAGCAACCAGTCATTGATAGACTTAAAAACCTAAGATCTCTGCTAGCCTGCATACAGAAACAAAGTTTAATAATATAAATAGTTCAAAACATGCAGAATGGCATGGATTTATGTTGCTTGAGGAACTTCAATAGAACAGTGGAGATATTCCAAATCGAAGTCAGTATTTAAAAGGATGAGATAGGATGCCATAAATATAAGCCAAGTTTCTTATATTACAGATAAGTTCTAGCACTGATTAGTGTAAAATACCCTGTCCTTTGTTCATGTAACCAACTGGCTTCACATTCTCCAAAAGCACAAGAGAGAAAAAGAGAATGAGAAAAGAGGGCAAGCAAGGAGGGTGGGAGTCGGCCAAACTACAGAAAGGAGAAGGAACAAAATAGATTTTATTGGAGAAATACGAAAAGTTGTAAGAATCAAGACAGACAAAAAAAGGGCAGCCCGGTGCTACAAAGCTCCCGCTATGCGCGGGTTCAGGGAAGGGTCGGACCACTTAGGTCTTTTATACGCAGTCTTACCTTACTTTTTTAAAGCAAGAGGCTGTTTCCACGACTCGAACCCGTGACTTCCAGGTCACATGGCGACAACCTTTACCGTTGCGCCAAGGCTCCCCTTCTAATCAAGACAGACAAAGGGACAAAAAAATATCAAGAAAGAAACTAAACAGGTAAAGAGGAAAAAGAATACTAATTACACGAAGATAATCAATGTACATACTATACTTCTTTCCTTCATGAACTGAAAACAGCTCAGTAAAACACAAAGATGATAGAGTGAGCCGGCTTATGAATAAAACTAATTAAACATTAACCAAGTTAGTTACATAAATTACTCCCTTATTTTAACTTAATTAAACATTGCTTACATCACATGACAATTAGGTTACATGATTTTTCAAGGTTTCAAATATCAACAAGTACCTGTAAGTATCGTGAATATCATATCAACTTTGAGGTCTATGATACGATATAGAACTTATAATATAGAACTTATAATATCAGTAACAATATTGAGAATGTACTGATATGTTCTTTGTTATTTTCGATAATTGCCAATATGAAGCCGCTGATATCGCCAATTTCCTATAACCATGAACCAATAGCCAATACCGACACCGATTCCAAGATCATAAACCTTGGCTTTTTTTTATACTCATATTTTCAGGTTATGTTGTTTGAATTAAATTTCATAAGAAATAATATAGGGCACCAATATAGCTTTTCTGTCTATTTATTAAATGTGTGTCTAAAATTTATATCAGTCTATTAGGACTTCTATGTTTTAGCATATTGCTCCCAGTTAGTGTAGATGCCAGTAGTTATATAGGAATGTACAGTATATATACTGACATTTGCCTAAACAGCATCTAAATTAACATACTGGCTTATATTAAATTTTAACTTGTAAATTAACCACTATGTAAGTATGTAAGTAGATCACACAAGGACTAAATTAGTGATCATTTAACTCCAGATTACAACGTAAAATTACAACGTTGTCTTTGGTGAAAATACAACAGTTTTGATACCATTTGATATAAAATGACATATATGAATCAGAGTATATCAACAACTGCATGCTACGAATTCACTCAACAAATTATATCTTTCCGAACGACCTCAAAACATATGCTTAATATGCTTACTATGTGCAGGGCATGCTTACATAAAGTAAAATATTTGTAATGCCTAATGGCAACATAAGCATTTCCCTTTACATTAACCTGATTTAATATTGCAAGGTTACTAAAATCACAATCAATGTGATTTATATTGAAATAACAAGGAACGACAAAAATAACTAAGATATAAACATTACCATGAGAGTTCCTTCAAGGCTATGTGTTGAAGGTGTCACCATCAATGCAATAAAAAAAGGAACCACCACTTTGTGCATCTGTATGAATAAATGTTAGCTAAGAGAAATAACTTCATAAAGACAATGAATAAATATCATTAGACACAGACACTCAACTATTCAACTGTATACAAAACAACGTAGGGGTCACAAGTCTACATGAATATAGATGTTCAATATAACACTCTTTTCAACCGAAAGTTTTCTCCAGTTAAATTAATACTATATGTAACAGACCTAGTACATCAAAATCTACAGTGCTGTCACTTTTTCATGCAGGTCATTCTATATGTTTGCCAGCAAAATCCCATACGCAAGGTAGATTGACAAGAGATACCTTCAATTGTCTGAGCTAGTGGCTATAATAAAATAAACTTTCACAAATCAGACGAAATATGTGTTTGCAAACTGTAAGTGCATGTCTCAGTAACTAAGAAATAGACCAAGAAAAAACCGCAAAGCACCTAAAGCTGTAACGGGGCTTCCCTTATTGAGAGCTCCCTAGAGAAGTATGCAAAGAAGAGGAAGCTTGCCACCTAAAGTACAGAAAGTATGAGCTGCACACTAGCACGCACGACTCTACAAAATTTTTACATTCAAACTCTGCAAATGTACGTTCTTATTTATTTTCGGGTACCAGCAGCAGTTGCTTTAAGCAGCTGTCCTTAACAATCGATTGCCTTGAACCTTTAAATTAGAACAGCATTTACGTAGTCATATACTAGCTTAGAAGATTAAGTTTTCTGAATTAAAATTAAATTTGAACTCTAAGCAAACTTGACAGACCTTCAAAAATTGAATAGAAGTAATCACTTATCACATCTGTGTGTCGCTTGAGAAATCTGACCAAACAGTACATGATATTACAAAACAAGTAAGACATAAGTTTCAACGAACCTCTCCAGCAACCATGCAGTCGGATGTGAAGAGCTGGGGGAAGAACCAAGGAAAAGATGTACCAATAACTCCCAAGGTCAAACCACTGATAGCTCCAATTACAACAAGTGACTTCAACAACATCCTTGCCTAGATTGAGATGTTGGTAAGCTTAGAAAAAATCATCTACAATGAAAAGCACTTCAAGAAGTAATTCTGTAAGTGAAGCATTTTTTTGGAAGGGACTTTTAGATAACTACATCATAGTTAATACTATATAAAAACTTGGAATATTTAAAAGAGATATTACAAAAAGACCTGATAAATTGGATTACTATCAAACACTAGGAAACAGTGGCAAACAACCATAAAAACGATAGTTTCCTTAACAAATAAACCATAAAGGAAAAGAAAATTCATAAAAGTTTTATAATGTATTTTGGATATGAGAAGATGAGCATCTCAACTAGAAAAGTACTCGTGAAGTAGTATACTTTAGATAAGGAGGAGGACCTGCAGTCATCTGAGATTAATACTTTCAAGCAATTAGAACTCAGTAATACACTCATTGAGCATAATTATCACCATTAAGTTTAAATGAAACCTTGGGGATAAGATCTGCTGTAATGAAGAGTTTCCATTAATTCAAAATTAGGATCAACAGGAACAGCTACGACATCTCAAGAAAAACAGAAATGGGAACTTCTCCAGAGAAAATTGCAAACCAGCAATTACCGTCAGAAAAAAAAAAGGAAAGGAAAAACAGGAGAGAAATATCAAATAAATGAAAGCTAAAAATAGAAAGAAATTATCCTTGAATAGATCCTCACCTATGGAATATGCTGCAGTTTAAGAAAACCTGTAACATGTGGATAGAAAATCCACCCCAAAAGTGCAAGAGAGAATACCTTGCGAACCCACAAACCATGCTTTTCCTTCAATTTGAAGAGGAAAGAAGAAACAAGCAACAAAAGGAAATTGCTAATAATGCATAGATTTAATGGGTCATGATACCATTTCAAATTCTAGAATTGAAATGTAGATCATATTGCTAGAGAAATCTGGCGAGTCTCTGAAAAAGTGATCCACGTGTAAGTTCAGAAGGTTCATGCCTAAAAGTGAACAGTGAATTAGGCTGATATGACTACAGAGAATAACTTGAGATTAGAAGATCAAGGTTGTTAGATTAGAAAACTATATTGTATTCGGATTTAGTTTAGATTTAGTCTCACATCGCCTGTTGGATTGTTTGTATGGGACACCTATATATATATATATATATATATATATATATATATATATATATATATATATATATATATATATATATATATATATATATATATATATATATATATATATATATATATATATATATATATCTTGACTCATAATAAACATATTAGTTAGTTCTGATTATTTCATAACATGATATCAGAGTTCGTTATGAAATAAATTTCAGTCGTCAATCTCAACCATCCTATTCAATAGCCGATTTCAATTCTAACCCCGACTCCACAATCGTGTCTCTAATTCAAGTCCACATCTATTTAGTTTTGTTTCTTCTCTGCTTCATAAATGCAGAGACTCTTGTTGATCTCTCCTCGACTGCAAGAGTGTAATTCAAGCTTGAGCGACACTTTGCTCTTTCTTTTAACTACTTCTGCTTCTAAAAAAGAAGTTTTTCTGCTGCCTACTACTGCTTCTAAGAAATTTATCTGCTGCCTATTACTGCTTCTAAAAAAGAAGTATATTTGCTGCCTACTGCTACTTCTAATAAAGAAGTTCATCTGCTGCCTACTACTAGTTCTAAAAAAGAAATTTATTTGTTGTTGTTGCTCGAATATAGGTGTGTTCGGATAATTCAAGTACTGCTACTACTACTACTATCTACTGCTACTATTACTGTTGCTGCTCATCCAGACATCCACTTCAAGTTAATATGTACTATTGAAGAGAGAGGCAGTGTTTTCTAATCTGTGTAACAAGTTGGGTACAATTGATATTTATACTCCAACTTAAAAAGGTGTATTAGATTAAAAAACTATGTTGTATTTAGGTTTAGTTTAGGTCTAGTCCCACATCACCTCTTGGATTGTTTGTATGGTGCCTATAAATATGTGCATCTCTTGACTCATAATAAACAGATTGGTTAGTTCTAATTATTTCATAACAAAGGTGAAGATTCCCTTCAATTAGGAGGAAGCAGGAAGAAAAGAAAAAAAGGAAACCTGGTAACTGAGACTTGGATTTAATGGCTCTGGTACATCTCCAATTCTAGAATTGACAATGCAGAATTTGATGCTGAAGAACACCTAGCCAACTGAATTCACAAAGAGGTTAAAGCAACTTTAGACCACAAAGGGAGTAAACTTTATCAACCCCAGTGGAACAATTAACCTATTTGGTCATTTGCATGACAAGGCCTTATCAATAAATGACTGAATTATTTATGTACAAATTTGTATAGCATGTAAATTGCAATCACTCTAGAAGAGAAACAAGGATAAACATATAGCATAAAAATGACAAAGCAAAAGATTTATAAGATAACAAACCTTTAGCAAACTCCGATTAACTCCATGAATCAACTCCGGCATAAATGATTGTGCAGTTTGTGATAGAGGTTCACCCCATACAGTACACATGCAATAGACATTGATCATAACCTGCAAGTTACAAAATCAAATATGTCGACAGCCGAAAGTCCTTTGAGCAATAACATACTGACAGGCTCAAATAACTGCATTTTTTATTAACTGTAAAACTAACAATATTAACCTGATGGGCAGCAAGAGTTATTGTTCCCATAGATGTCGCAAAATAGGTAAGTAGGGAATAAAATACCACCTGAAAATGGCATGCTTCAGTCTGAGTACAATAACAGGCGAAAAAGGATGAGGGAATCACTATGATAACAGAATATAACTTAGAACCTTTGATGTCATCGTTAAAAACACGGGAGCAGCAATCTCAAAAATTTCAAGAAGTTCTGTGGACGATGGAATAGATAAATGGAAAGCCCTGAAGCCTGTGTTGTTTAATGTTTTCATCATCATAAATGCTGCAACAACCTGGTAGGTGAACGAATTAGAAATAACATTCTACAATATAGCTTTAAAAGAATTCCATAACAATCCAATACAGAAAATACTATGAAAATAAAAGGAAATAATAACGTTACAGAAAGTACTTTCACAGATATCTGAATGCTGGTATGAATTATGTAACAATCATTAAGAATATGGAATCTGCAGTTCATGTGATGACAATTCTCTTAGAGTTACTAGAATAGAATTGCTAGCTAACTTTCTTCTCTTTACTAACCAAGCACTAACAACATAAATATGTGAATGTCTTGAACCAGAGAAACTGAGTCATGAAATAATTTTTTAAACAGTTTTAACATCAAAAACTGCAGAGATATCTGAGAAGTTGGTATGAGTATGAGAAGGCTAAAAATTTTACAACATATTGTTTCATGTACCATCCAAATTCAACCAGCACAGTACCAGCTATTTGGATTAACATTGTAAACAATGTGTTTCTCAATGGCAAGAGATCTATATCCTATGGCTGCAAGTTTCTCAAATGTAATTTAACAACTATGATGCTCCTCTACATATCCTTGTTCCTTAACCCTCAAACCCCATGCTAATTTCCTGCCCTTACGACTGATGCATCAATACATGATGTTTGATACTTCCTATTTAGATCTCTATCTATTATCATGACACCCTAATGGCAGACAGACATAATTGCATGTAATTTTGAGATTTACAGTGGCCATACTTGTGAAACCATCGTTGCCCATGCAGCACCTGCAATACCATAGCGGCATACACAACAAAGAAGTACATTGCCAATCCCATTTATAGCACTAGCAACAGCTAGAGCCTTCAAAGGTCCCAATGAATCCTTCATGCCTAGACTGTGTAGCAGACAAGCAGATGAAAAGAATGAGAAGCAAAGCCATTTTGGCATGTATTGAGCAGACAAAAACAATAGTATGAACTCTTTATATGACAAATTTTAATCTTAAGCCTTCAAATAATGATAGACAACAAGGATCGTACAGAAGCAAAGAATATCATGCAGAATTCGTATCAGTACCACCTCTGGCAAAGACTGATCAGTGAGTATATCCGATCAACACTCTTGCCAGATTAATAAGCACAGGCAGTATATATCTATTTTCAACACTCTTGCCAGATTAATAAGCACAGGCAGTATATATCTATTATCAGAATTTAAAATTTTGATTTATATAAATGGATCTGCACTCATTATTTCAAGCAATGCCTGTTACACTTTCAGTCCTGGCAAACAAGAAGAGAAGACATTAAAAAATCATGATATTGCACGGAGAAGCATGAAAAAACAGATGATGGTTGTATTCTTAGCATGAAAAAACAGATGATGGTTGTATTCTTAGCATGAAAAAACAGATGATGGTTGTATTCTTTCAAGTATCAAAGAAATGGCCAAATGGCATTTTTTGAGGGGAAGTGAATGCATATTTTTGAATTGTATCAATAGAAATAAATTGTCCGAAACTTGAAATATACTATTTGCTTCATAAACCACTGCTGTAAGATGAGTCAGTAACAGTTCAAACTTTCTATGGGAATGTGCAATAGTTGCAAGTAGTTAAATAGTCATTTTCACAGGTAACTCCAAGGTGATTTTTCCCGTAACTAATATATTAATATGCACAATTCATCTCGGAAAGGGTAATTTTCTGGAGACCTTGTCATGCTTGTTCTCGTCTCTCAATCCATCATTTCGCAGCAAACTATCAATCTACTTGTCACCAGCAGTGTAACCTTCGGTCAATGGCCATAGCAGTTGTTCAACATCAATGTTTCCTTTACCTTAGTATTCTGATTGTGGTACGACCATGTTTATGGCATTCGATACCATTATTTACTCTTACAATGCTCCATTATTGCCAAAACCCTGATTTTGGGAAGGAATCCACCAAGAACTTCCTCAAAGGTGCCACCGAGATTGAGTATCTTCTAAGTTCAAATTACATTTTTTTTTTCCTTTTACTTCCTCTTCCTTGTGTCTCTAAATGATGATAGTATTCTCAATAGCAATAGAAAAGAGAGTTCTCTGCACAGCCATATTGCTTTGCACCAAGGAAAATCAATTTACAATTTCTGTGCATTTTGAAATTTGAGAGATTTAAACAAAATGCACAAAGATTAAAAAGTAATTATAGAATACGAGCTATTAGGAAGTGGCAACAACATAGGTGAATAATGCAGAGTATATTATTACACATAAACAACAATTTAGAGACAGAAATGGCTTTATCCAAAGCTTTTTTTGGACCCTCATACCCTTTTTCTATTCAGTTCAGGATCATCTCCACTACTAAATTAGCAAGCACCAAAACTAGAAAGGGTAACGTAAAGGAATCAATATTGTAGAGGAAGCAAAAGAGTTGCATTGAAAGGGAAAAGTTAAAATGCAACGAGTTATGAAGCTATGTAACTATGTATATATAAATAATCAGCTCAGGATGCTCTAGTAAAGATAGGAAGGTATGTAACTATGTATACATAAATAATCAGTTCAGGAGGCTCTAGTAAAGATAGGAACTCAGATCTCTTGAATGAATTGAGAAATTAAGACATGGACACAAGATATCTGTAAGATGTCCGGTTTCGGTTCATATATGTGAGCCACACACACACAATAAGACAACTATTAAGAGAACAACAACCAGGAACTTGGATTTAAAACTATCCTTGGATTCATTTTTTGGTGCTTGACAACTCATCCCATACTGAGTTGTCAGCCTCCTCTTGGTTCTCTTATTTTATGTGTGTGTAGCTCACACTGTCACAAACATGAACCGAACCCAAATTTTATTATGTGAACAAAAAAAGTTTGATAGACGATGATCCTGTTGGCTCGTTTTGCCTACCATATATTTAGACACAAATTTGTTAGATCCAGTACATATATAGTTCTAAATTCAAATATTCAAATAAAAGCAAGTGCAGCATGAAATTTTTAATGTTTGCATCACATAAAAACCACATGTTACTGTTGCATCACATATCAAAAACATATGGGCTATGTAGACATAGTACTAGCTAGAAAATCAGTTAAGACTAAATAATCAAGTACATTTAATGAAATAATTAAGGCCACGTACATATTAATGAAATATTAATATCAGATTCCATCATTAGGAGATTATTTAAAATAAACATGCTAGCAGATTCCACCATTTACATGCAACAGGAAACATTATGTTAAAAAAATACCTAGCACTTTGAGCAACCATGCCAACAAGAACTGCAGGCCAAGCAAAGCCACGAATCTAACAAAAAATTATTCATTAAATGTATCAGGAAACTAATTAATATCCAGGAGCAGAGAAAGTAAAATATTTGAACATTCATGACTGTAATAAATGTAAAAGGGTAACATAATGTGCCCGATTAGTATCTCCATAAATATTGATTGTCATGCATTGATATATTCATATTAGAAGCTTGCAAGATTGCAAGTAAGACATGAAACAAAATACTTGTAAACATTGATTTTAAACGCGTAAATGAATTACATTTTTTTTTGTTCATTTCGTCAACGATTTTTAAAAAATATATTCAACAGCATGCAAATATGATTGCTCAGAATAATCCGAAAGCATGCAGATTTATCTATTTTCCCATACAAGTGGTTTCCAGATCTAAAAATACAGAAGTGAAAAATTAAAACCAAGATGGATCTCTACAAGAACCTAGAAAAATCTTGAATCTGTGCACATTTTTTATAGCAGGAAGCATTTATTCACAAATATAGAAAAAGACATACAATGAGTACAGCAAAGTATAATTATCAGCATGGCACTATGCAACATCATACTTATAGGCAGGCATATGATACCCTCATGGGATTTATGTTGCTTATTATAGTAAATTATATTGCCAGATGACCTTTAGGCTTTAAGTAAGGGTCAAAATATCGCAATCATTTATCATGGATACAGATTAGAAGCTTTTATTTTGAAGGTTCAACAAAATAAAGAAATGGGCTTATACTTGGAAAGTTTAGCAATCACTAACCGTTACCAAATTTATTAAAAAAAGGAAACAAAAAAAAAAACCCAAGTTCAGGCCCTCAAGTAACAGGATCTTCTCTTTTTTTCTTCAACTTTTCAAAATCTATGTTCCATTTGTCTATAGCAATGATTAATATAATAGTACGTCTAACCATATGACTATATCAGCAAGTATTTCCTCAGAGGCAACCTAAATGCTTAGTTGAAACCTCTGCGCAAAAATATAATTAATTCCGAAAAAATTCATCTAGGGTGTCTCAGTTGGAAATTATCTATGGAGGTAGCTTTAAATCCTAACATAGAGGGTCTATATGAACAATTCAGACCCTTAGTTGTAATCTCCATGCTCCCAATAGGTGGTGCAAAAGTCATCATGTGATTTAAACAATTCTTCATTGATGGTCAAGAGGTCTCATTTGTTCTATTATTGAAAACCTATTCATTTTGTAACTACCCAATGCATCGTCAAAATGTATTGGGATCATAACAAATGGTGTGAATCGTCCTTATGACACTCTATGTTGAGATTTAGAACCATTACATAGGCAATGCCCCGTGGAAACACACTAGGTTTACTTTTCCCAATTTGTTCATCAAACAATTGCGAGAACATCACCAAGTCATCTTATCCTGATTTGTGGGGAATAAATTTCTAGGAACAAAATCATACAATAAGCAATTAGCTTGAAACGTTTGCAAATTTATGAATAGATTATTTACATCAATAACTGAAAACAATTAAAAAAATCTACACCTCTTTTTTAAAACCATCTATAAAAGTTCACAAGCAAATGTATGTACCTGAACATATGTGTTTGCAGCGGGAAGAAGATGCAAATTCTCAGCTCCAGTAAAAGCTAATTATGGAAGAAAAAGAAAACATAACAAAGCCAAATGTTAAAACATAACCACCGACTCTAAATGCACAATTTATATCGATATTCAGTGTAGAAATCATAATAAGTGATTTCAAATTCAGCCAATTGAATTTGTTTATTATGCTAGAGCAATACTGGAGCATTTACATTCACCAAATTTTCATTCAAAACTCAAATCGGAGAGATCACACCCTCCAATCAGGTAGAATGAAGAAAGATGGGTTTTTGGAGAGAGAAATTCGGGTAAAAGAGGAGAAGAACTAGAAAGGAGATATGTTTTTCCATGGTACATCGCAAACTTCCTTCTGCTCTATTAATCACTTGATTATATACATCGCAAACTTCTTTTCGGTCTTTTTGTCACTTCATTATTCTAATTACAAATTTATTTCTGCTGTGTGAACCAGCAAGTTCATCAACCAGTTCAAGAGCTAATATATTTCACACTCTCTGAATTGCCAGAAGCTATACAAACCAAGAAAACTGAGACCAACAACACCTTTCTTGTAATGAAGTCTACAAGGCCACCTTCTGACAGAACTTATAACTTCCTTATCTTGTCAATTTTTCTCCTTTGGATTCTTGACATACCTTGAGGTTAAAACAAGAGAAAGGGGTATTGCATTTTGAATGAATTGTATTATGAGAATATGACTTGCCAGTCCATCATCCTATCAAAACCAAGACATTGTACTTGCCCCCAAACAGCAAAACTGAACTATTTTATGTACACAAAATTAATTAATGTTTTTGCAAGAACAACCAATTAAAATAAACTAGCAAAGCTGAATAACTTAAAGACACTGTTTTGATAAAGGTCATTTCTGTGAGGTTTTATTTACCAGATAGCACTCGTACACCAAGAAACTTCGTGAACAAAAACATTCCCCAGCCACAACCAAATGCAACAAAGAGCAACATTGAAATCTGATGCTGTGCCAAATTTTTATCCTGCATTAATATTATATGATTAGTGCACTGTTACATGACAAGAATGTTGTGACGTTATATTGTTGGCCTCTACAGCATTCTGAGGTTCAGCTGCTTATAAATCCCCTTTGAAGAACTACACTAGTGTAACAAGGTAAAAAAGAAAGTGATGAGTAAAAACTTTGCTTGTCGCATCAACCCACAGATCCAAACTAAAAATAAAAAATATATGTATAAAATCAGCTTAGGATCCAGGCCGTCTGTTGCAACTGTCAATATTGTTAAGTAGGTCAGATATCCCAAAAGTTGGTTAACATAAAACATGACTAACACCCTAGATGTTCAACAGCTCAGCGAATTAATATGAGAACTTAAATATTACAAGCATCAGTTCATACTGGATATAATATTCCAAGTTCGAGATTTTGCAAGTCTTGCAATTAAAATTTAGGCTTTGTTAAAATAATTATATCTTCCAATTACACTAGCTCCTAGAAAGGAGGTGGCCATAGTAGAGCTAAATTGGAGATATTTGTAGCCAACCTAAAAGGTTTGGTGTAAAGTATTGTTGATATTGTTTATGTTTTTGTCTTTATTGTCAGTGTTGTTGATGATGATGGTCTTAAGATACAAACCTAGGGCACAGAGAGGGCAGCATTGAGATAGCACAGACAGAACATGAGACAGAACATGAAACAGGAAGAGTAAATCCTAGGGTAGTAGAAAACAGCAAAGCATGGACATGTAAAATAAACCAATAATCTATATATCTCTTGAATATCATGGATAACAAACATTACCTTTGCTAATCATTAACATCTCACATGACTAAATAATGCTCAAAGTTGTTAAATCGAGATACATACAGTGTATCACTATTTCTATATATCGTATCGCTTATCGTATCGTAAAATACATTGATCAATGTATAATAAGTAAATAATCAAGCACATAGCAATATATAATATAACAACCATATAAGTAAATTTAAAGTATAAATAAATAAATAAGTAAAGACAAATACTAAAACTAGTAATATGTTAAATATGAGCCAATAACTATATATAAATAGGTAACTGGCGTTCGAAGAAAGTGTGATGACTGATGAGTGATGACCATGACGCCATTAATCAAAATTATACTGCATTATCAAATATATTGCTAAATTCACTTTAAGTTGAAAATGACATTTATTTTCCTCATCTTGGTCTCTTTTGCTCCACACAAACTGCTCCTTTAGTATACTCTTATTTTCCATTCTTTTTTCCTTATTTATTATTACACTCCTCTTTTGATGATTTATATAAGTATTTTTATCAACTGAAATAAGTAATAAGTATCTTGAATTTTAATGTTCATTGTAGTTAAATGACTATATTTGTTTGAAATTTGTACCCGTAGTTAACTCAAAAGATTCATTTGAATGAGATTGAAATCCATTTAAAAGCCAAGTTAGTATATCATAACTCATCGCGTATCGTAAATATGTATTGCATATTGTAGGATAAGTATCATAAGATACACAATCCAATAGTATCACAGATAAGATACATATTAATTTTCTTGTGTATTCCATCATATCATAAGATATGTATTGCATGTTGTAGCATATTGACAACTACGATAATACTTGTAGAAGATATTGGCCACAGCTCCTTATCGTCATCTTCCCATGGAGGTTTATGCCATCTCACATCTTACATGAACACACCCTAAGATTCATAATATCTTAAAACTAGCCATTGTTGGCTTTCTTGATAAATTACAGCTTTTAAATATGAGAAGCAACAAATATATCTCTTTAATAGTTTATCTCAGAGAAGCATCTAAAGAGTGTTAGTGTGTCAAAAAAGAGAATTTTATTTGAAATTTAAAAACATTCAAAATATGTTTTATCCACTGGTTTTTCATAGTGTCAAATATGTGGGTTTCTTCCTCCTATGCATCAATGAGAACATGTTTTGGAATTGAAGTGACCTTAGTAATAAAATAACAAATGCAGCAGATATGTGGTGACCCCATGTTAATTGTTAAGTGACTAAGCTGAACTAACATGACCCTATCACTCCTATCTGGGGTTGTAGCTTGGCTCAGAGAGCAGCTTGGCTTGGGATCAATTCGATAAAGCTTGTTAGGCCAATACAACTAAGCAAACCAAGCTTGAACAAACTTTTGAACTTTCAAACAATTAAACAAGTTTCAGTATTATGGAGCTTGGCTTAGCTAGGCCTCGAACTAAATTAGCATACAACTTGATTAATGGATTATATATCTATCTTTAGTGGCATATACTTTAAACTACATTCTGTTGATATTATCACTAAAATTATCCCTTCTCACCATTGTTGGTAGTGAAAATTTCCAAGTAAAAGGAATTTTCCACAACAGAATGCGGAGCTAACTCTGTAGCTCCGCGTATTGGCTTATCCCCGCGTTTAAATAAAACACGGAGCTAGCCGATAGCTCTGCGTTCTGGTTTTCTAGCTCCGCGTGAGCAGATAAATCAGAATTTTAAATTGATTATGATTGAAGATTTGGGCTTATCCAATACCCAAATTGAGTCCAATAAGGATTCTAAATCAAGAGATTTAAATAAAAATTAAGATATTTGATTGGAATTCTTGATGAATACAAATTCTATTTAAATAGAAACTCTCATATTGGCCCAAGACTATAAATACTAACTTGAGGAAGCCTTGAAGGATCTTTTTTGAGTATTAAAGAAGTTCAAGTTACGCGTGAGAGACTTGAACAAATCAAGATCAGCAGAGAAAAATCAAGAGTCGGCCGTCATCTTCATCGAGCAAGAAGATTTTCGTGTCAGATCGTCAAAAATAGCTACTTGATAGATCTCATCGCTGCGAGAACCCACTATTTTGTAAAAGAGAGCGATAATTATAAATCCTCTCATTTGTTCTTTTCTTGTTCACTTTCGTTGTAATCTAAGTTGTATTCAATGGAAGGAAGCATGAATTTTGCTACGAACAAACCAAATATTTCATTCATTAAGAATATTTTCTTAAAATATAAGACATAGGAACATATAATTGATAACACTAAAATATCCAAAGTCCGCTCTTCAGACCCTAGGCTCAAGAAGCTCTAGGCTTAGCACAAGTTTGTTTAATTACTTAACAAACAACACAAGTGGAATATAAGCTTCTTTAGGTAAATGAACAAACAAAATCATCCACAAGCTTCTCGTTCAACCCTAACCCTATTCTTTAATATTAATCTTTTAGGCTAGATTAAGGACATACATAAAGGTCCCATGAGCCAGTGAACCAAGGATATGACGTTTGTCTGGCACGTGACTTTACATAGAATCACCACATAGACCATGCATTTGCACGCATACGAGGGATAAGAGTGACCAGTCGAGAGCGTTAGATCGAAGGGCTGGTGCGATCAAAGAGACTTTGGCTATATGTAGAGCCCCTGAGGTACCCCAGCACGAGTCAATTGAGGATCTCATTGATTCAACTATTGTGTGTGTCAAATCTCCAAATAGATCAAAGGAGTCATATGCCCCTGTGAAGTCATTTTTTCTCGAGCTCAAAAAAAAAAAAAAACACTCGTCTACGACTCTTTGCACTATCTCGTATGCGAGCACCTTACGCTCGGATGGTATAGTCCCGAAAGGGTTCCGGGGTATACACTACATGAAGGTGTTGATTTTTGAACTTCAACCAATTATCTATTCCTACAATTTAGCATCTGAATAGCCTGCATGTGAAAGGCAGATCTAGACTTGTTAAAACTTATTTGCATACGACAAAAGCCCAAGTCAATACATACCCATAAACTCCTCCAAATCAACTACTTTACTCTTAAATATATGTAACGCCTCCCACCTAGAAATTTGGTAGCGGAACGCCAGCAACATATTCACATAAGAATACGCTAAGTCTCCGGTAAAATGTCATGAGTTAAAATAGTTTATAATTAGCTACGGATTCTTTTCCAAAAAAAGCTAGTTACCATTACTTTTATGACTTCATGGGAATCATTATAAACTACTATATTTCTTATCTTATACCCGATATAGGACTATTGAGATAGAGGTATTACACTCTTCCCCCTTAAGATCTAATGTTCTCGTCAGAAGGGCTTAGTAACATATTAACACTGCACTAGGCGATATGAGATTATAAAGGTGGCCCCCAAGGATTTTAGAGGCGGCTCCATACGGATTCAAGTAGTAGCCCCCACTTTGTGTGGTACTTTGTTTCGAGTAGTACTTAGTTATATGTGGCACCTAGTTCCGCACACTTCCGGCTTGTCTGGCTCTGATACTACTTGTAACTTCCCCCACCCGAAAATTGGATAGTAGACCGCTGGCAACATATTTACATAGAAATATACTAAATCTCCGGTAGAATGTCATGAGTTAAAATAATTTATAATTGGCCATAGATTCTTTCTCAAAAAAGACTAATTACAATTACTTTTATAGCTTCACAGGAATCATTATAAACTACTATATCTCTTGTCACATACCCAATGTGGGACTATTAAGATAGAGCTATTATATTCTCCCTCCCTTAGGATCTAATATTCTCATTAGAGTCAATAACATATTGACACTTCACCAGACAATGTGGGATTCTAAAAGGAGCTCCCACAGACTCTAGAGGTGGCTCCATACGGATTCAAGAAGTAGCCCCCACTTTGCGTGGTACTTTGATTCGAGTAGTACTTAATCCTATATGGCACTTAGTTAAGCACACTTTCAGCTTGTCTGGCTCTGATACCACTTGTAACGCCCCCAACCCGAAAATTGGGTAGCAGAACGCCGACAACATATTCACATAGAAATATACTAAGTTTCTGGTAGAATGCCATGATCTAAAATAGTTTATAATTAACTATGGATTCCTGCCCAAAAAAAAAAACTAGTTACGATTACTTTTATGACTTTATGGGATTCATTATAAACTACTATATCTCGTCTCAAATCCGATGTGGAACTTTTAAGATAGGGGTATTACAATATATCAGAGCCTAATTCCTACTGGAATTTTGAGTCAGTGTTTACATTCCTCTATAAAAGCTAGTAAAAAGATTTAACAGCCAATATATCAAGTATCAACCTTCATTTTCAACCATCACAGGACGAACATGGAGGATGTCGCCCACATGGACAACTCACCGTGGGGATGGGAGCAGTGCTCAGGAGCACACGTGCTCCCTTGGATGTCATTGGTAGTACCACTTGTGATGGTCTTCATTCATGAGCATTGTGTTACTTTTTTTATTGTTTATTTTATTTTATATGTAACCTTAAGTTTTTCTTCCTTGTTCCCCTATAATTCTTTTGTAGTTTGGTTGACCTCACTTTAATGAAGTATTGGGAAGCTTATACATGCAGTTTTTCTCAAAAAAGTAAAAACCCTCCATTTCACCCTAAGAAGCCTAGATTCAATTGCTCGTCAAACTTATACTACACAATAGTCTATCATGCTATCAACTTTAAATACAAAAACAAGATAAGTAGTCGTTGCTATCCCACGTCACATTCCTCTTTTGGGGAAAAACATAATACCATGACGAGGTGTTGAATAATTAGAGCTGATGAATAATTAGAATTTAGGAGGCTGGCAATCAAAATATTGTTGGGAGGGAGGACGTATAATTAAAGAGTAAGCTAGCTTCTTTTATCTTTTAAAAGTTTTGGGATGGTAGTGGCTTATGGATACCAACTGCAGTTAGCTCCAAATAGGGAAGAGAAAGAAAAAGGCCATTGACACTCAGCAAATTCTTCCTTATTGATTTTAGTGATTATTGTTCCCGTCAGCACATCAATACTATTTTCGTCAGCATATCAATACCATTTATGCTTGAGAGGATTCACGCTTAAAGACCATATGAAAGAAATTGTTTTTATCCATTAGCATCTTTTAACAAACAAAGGAAACTACAAGCATGTCCATTGTTCTGTATTTGCATACTTGTATAGGAACATAAATCACACATAGTTTTGCTAACAAATTAAAAAGATTCATATCACATTGTGCGAATGGCCTGAGTACCTTCTTTGCAAGCGAAGTAGCAACCATGTTGGAAGTAGCAATGGACAAGAACATGAATATATAGCTCAGATTGTCGCAGAACACTGTCCCGGGCCCTACACACAAAGCAAAAGCACACCAATCACCACTATCAACGATAACACATCGAAATCAAGAAAGAACATGGAAGAATCTCAAACAATAAACTAAACCAATTATTACCCATAGCGGCAAGCTCCAGAGAGCTGCTCTGGCCAATGACCATCGTATCGATAAGGCTCATGAGTGGCCCGCAGATCCACAGGCCAGTAGCGGGCCCCGCGAACAGGGCGATCTCCTTCATCTGCTTCCAGATGCTCGGAGGAGGAGGATCCGCCGAATCCGACGAAACCCGAACCGGAACCAACCCACCTTCATCTTTGTGTTTGGATTCGGGTTCTTGATCCGGATCAATTCTCTCGACCGCATTGATTTCGGAATGGAGCGTGCAGGCAACCCTAAGCTGCGGACGCCTGAGATTGAGAGAGCTCGAGGAGGTTCCGAATCGAGTGCGAGGAAAGGGTTGAGAATGGCGGTAGGGTTTTGGTGGAGGGAGGAGGAGGAGGGGAGGTTTCGAGGGAAGGAGGAGGCGGAGGTCCATTAGAATTTGAGAGAGAGAGAGAGAGAGAGAGATGAAAGCGGGTAGGTACGAATGAGAGTTGTCGAGAGAAGAGAGGAGAATTCGTTTTTGTCTTGGATTTGTCTGAATTTTTTTTTTTTTTTGTACTTTGGGATTTCAATGTCGGAATTATTTTCAGCCGACGAACGCACTTGGACCTTGACAGGGATGGGAGATGAACATGCCACTTTTTTCTTTTTCTCCATTTTTTTCTTTTTTTTTCGTTCTCTTCTTCTTTTCTTTTCCTTTCCTAATGGAGACAAAACTTAAATTAGCATGCCTTGTACTATATACTCCATGGTTTAACACTAACCAAATTATGATAATTTATCATATTATTATTCTTTCCTTTTCTTTTATTTTTCTATAGATTTTTCTCTTATAGGACTCTAACAAATTTCATATTTGAATTTTAGTCCATAACAATTTGTTATTTGGATATTGACATCTAATATTTTTTAACTATGTCTATGTCAATTTATTACATGATAACCATATATAGTCACAGATAAAAAATAAAAACTTTCATATTGCCTACAATTAACCAAACTAATTTGTTCTTTGATGGATTGAAACTCACAGTGCCATTATTAATCTTCTTTGGAAAATATTTTCCATATGAATTAACATTATAATTGAATTTATTAACATAATATCATATTTTTCTTCTTCTTTAAATTACTCTAAATAACTTGCACTCCACACATACATACATATTATAAATGAGACTTTTATCAAATGAAAAAAAGTTATTTATATAGTTAAGGAGAGACATCTTTCTTCAACATGTTTTATGCATATGATTAAACAAAAGTATGACCTTTTCATATTTAATTAACATTTTTTTCCCTTTAACCATTTCATCTTTAATGTAATATTTTTCATTATATAAGAACTCTATAAATTAAGCACAATGCTATACATGTTTCCCCTCCCATCCCCAACAAAATAACAAAAAAGAGGGGTAGAAAATAATGAGTCTTCTTTATCTTTATTGGTCTTATGACGCTTAAGTCTTACCTGTTGATTCCATCTAAAACTGAATTGCATTATTTAAGAAAAAAATATTTATCTTTTGTTTTCTTTTTCTTTTTTCCTGCTAAAAGAAAGGATTTAGCCTTATAACTTGAAGCTTTTTTACATTGCCCCCGAACACATAATAAAAAGTTTTTTACTTTTTTATGTTTAAGTTATGTGAATGTCATGTAGTTAATATTTTGTGTGGAATCATCAAATCTTTGTTATACTTTCACGTATTATATATTAACATGTGAAATTATAAAAAGAGTAAGAGGAGAATTTTTTAAATGAGGAATAATTACTTTCTTATATTGACGTTTTTGATACTTTTTTAAAACTACCTGATCTCAGTATGACTATGGATGGCCATACACTTGAAGTTTTTGTACAAAATTATATTTCTTTTATTCCATACACTTTAACTTTTTGTACTAAAATTTTTTTTTTTTGTTTCTTCCTAGCCGGGTCAAGCTTAGTTCGATATTCTTATATAATATTCTTTATATGCGCATAACTTTTTTAGTTTGATATTTTTATATAATATTACTTATATGTGCATAACTTTTTTTTTTTTTTAATTTTTCGTTAGTAAAATGGATTCAAGTTATTTGCCTCCGTGGTAAAAAATCATACTTTTAGTGAATAATAATCAATCTATAAGGGACTATTTTTATCTTTCAAAAATACTTTCACTCACTGTTCTTTGACATGCAGAGAATGAGACAGTATTTAATATTTACGTAAAAAATTTCTCGTGGTGAGTCACCACAACCGTGAGAATGAATAAGGATGAGTGAGGGAGAGTGGAATGGGGCTCTTGCCTGGGCGCAGGCAAGGCAAATTCAGAACCAAACACAAACCAACAGGGGGTATTGGATTTCCTCTCTCCCTTGCGTTTATTTACCAACCCAAACCCAAACCAAAAGGCTTTTTCCAATTTGTGGCTCTCATCCGCTTTCATTCCCCCCCACCAGATGGGAGTTTCCGAAGGAGCACACCATTTTTACTAGTGGTCCACTTCTCAACTTTCACCCGGATCAAAATTTCACTATCCGTGGGCTCACTAAGAAAATTGGTGTGCTCCTTTGGAAACTCCCCACCAGAGGCAGAGAATCCTAAGAAATCCAAAACCCACTCGTGAGCGGCTATCCACGTCAGCCAGACGACTCTGGAGAACGAGGCGGGCCCCACTTCTCCCCCCGCTCCCCCAGCCTCAAATCCCCACTCTCTCTCTCTCTCTCTACAATAAATTACTCAGCCCTAGGTCTCCTCCATTTTTTTTTTCTTCTCCTTCTTGTTAGAAAAATAGAAGGAAAAAAAGAGAGAGCACAGCATAGCACAGACAGAGGGTAGCCCAACACTAGCAACTACGACCAGTAAAAGTACTTGTTTAATTTTTTTTTTTTTTTTTGATTTAGTTTTTTTGGTTGAAATTGGTTAATTTTTGAAGAGGGAGAGAGAGAGAGAGAGAGAGATAAGGATGGGAGGGAGATGAGAGGTAAAGATGCGAACAATATGTGATGTTTGCGAGAGTGCGGCTGCGGTACTTTTCTGCGCTGCTGATGAGGCTGCCCTCTGCAGATCCTGCGATGACAAGGTCTTTTCCTTTCTCTCTCCTTTTTCTGAATCTTTTTGTTAGGTTTATGTGTTTACTAACTTTTGGTTGTTATTGAGATTGATAATGTTTTTTCCCCCATAAATAAGAGTGAGAATTTGTTATTTATCAAGGAAATTATTTGTTCATTCGGGAGAAGCATATGTGTGATTCTTTTATGGAAGCTTGAATGATTTGCTAAATTATTACTACGTTTCAGATGATTATCAGGCAGTAATGAGGAAGTAATCGCATACTCTCTACCTTCAAAATTCTGAGAAAATTTAATCTATGTTTTTGAATGATGGAAAAGATATAAGTTTAGGAAACAAAGATAGTGCTTGATCTCCCTAAAATTTAGGGGATTTCACGACTATAACCATCCTTTTTATAGGATCCAGATCCTCTCCACAGTACGAACACTTTTGAGGATCGTACTTAGTGCAATCTCGGCCATCCACTAAATCTGTGAGTGGTAAAAGTATATCCCAAACTCACACAATCTATATCACCTGTGATTTACACTATGGCATCTGTACTTGGTAATTATTGACATACAATACAATTGAACGTCAATATTTACTAGTTCATTTGATGTATAGATAGCCCCTATGGTCAACCTGAGGACGTAAGTTTCTGGAGGATCTCTTAAATAGAAGATGCTGGTGGGGGTTTTAAAGATTACTATTGCCCACTTATGCATATACTGGTTGATGATTGGTGCTGGCAGGATTCTCGTATAGCTGAAAAGCCAATCAACATTTTGAGCAACATTTATAGATTCATTGTATATGACCTTAAACTGTAGGAGAATCTTCAACACCTCGTCAATGTCAAGATCACTTTTAGGGTTCCACTTATAGTACACAGAAACCTTCTGTATGATTTTTTCTCACATCAGCTGCTCCAGTACTAACAGAGAACTAACTGAATGTAGTAGAAAGTATCTGATGGATAGACAAATTAGATAAGTAGGCCATGACAACAAACTAGCATATAAACTAAGTTTAAGAAGAATGTGATATCCGTTAAAGCATGGAAGCATATAAGAAAAAAGGTGAAAGAGAGTGAAGGATAAGCTATTGCATTGACAAATTTAATTTCGGTAAAGTGTGTCTAGGGTACCACCTTATGCAACAATCTAAGGAGGTAGACTAAAACTACAGCATAATCCATTAATATGGGCAATCTACACTGCTCATTTTGATCTCTGAGTCTTAGTAGAGTGGTATACCACAAATCATGCACTTTTAATACTTTTTGACTAGGCATTAATTACTTGAAAATTTAACAGTTGTTTAGGAATAGAATAAATGGTATCCCTTGACCAAAGGTGAAGAAGCGCATATATCATGTGATGTTTGTACAACAATATTTTTGGAGATGGAGATCATAATCAATGGTGTTGATTGTCTTTAGATAGATTATACGATAAGATTTTGGAACAAATAACTCTAGTGAGATATCTTAGGAGCAATTACCCATTAAATTTTCTTCCTTTAGAAATTAATCATATGGAGATATTGTTGATATTTATGTAAAGAATGCTTTTTTTAATATTTGACTCTCAAGTAAGATGCATTTTGATATCAATGTCGAAAATATTTATATTTTTCAATTAAACCCCCTAATCCTTTAAATTGTTTAAAATTACCCTCCATTAATTATTATGTTCGAATTCCCAACTTTGGACCAATTGAAAGCGGGTGATGGAGACCATTTTACCAAAATACCAATAGGTCTTCCTCTCTCTCAAACAATTCCATTTTCTTGAACAATGTACGGAATTCTTGAGGACTATTGAAAATATTGCTCTGCTTCCTTCCTTTAAAGTGAAGCAGTCCCTCGGCTTCCTCTCAAAAGAGCCTCCATTTTCTGAATCTTTTAACCTGCAGAAAACCCACCAGAAGCTCATTATTATTTTCATGTTCTTTACTTTGGTTTCTAGTTTAATATGGCTAACAGGGATTTTGAGGTGGAGCTATGGTCCTCAAAGAGAAATGTTAAGAAAGCAAATGAGAGAAAAGGAACCATAGTTTCATCTCTTCATTTATATTTCTTCAAGCTTTGGTTCTAAAAAGCGATGGATTTGATGATAATGACAAGCAAGTTCCTCCACGTGAATGGATTGCTAAGAAGCTATCAAAGAGCTGAATTTCACCCTTCTCAATGCCCATGAAGGAGCGAGTAGGATGCTCAAGGGGAGAGGTGAGAAGAAGGTGAGGATGCCCAAGGAGGGAGGTGAGAAGAAGGTGAGGATGCCCAAGGAGAGAGATGAGAAGAATGTGAGGCTGATCTTTCTAAAGGAGGTAAATTAGCATGCTGTTAGCGTGGAAGAATGAGATTGAGAAAAATCCTAGAACAATGTTTAGATGATAGAGGATAAGATATTTGGTGAGGTTATAGTCAAATGGTAAGTTTTTAATTTTGGAAAGTAAAGGTGCATTTAATAGTGAATTGAATGAGTTTAATGGAGATTTGAATATAATGGTGAAGAAGGGATAAAATAATAATATCAAATGAAGGTATGAAACGATAAGAAACCAAATGAGAGAAGAAAAAAAACACACTTTCATCTCTTCATCTACATTTCCTTCTATCTTTGGTCTAAAATGTCTTGGATTTGATGATAATGACAAGCAAGTTCCTCCACATGAATGGATTGTCAAGAAGTTTTCAAGGAGCCAAATTTTTTCCTTTTCAATATTCGTAAAGGAGTGAATTGGATGCTTAGGGGAGAGGTAAGAAGAAGGTGAGGCTGATATTACCAAAGGAGATAAATTGACTTGATGTTAGCATGGAAGAATGAGAAAATTCGAAAACAGTGTTTAGATGACAAAGGAGAAGAGATATTTGGTGAGGTTATAGGTATGGTTTTAATTTGGAAAGAAAAGGTGTGTGTAATGGTGATTTGAATGAGTTTAGTAGAGATTTTATGTGAACATAATGGTGAAGAAGGGATGAAATAATAATTTGGGTTGAGGGGCCCCTTTCATAGGGGTAAACTGTCTAAACGGGGTATACATGCAAAGTTAGTGGAGTATTCTATCCAATAGTGGTGCCATTTAACTAGAGTTGTACTTCAAACATCTTGAAGGATTTGGGGTATAATTTTAAAGCTTGAATATTTGGGATTCTAATAAAAAACCAAAAAGGGGAACTCTTGCACATGTTTCATCAATCCAATCACAGAAAATAAGGAAAACTTCAGAAAACCCAATGATGACTGTGAAACTAAATATCATGAATGTGCTAAACTATTATTACTTGGACTAATCTAAACCTTTTATTGGACCTTATCCTAGTAATATGTAGTTAAAAACTTAAAATCATGACTAATTGGACCTTTGAGTTGATGTTCTTATTTCCTTCAAAAGTGCATATGATGTTTGTAGAAGTTGAAGGGAAAAAAAAACCGGTTAGCTATAGATGAATGAGAAGCAATGAAATTTATCAGGAGGTGTCCATTTATTATGGAGAGTATTAACAAGGAATTGTGTTCCTACAGCAAAATGAAAATTCAAATTCCTTTGATCCGGATGTTACTGTGAACAGAAAAGCAGCTGGATAATCTCATGTTGAGTGAGGAATTATTTTAGGTTTTTGGCCATCAATGAATTATTTTAGGAACTTGAGCTCAGTCTTTTTACTTGGAAGTTGTGAAAGTGGTTTGGTTTTGGTAGCATGGAAGAAGTTGTGAAAAATATTGTGTGGGTACTACCAATTTAGCTTTTATTTTCTTAATTGTGTCGAAAGAAGTAATGGGATCTTGTAGTTTACTAGGTTTTACAGTCCATTTTAACTAGGTTAGTAATATGAGGTAGAAACTAGAAAAATACTCATCATCATTACTGTCATTGTTGCCTTTCTTTTCAAATTGGGAGCACATGGCTCCAAGAAAGATTTGACAAAATTTAATGATCTATTATCCTGACATTGAGTTCATAATTGGCACCAGATTCCATGCAAGTAAACAATGAACGAGGGAAGAACTTGTCATAAATCTTATAGTAGAGAGCTATTGAGCATGAAAACATGAATTATTGGTCATCCAGTTTAATCTCAAGTAGCACTCATGAAATTTCTCCTAAGTTATACATGGCTTCAAGAAAGATTTGACAAAATTTAATGATCTATTATCCTGACATTGAGTTCATAATTGGCACCAGATTCCATGCAAGTAAACAATGAACGAGGGAAGAACTTGTCATATATCTTATAGTAGAGAGCTGTTGAGCATGAAAACATGCATTATTGGTCATCCAGTTTAATCTCAGGTAGCACTCTTGAAATGTCTCACAAGACGCAAATAATCAAGAAAAGAACATGAAGGTGATAGACTTCAAAACTGAGTTCAGAATGATAAACATTTTAAACATTCTTAATGTTCAAATAAAAATGTAGATGCTTGAGGCTGTGATAACAAAATGAAAATTTTGGATTTGGCTTTATTTTGAATGGTGATGGCCCCCCTAAGTTATACTGGTTTGGATCTGAATGTTTGGAGATGCCTTCATCTGACTGGCATGTCATTGGATAAATATATGGTGTAAACGCCAGTTATGTTGACACTAGAGCAATTTATGACGTACAGGTAATATGTCCATCCAGAAGTTATGGAGATTCAATTGCGATCCTGACTACTTGATGGCTATTTCATGTTTGAGGCAGAGTTGAAGAAGTTCTTAGCAATGCTTGTACTGGATAATGTGAATTCTCTACTCATTGAAACTCAAATGGTTAAAGGGCAAAAGTCATTGGTATTCAAATGGTTTCAATCTCTGATTTAGGTTGGACCAAAAGCAAACAGAACTTTATCTGATCCAAAGACTTCATTATTTACATGCTAAGGCAACAAAATAACTCATGGACCACATATATGACACTCACAAAGATATGGAAGTTTCCCATCTATGTGGATGGAAACAACTATCTAGGCAATTATAGTGAAAGTTCTTTATAAATTTATATCTAGAGAATGTAGAATGTTGAACTTAGTTTCAGTTTACTTGTCTTGTTTCCAGTTTATGGTTAAGCTGTTGGTATTGTTTTAAGGGAAACAAAACGCTGATTAGTAATGTAATATTATGTACATAACATAAATCTACAGCTAGATAGAAATTATATGTGATTTCATCAAATATTCTCATCTTCAGCAGTGGTGCTGCCACCACCATTATCCGTGCCGTTTCCTTTGTTGTTGGGTTTGGTGATGGAGTGCGTCATCAAATTGAGAAGGTTCCATTGGAGCTTGACCAGAATATTACTACCAGTTATCTTGACATCAACTTTCTTAGTCGGTGTATGTGAAATTTCTAGTGGAGAAAAATTAAGGAATGAAAAGGAATTGCCATTAATGCTTAGGGTACAAACGTTGAAATATATCTCACTAGTTAAACAGTTTGGACTCATGCAATAAAGCACTGCCCCAGTGCTTTCCTACACAAGGAAAGTCTTCTTTAGAATATATGAGTTACAGGTTACTTGCAAACTGTATAGTACTTGTTCATATATATATATATATATATATATATATATATATATATATATATATATAGTCTGTATGAGCCGGAGCAGTTGCTGTGCATGTCAGAACCATAAAAGTGAATCCAAATTGGGGGTAGGAAGGGGTCTGATGTGATGTGTAATAATCCTGTTGAGTTCAAGAATGCTGTTGATACTTCTTAATGTAGGAACTATGTAGAAACTCAACATCTGCATTCTTCTAATAAAACTGTTAAGTGGCCTCCAGGAAGTACTCACTTGTTTATCCGGTAACAGAGCCATTACTGGCTCAAACTCTGTTCAACTAAGTATTAAGCATAACGTCATAGATCTTGCAAGTGTGGTGAGTCATCTTTAGAATTTGTGGGAGATATCTCTAGAATCTGATCATCTCTAGAGTCGCATATTATCTAATATTAATACATGTATGGGACAAGAGCATCATTTGGTAAGGATGCTTCATAATAAATGATTGGAAGTATGTAAAGTCTCCCAAATTGGATGTCCGGCTGGAAGATGCATTGTGTATTATGGTTCCAATAGCACCTTAGAATTTAGTCATGACTTTGCATTTTTCACTGAGGAACCTATGGTAAAAGCTGTATTATCAAGTGTGCTTATGCGAGAATAATGCTATAATTGGCAATCTTGTTGAAGTCCTCGCACGGGCGTCACATGCACAGATCCACTAGTGTGCTATCTGACTTTGTTGCCATCCTAAGCAGCATAAGTTCAAGTGACTTTAATGTCCTAAATGAATCTTTTGAGTTGCCTTTCCCATCATCTATAATTGTGAACATACCTACCCCTTGGAAGTATCTAAGACCTAAGTGCAAGTGTATAAGAACAAAGATAATAGCATGTACTACATCAGTATTTTACTCCATCTACGAAATAAAATTTAAGAGTAAATATAATATTTGCTTAGGGCCGTACTCGGAGAAGTTGAGGACTAAGGCAAAGTTGGCTTATACAATGCTATATAGCTCTCTGTTTTAACTTGATAGTGGCGAAAAGTCCTTGTACATGACATTTACCATCATGACTTTAGGCTTTCACTACTACAGGATATTCTTTGCATGACTGTAAGGCATCTGCCTAGGAGCCATTATCTAACTCACCACCATAAAAAATGGCTTGAAAAATTTTAGACAATTCTATATGAAGTGTATTGCTTTCATTAGATCTACAGCTTTCCCGTTTAAGTAGAAAATTGTTAGCAGAGGATGCAAAAAAAATTGAAAAATAAATAAATAAAAGACTACTGTGAGTCACTATGATACACCTGTAATGGTTAGTCAAAATCCAATTATTAAGACTTTATTTAACACTATGATAATATCCTAGAGCAATCTAAATATCTAGGATTTCTACCCAAACAAAGTACCCAAAACCCAAACAATTACAAAATCAATAAGATAGTAATCATTCCAAGTTGATCAATTCAAAATATTGAATATAAACAACGAACAAATTGGAGTGCCATAGAGACAAATAGGCCACATGGCCTCTTTCCCTAAAAAAGTGGACTATTAAGATTTTCAAACCAAATAGGTCATTTTGGAGGAGAAATCCAACTTTCCTACCAAGCACTATCCAATTTATGATAAAAAATCCACACAATCAATGAGAATTTAAAAACAAGATTGAGGCTCAACTTGTTTCTAGGCCTTGTTGTTCAACTTGTTATTAGGGCCTGAAAGGATGAATCTAAAGAACAATGGACTAATACCGACTTACGATTTAGGCTCTGGAAGGAAGAAAAATTTTTGGGAGCCACTCCTAAGGAATTAGGTTCAAGATTGCTGCCTTAGTGGCGTTAAGTTTAGGCCTGACCTGACTTTTATATGGGAATTAATTTATTGACATTGACATCCTCCTTAAATGCTATCCATGATTTTGTGCCGTTTATACTGATATGACCTAATAATATGTTGAATGTCATTCATATGCGAAGGAGAGTAAAATCAATGATTGCATTTAAGAAAAATCATATGGATGTCAATGTCATCCAAACTTTTCCCATATAAAAGGATATTTGCTTGAACTATTTGCATCCAGCCTTCACAATGTTTTTTCAAGTGTCCTTTCTTGATAATAAGATCAACTTAGGTAAGCAGCTGCCTGCAGCAGTTTCCAGTTGAATGGTCCAAAAGTTGATACTTGCATCAAATGGAGCAACATGGTTATTGCTTTGCTTAAAGCTGTCAAATTCCACAAGTTTCTGTATTCTAAACCAAATTGGTGAGGCTCGATTACCTCTGCATCATAAATTTCAAATTTGTTCTTGTTCCCAATTCTTCATTAATTGACATTAAAGCGTGGATGGTTTGCTGAGTTTTTGTTAGCTGTGAACATCAATTTCTCCCACGTTGCAAGTTCTGATTTGAAGACTGGATCATTGAAATTTTTGGATTGAACCTCTTCTGCAGTGATGGTATCATGGTAATAGTACTAGGAATGTCTCTCAATTCTCAGTGTGATTCTTGCTAGATTGAACTTCTTCAGGAAATATTTTATTGTTTCCCCTCTCCTGTTTTATTTTGACTAGATCTTTCAATGTAGTTAGATCTTTCAATGTAGTTCCGTTATAGGCATCAGCATGGAGATTTGGGATGAATCCTTTTGCCAAGATATCAAAATCTCTTGAACACTGGAAATGTGCCGTGAAACCATGTTCTTAGTGCTACTACTAACAAAAAAATAATGCTTCTTAACTAGTTAATTCTAATTGAAATGATCTAATATTCATATGGCTATAAGCTATCAAATTTGGTTGCTTATCATCATTTTGACAATATATTTTCATATTCACCCTCCATTCCTTCGTTGATATCTGACAATCTCCATAAAAGCACTGTAAAATGAATATATTATTTGTCAGGCTTAGTTGCCCCTTCATTAGTTTCAAATTGGATCTTTTGAAGATACACGATTCAATCCTTTCACCAGTTCCACAGGCTTCATCCAGTGGCAAGAAATCTGCCACCAAGAACAAAGGCCGGTGAGGGCCTATATCTGGGCTAACCCCCCTACGTTGCTAAATTCAATCATGAATCTTGTTGGATAAAGAGATCTAAAGAACTGTAAGGAAATGAAAGGAGTTGAGATGAGAAAGTTTTTTTTTTTTTTTTTCTTTTTTGGATTGAGGCCTGGAGAATTGGTTTGAGAAAGCTTCATCTTGTCTTCCTGATGTTTCTTGAATGTTATAATAATAAATTTTTTGACACCATGTAATGTCACCACTCACCAGTACTTGAGTTGGCTTTGAGCCAACTTTAAAACAGTGCAAACTATATCGGTTTAGTTTGAAAATTTGGTCTCTGAGTATTCTTTAACTGATTTTCCAAATTGGGGGCTTGCAGGTGCATATGTGTAACAAGCTTGCCAGCCGGCATGTACGAGTAGGACTTGCTGACCCCAGTGAAGTTCCTCGCTGTGATATATGTGAAAATGCACCTGGTAATGCTTCTCTATGTTTTCTCTTTATTCATTTTGCTGTTTATTTTTGGGGACTTAAATTTCTTCCCACTTGGCTATGTAGCTTTCTTTTACTGTGAGATAGATGGGACTTCCCTGTGCTTGCAATGTGATATGATTGTGCATGTTGGAGGAAAAAGAACCCATGGAAGGTATCTACTACTAAGGCAGAGGGTTGAGGTTCGTTTATTTATTTCATAGACAATTTATAAATTTCAGATGTCTGACATTCGTCATTTCGACTGCTGATTCGAAACAAAAGTCTCTTTTCTCTATTTAGTTCCCTGGTGATAGACAAGGCCATGTAGATAGTGCGGGTGTGCAGTCCAAAGACCAAGTTGATCAGAATCATGTGGCTAAGCTGACGATGAAAGAGAGGGTGCACAATCATTTGGTGCCAGCAGCTCCTCCTCCTTTAGATGCTAATGGCGATGATCATGGAAAGATGGATGCTAAAATGATTGATCTAAACACAAGGCCTTATCGAAACCTTGGACAGGCTTCAAATTCTAAGGTATGCAAACTTTGCTTCTTTTTAAATGTCGATGAAGCTTTTTCTGCAGCTGTATCTGTGTTACATTTTGGAGGCATAAAATAATCTGACGACATATTATCATTTTGTTTTCTCATGATTGCAGAGTCAGGGCATGGATCATCTAAGTGGCAGCAACAACAATGGTTCCTGATCCGAAGCTTTTCGGGGAATGATCCTCAGACAAACATCAGTAGTGAAGTAATAATCCAGTAATGTTGTTATCTATATTTCCCTTTCATTCTGTTGTTTCATTATAGCAGTAACAACAGTAACTGATCTATCTTCTCAAATTTGGTCTTTGCTTGGATGATGGGCCTGCAACTCCGATTGCCTTCTAAGGGCTCATGTCCCTGCCCTTCATGTTGCCATCATATTGAATTGCAAATGCATTTTTTGTACAAAGAAGGCAGTTAATTTTTCGGTTGTTTTGAAAACTTATGGTTATTGTTTTCAGTGTGATTTACATATAGTGGTCTTGTAGAGTCCTGGCAATAGGCATGCGTAAGACGTGGAATAATACTGTGAGATTTGGTGGCTTGCAACACAGCAATCTCCAAATATTCCACCTCTGAGAATTGTGTATGTTACCAAATGGCTTGGCTATTGGATGGCAAGAGAGCACCCCTTCCCATGAGTTTACCTTCTGAAGAAACTATTTTGTTTCTGAAACTTAATAATTGTACTTCTCATTACTTCTTTGGCGTGAGAAATGTGGGGACTATTCCTAGAGTCCACAATTTGTTTATTTATTTTTTATCATCAAGCGGTGGGGATGTGTATCCGTTTGTTGGTGTTGGTGTTGTTGTTGTTGTGTTTTTTTTTTTTTTTTTTTTTGGTTGGAAGCATTTACGGTGAGTCAGTACTATGGACATTTTATTAATAAAAAGTAACATAATAAGTTGGTAAGATACATAATGCTAGTTGTAGTGGTAAGATACATAATGCTAGTTGTAGTGGGAATGGACCACAAGAAGCTACGAAAGCAAGGAAATGAGTATGGGGGGTGGGTCCCATTATCCCACGGGCTATGCATGGGGAATAGCTTCGCGTTCCTGCGACCGGCGACGTCAGATGCCGCACAGGAGGACGGAAAGGCCCGAAACCTGGAAGCTAGTGGTTGGTGGCGTGGAGGTTTCCTTGGATTTTAAGAACATATGCGATTTACAAGAAAAAACAACGTAATTTGTGTGGCTAGAATGTCGACACGTATTTCTCTTGTCCACAAGTAAGGAGCTTCGAGAATGGGTCCAGGATTTTTTTTTTTTTTTTTTGTACATATATGGTGTCCCCCTTTCTTCCTTGTTTCCTCTTCTTTAATTTGTCCATATATACCTCTAATTTCTTCTTGTGGATTCATGCATGTTTTATGTATGTATTAGCCTGTCTGATCAAGCTGTATATTACTTGATCTGGACCCAAACTCCTTGTGTACCGTACCGATCCTCTCTTTTTTTTAGGGAGACAACCTGATACTATCTTGTGATGAACAACTTTCAGATCTAGTCTGGTTCTAGATATCGTTCGGATATCTTCCAAAGGTTCGGCTCCGATCTGACAATATGCACACGCATGCCTTTAAACCCGCTAAGCTGACGGATGCAGGTAAGGACCAGTTGCCAGATTTCTCCGACTGATCCTGGCCGATTCCTCAGTAGTATCTTTGCAATTAATTAAACACTAACTAACGAGTCAGCATCATTGCCCTACCGTACCATTACATAGGATTCCATGTGCGCAATATGACCCCTTGCACACGCACCGCAGTTTTGTCTAACAATCCCAGTTCCCCACGGCACTTTGTTTAATATTTTTGTATGTATAATCCATCTCTATGATTCGATGAACTAACCTCAATTACTCAACAAAAACATCTCTCTCTGTCACGTTTTTCACGCCTTTTTTTTTTTTTTTTTGTGAGGACATTGTTCCCACTTCCATGCTTACTTTTTACTCTACTAATTTAGCAAATTAATCATCCATGTATCGATACATATGTGATAAAAAACCAACAACGAGGAAACCTTTGGCAACAACTGCAGCACCAGTATAAATTTGTCCATCGATATATCCTTCTCCCCGGCCCATTTCTCCACAAAAATCCTAGTAGAGATCAATTTCATCACCTATGGCACCATCCGCAATTTTCTCCTGCACCACATCTTCAACTTGCATCAATCTCCCTCTCTTCTCATCAAAATTCTCCAAGAAACCAACCACCAGTACCCTCCTCAAAATCACCAACTGCCGAAACCAATGCCAACCCACCAACAATTGGGCGCCTCTCACCTCAGAGGTCAGCACCCACACCATCAAACACCTCCCCACAACCCCGCCCCCATCAGTCACCGACCCCATGCACCGCCTCATCTCCGCCGCTCCCCCATCCGTCGCCTCCGCACTCTGCCTGGCCGCGTGCCAACTCGTGTGCGGAGAGCAATACCGCGCCATGAGCGCCGCATGCGCGGTCCAGCTCATGCACGCGGCTGCACACGCTCACACCCAGCTGTCCTGCCTCAACGGGGTCGACCTCATGGCGTCCGACGGGCTGTTCCCCCTCGGGTATCAGATGGCAGCAGCATGCCCCGAGGGCGGAGATTGTGATCCTGAGACTGCGGTGCGGGTGGTGCTGGAGTTGGCGAGGGCGATGGGCCCGCAGGGGGGAGTGGTGGAGGGGCTGATGATGATGATGTCGGAGGGCGAGACTTACTGGGCGTGGGAGCGGAAGGGAGGCAGGATGGGGGCGTGCGGGGCAGCGTGCGGGGCTATCGTCGGCGGAGGGAGTGAGGAGGAGGTGGAGAGGCTGAGGAGGTTCGGGATGTATGTAGGGATGGTGAATGAGATGATGATGATGAATAATGGTACTGGTACTGGTACTGGTGCTGGTGCTGGTGGTGATCAAGAACCCAATAGTTACGTGGAGGTCATAGAGATGTTGAGATCATTGGCGAGATTGGAGCTTCGAGGATTTGACAAGGAGAGAGTAGATGATGTGGTTGGATTTTTCCAGCTCGGCAAGTGCTCAACACAAACAAAATAATTATTCCTCTCTCAACGTTCATCATCACAACTTCACGCTGGGACTTGAAGAACCAGAACCATAATAATAATAATAATAATAATAATAATAAGGAGATGCAACAGTGGTGGCAAGGGATACAATGCTTCTGACAAAAGCATGGTTGTTCTCTCAGTAACATCAATTTTTTTTTTATATTTTATTTAATAAATTACCATTTGAAAAGTTCTAATTTGATTGCCTACAACAAGTCCGTATGATATTGAGATCATCAGTAGTTGGATGCAATATGCGTGAGTAAAACAATACATGGTTGAAAAATGATTGAAATGACTTTCAGTGCTGGTTGTATGACTTGTAGTATTGCCAATGATAGAGAGAGTTAAAAACAGTTTGATAATTCATGGCCTTATACATGTATGATTTTTAATTGGTAATGATCATGAGTTTGAAGAAGCAACTTAATTGGGAAGAGAAGATGCTTAATTAATTATGAGTGCAAGGAATCAAAAAGTAAGATTCTAGGTTATATTCCCCACTATAGATAAAGATACTGATTGGAGGTCAAGTCAGGGGAGGTTATCCTGTTATATATCAAGAAAAATTAAGAAGCAGCAAAATTAATTGAAAAAAAAAAAGAAGAAGAAGAAGAAGAAGAAGAAGAAAGGTTTATATCTGAATCTGATTGTGATTGATTGAGTGTAGATTCAGTTGTCCTATTTTCCTTTACCCGCATCTGTCTTTATTTTTTATTTTATTTTTTGAGGAAGAAGTCCTACATGCTGTACTGTACCTGCCCAAAGAAAAACACCCTGCTCAATTTGATAGCAAATTTGTTGCTAATGGAGCCCATTGTCCCAGCGAGTTTCGATCAACCGGTTCAAAATCGGCCCAAATCTATTATGATATAATATAAATATGGGGTATAGTGCTAGGGTTTTGAACAAGCCAAAAGAGCCAAAAAATCAAAAGAAAAAAAGGAGATTGCGGCTACTACAGCAATCGGCCAAAGAAACAAAGTGGAGAAAGAGGCGGCTACAAAAGGAGGCTACAAACAAATTATTTAATACAAAATAATTGGTGGTGTGGCTGGTTAAAAAAAAAAGGTTGCTGTTCTCTTTGGTTTCGGGTGAAGATTTTCAGCGAAGGGAAAAAATAATTTGGTAGCGGTTGCAAATTATTTTTCGGTGGCTGAAACAAAGAGGTAAATCACTGCAACAATAGGTTAGAGTTTGATCTCAAAATCTTGTGTGATTTCTTTGTGTTTTCTCTTGTTGTTGAGAACTAGAATATTGTAATCATCTTTTGATATAGTGGAAGTTTTTCGATCATGTCCCCGTGGACGTAGGCATATTGTCGAACCACGTTAAATCTGTGTGTTCTCTGTCTCTCTATTTTTCTCTTCGGTTAACTATTTGATTCCGCTGGTTGTTGCATTAGTATTATTCCGCTATCTTTTGCTGACAATTGGTATCAGAGCCCTGGTTCGGGTCAGATTTCACTCAGATCGGTGTTGTTTTTGAGTGGGAGTTATGACGGAAGATAGGAAGGGAGAAATTGAAAAATTTGATGGGACAGATTTCCAATGGTGGAAATTGCAGATGGAAGATTATTTATATCAAAAGAATTTACATCAACCACTGTTTGGAGAAAAGCCAGAAAAGATGACAGATGAGGAGTGAGAATTGTTGGACAGGAGGGCTTTGGCGCAGATTCGATTGTGCCTGACAAAGCAGATTGTGTTCAACGTCTCCAAGGAGAAGACCACTTCAGGTTTGATGTCAGCGTTGGCTAAATTTTATGAGAAGCCGTCTGCTTCAAATAGACTGTTTCTAATGAAAAAGTTGTTCAACTTGAGAATGCCTTCTGATAGTTCAGTTGTTAACCATTTGAACGAATTTAACACATTATAGGCACAACTTGAATCTTTAGATTTTGTCTTTGCTGATGACATTAAAGTTTTGATGTTTATGTGTTCGTTACCGGATAGTTGGAGTAATGTTGTTATGGCCATCAGCAATTCTTCCAATACTGCTCTTAAATTCAATGATGTTGTGAGTACAATCATGAATGATGAATTGATGAAAAATAGCATGGGTGAGAGCACAGTTTTTACAAGTACTGCTCTGTCGGTTGATAATGACAGACGAAAGGAAAGGGGTAGAAGTTCAAGCAGGGAGTCGAAGTAAAGAGGAAGATCAAAATCTAAGGGGAAATTCAAGAAAAAGTTAGTGTGTTGAAAATGTAAGACAGAGGGTCATATGAAGAAGGATTGTCCAAACAAAGACAAGGAATGAGCGAATGTGGTGAATCCAAGTGAAGAGTATGATGACTTGTGTTTGTCTGCTCATACAGAATCAAGGTCAGATTCGTGGTTTGTAGATTCAGGGGCTTCGTTCCATTGCACTGCTCGTAGAGAATGGTTTGAGAATTATGTCCAAGGTGATTTTGGGCATGTGACTGTTGGTAATGAGCAGGAAAGCAAGATTGTCGGTAAAAGGACAATTTAGTTAAAGTTGCACAATAGTGAAAAGTTGCTTTTACAAGAGGTCAGGCACATACCGGATTTGAAGAAGAATTTGATATCTGTTAGCAAGCTGGATGGCGAAAGTTATCAAATCTCATTTGAAAAGAAACAGTGGAAGATCAGTAAAGGAGCAATGGTAGTGGTCAAGGGTGAGAGAGTGGGAACTCTATATTTACTCTCAAGCTCGGTGGATCACGTTGTTTCTTTGGCCACCGTGAAGAATGAGAAGGCTACCTTATGGCATCAGAGGCTCGGTCACTTGAGTGAAAGCGGCATGAGGGTATTGCAATCCAGAGGTATGTTGACAGATATGAAAGATGCTAATTTTGATTTCTGTGAGAACTGTGTGTTTGGAAAGCAGAAAAGAGTTAGTTTTATGAAGGATGGCAAGGAGAAGAAAATCGAGAGATTAGAGTTGGTGCATACAGATGTATGGGGGCCTTCTTCGGCGAAGTCTCTTGGAGGTAATTCTTATTTTGTCACTTTCATAGATGATCAAGCAGGAAAACATTGGTGTTCGCACTTAAGCAGAAATCCGATGTCTTCAAGATCTTCAAGGTATGGAAAGCTCTTGTTGAGAATGAAACAAGTTTGAAGATAAAATGTCTGTTGTCAGACAATGGTGGGGAATTTTGCAATAGGGAGTTCGATGACTATTGCTCTACCCACGGGATCAGGAGAGTGAAGACTGTACCGAGGACACCGCAGCAAAATGGCGTGGCTGAGAGGATGAATAGAACCATTTTGGAGCGAGCTCGGAGTATGAGACTACAAGCAGATTTGCCTTTACAACTTTGGGGAGCCGCTGTAGATACGGCAGTCTATCTGATCAACAGGAGTCCAGCTAGTGCTTTAGATTGAGGAATTCCAGAGGAGGTGTGGTCTGGTAAGACTGTGAATTATTCATTCTTAAAAGTGTTTGGTTGTATAGTATATGCACATGTGGATCATGAGATGAGAAAGAAGCTTGATTCTAAATCTCAGAAGTGTGCATTCATTGGATACGGTGGCGACGAATATGGTTATCACTTATGGGACTATGAGCATAACAAGGTAATTCGTAGCAGAGATGTAGTATTTAATGAGGGCTGTATATATAAAGACCGAACGGAAAGTAAGAGTGAGAATGCAGTGGAAAAAGAGCGCTTGGAACTGGATGAGCCACAAGATGGGATGGATCCCATGGATAAAAGAGAGAAAGAAATACCTACATCTGAAGGAGAAGAAATGGCTGCACCTGAGAATACACAAGTTTCAGATGAGACCGAACAGGAGAGAGAGTCATTGACTGAAATAGATGGTTCCAGTACTTCATCAGAGAGTGTTCCCACTTTGAGGAGGAGCACGAGGATAAGGAAGCCAACCCAGAAACTTTGTCTTCCATTATATCATGTTTTGTATACTGATGCAGGTGAACCAAAGAGTTACCAAGAAACTATACAGGATAAACTTCATCTTAAGTGAGAGCAAGCCATGCGTGATGAGATATCTTCTTTGGAGGAGAATCACACATGGAAATTGGTGAACCGACCGGAAAAGATGAAAGTATTGCATAACAAGTGGGTATACAGAGTAAAACATGAGGCAGGAGGGACACAAAGGTTCAAGGCTAGACTTGTGGTGAAGGGATACGGTCAGAGAAAATGTATTGACTTCAATGAAATATTTGCACCTGTTGTCAAGATGACTTCTATCAGAACAATACTAAGTATTGTGGCTGTAAAAGGATTATATTTAGAGCAGTTCGATGTGAAGACTGCTTTCCTTCATGGTGATTTGGAGGAGGAAATATACATGAAACAGCCGGAGGGATATGAAGTTAAAGGAAAAGAGAATTGGGTATGTCGATTGAAAAGGAGTTTGTATGGGTTGAAACAAGCGCCGAGGCAATGGTACTTGAAGTTCGATAAGTTTATGTTGGATTCGGATTTTGCCAGAAGCAATTCAGATCATTGTGTATATCTACAAAAGTTTAAGGATGGTAACTTTATTATACTTACTTTGTATGTAGATGATATGCTTGTGGCAGGTACATGCATGAAGAAAATCAATGATCTGAAAAGAAAGTTGACAGGGAGATTCTCTATGAAGGACATGGGTGAGACTAAACAACTTCTTGGAATGCAAATTACCCGAGATAAGAAAAGCAAGAAATTGTGGTTATCTCAGGAGGGGTATATCAAGAAGGTGTTGGAGAGATTCAACATGGATAATGCAAAACCGGTAACTACAGCTCTTGGTGGTCAGTTCAAACTGTCAAAAGAGCAAGGTGCTAAGACAGATGAGGAGAAGAGACACATGGAGAATGTGCCTTATTCATCGGCCGTTGGGAGTCTCATGTATGTAATGGTGAGTACAAGACCAGATATTGCACATGCAGTGGGAGTAGTGAGTAGATTCATGAAGTACCCTGGAAAGGAACATTGGCAAGCGATGAAGTGGATTTTCAGGTATTTGAAAGGTACTTCAAATTATTGTTTGTATTTTGGGGGTGATAACATTGATGTGCAAGGTTTTGTGGATTCGGACCATGCGGGTGATAGAGACAATGGCAGGAGCACTACAGGTTATGTCTTTACTGTAGGAGGGACAGCGGTAAGCTGGGTTTCAAGACTACAATCAATTGTTGCTTTATCTTCGACAGAAGCTGAGTATGTTGCAGCTGCAGAAGCAAGTAAGGAGTTTATTTGGTTGCAGCGATTGATGAATGAGTTGGGTTTTGATGGAGTGGATTGCATGTTATTCAGTGACAGTCAGAGTGCAATTCATCTTGCTAAGAACTCGACGTATCATTCACGGACTAAATATATTCACTTGAGATATCACTTCATTAGATCCTTGTTAGAGGATGGCCAATTGAAGTTGGAGAAGATTGAAGGCAGTAAGAATCCTGCGGATATATTGACAAAGCCGGTTGATGGGAAAAAGTTGAGCTATTGCTCAACTTTGGTGCATTTGTGTTAAATGCTGAAATTGGGACTTTGAACGATCGAGGTAAAAACTTTGGACACTGGAATTATCATGTATAGAGATTAAATTTTTGCAATAGGTCTCCAAGTGGGAGATTGTTGCTAATGGAGCCCATTGCCGCAGCGAGTTTCGGTCAACCGAAACGGGTCCAAAACCGGCCCAAACCCATTATGATATAATATAAATATAGGGTATAGTGCTAGGGTTTTGAACAAGCCAAAAGAGCCAAAAAATCAAAAGAAAAAAAAAAGATTGCGGCTACTACAGCAATCGGCCAAAGAAACAAAGTGGAGAAAGAGGCGGCTACAAAAGGAGGCTACAAACAAATTATTTGATACAAAATAATTGGTGGTGTGGCTGGTTAAAAAAAAAAGGTTGCTGTTCTCTTTGGTTTCGGGTGAAGATTTTCGGCGAAGGGAAAAAATAATTTGGTAGCGGCTGCAAATTATTTTTCGGTGGCTGAAACAAAGAGGTAAATCACTGCAACAAGAAATTAGAGTTTGATCTCAAAATCTTGTGTGATTTCTTTGTGTTTTCTCTTGTTGTTGAGAACTAGAATATTGTAATCATCTTTTAATATAGTGAAAGTTTTTCGATCGTGTCCCCGTGGACGTAGGCATATTGTCGAACCACGTTAAATCTGTGTGTTCTCTGTCTCTGCTATTTTTCTATTCGGTTAACTATTTGATTCCGCTGGTTGTTACATTATTATTATTCCGCTATCTTTTACTGACAAAATTGACTTTACACCGCAGATAATATTTCTAAATATTCCATTATTTCCCTCCAATCAAATTTCCATAAAATCGCTACTAGAGTGTAGTGCCGTGATTGTATTCCCCTCTTGGGCTTTAATTAGCCGCCCATAGGAGCACGTGAGACGAGTCCTCGATTAGGCCTTACCCCTGCATCCCTCTATCTCTGGCTGCGGTGCCACGAAACAAGGCCCAGATGGCTTGCCCGCCCATAAGGGCATTTGATGAAGATATGGTCGATTCGATCCTGATTAGAGTTGCATAGACAACAGAAATTAGGACCATGCCAGCCTCATAGTACACTCTCAGTATACGTATGCCAAAATAAAAGAAAAAACCATTAACAATAATATTGTTAATGATACTTGGACGTTTGATAAAACAAAATTATCAAGTTCTAGCATACAGGGGGATGGAAAATGTTTTGAGACCATGGTGAATTTTTAGGCTATGAAGATAAGAACATTACAAAAAAATTCCAATCATACTATAATAAAAAAAATAATTAAAAAAAATACATAATATGAATTTATTCTAGGTATCTCCTTAGAAGAAAAATTAATGCACCCCAATTACATTTGAAACATATCTTTCTACATTAAAGTAAAAGTGCTTTAACGATGACTATAAAGATATATCTTAGAAAGCGAGAGGCAGAAAAAAATTAGAAGAACCGTCTAAATTCGATCAGTGTTAAATGTTAATAGACCGGCATCCTCATCGAATCTGCACCCCAACTTAACCAACCAACTCTACCAGTCACCATGATGAATCCTCCATAAACCAACCAATAATAATCCCTTGACTTGAGTTGATCAGAAATTTAATTAGCAAGCAATACTCGTTCGTACTAGCTAGTATTAGTACTAGTTGTCTCCGCCCTCTGCACGGTTTTCTCCATTCGTGTCTACTCCATGTATGATCCACATAGCTCTACATAATTAATCCTAGTCTCAAGAAGATGGAAGCATGTCCCCGGAGCTCCGACGCCGATCTCGACGATACCGAGCTGAGGCTCGAACTGCCCGGGACCGAACCGTACGATAAACCAAGCCCTATTGTGGCTAGGGCCGCTAACAAGCGCGCTCTAGAGGAGGATGCCAAGTGCCATCCGAACAAGAATGAGCCCAAGTGAGTGCGGCAAATTTTCCGCCTACGATACTTAGAGACAATATTCTAGTTATATATAGTTGAGTATGTGATCGATTATGAGGATAAAGATGGGGATTCGATGATGGTTGGAGATGTTCCTTGGGAGTAATAAGCATATATATATCAATTTAATTTAATTGTTGGATATTATTATAATTTATATTTTTTTTTTTATAAGTTCTTCATATTCATTCATGAGATATAACATAACAAAATCGCAAAGTACAAGCTTCAACAAGATAGATAGTATAGATATTTATAATTATAAATCTTACTTATGTTTTTTTTTTTTTTTGGGTTTTCATTTATCATATGGATCTGTAATATTCCCTGAGAGACAAAATTGAAATGGGAAAAAGGGAAAAATATATGTGAGAGGGGAAAAAAAATTGTATGAAGTCAATATACATGTAATACATATATATGATACAATTTTCTGCAGCTAATATATATGCTTAGTTTCTTCATCTTAAGAAATTAATTTCTTTTCTTTTCTTTCTTAAGAAATTAATGTTTCGTGAACCCGAAAGCCGAAGCAGGGTATGGATTTTGGGCCAAGAATAGGAGGGTCGTTGAATTGGTTGGGACTATGGGCTGGGCCATCCAATGACTCCAAAATAAAGGTCTCTTCCAAGTTTTTGGACCTGATTCCGTCCCATTTCCCAGTCCTGCAGCCCACTCCTTCACGCTATTCCTTCGCCCTTACAGGTTGTTAGCCTGCTAAGTTAATAAATTAAGCTTTCACCGATGCTACTTGAACCATAATTAAGTTTTGGTCTTAAAAGATATTTCAGGTTGTTAGCCTGCTAAGTTAATAAATTAAACTTTCACCGATGCTACTTGAACCTTGACTAAATTTTGGTTTAAAAGATATTTTATCATGCGTAGCGTAGAAGAGGTGACAAGGAGGTTGGTGGATTTTTTTTTTATTTTTTTTTAATTTTTTTTTATAATAAGAATAAGGTCATAATGTCAGCCCGATCAATTACTCAAATTAAGCTTATTCACGGTTAAAGTATCAGCAACCTACAAAAATATTCCAAGTCTCTAACTCGATAAAAGAAGAATGTGGCCAAATTCTAAAAGAAAGAAGAAACCGTATTGACTCCAACTCCTCACAAGTCACAATGCATTGCATTTGAAAACAATCAAATCAAAACTTTCACTATTTGTTTGTTTTTTTTTCTCATTCCTCACTTCCCACCTTATGTGGTTACACACACCCACACATTTGGCCACACGGTTGGTCAGTCCACAAGACACAATCCAAGTAAACTTGTTCGCTGTATTCTTGTCATCCTACATATATATTTGCTATTCTATGTATATATATATCAACACTAGTTATGTTAATGAAGATGGATGCCACCAGTGCCAGGGTTACCAACAAAATAAGCCAGTACTCCTACTAAGGGAGCATTGATATACGTAGTCGGCTCCGATTTGCGAAAATCAGCACGATCATCCTCATACACATCATCCTCTGCAGGACCGCCGACCACTGCTCCGACCAGAAGGTTTGGATTCGGACTGCTGGAGTTGAAGTACACGGTGCCATCCTTGCACCCAATCACTTGAGGATGGTCGGACTTTGATGGCAATGATGAACCCCGATGGTGGATCCGTTGGGGGTACCGTTCCCCGTAACCAATCATGTATGACATGTTCATCGGGTTGTTGCCGAGGATGTAATCCACCTAGCATCGCGATAAGTTTTAGACCATACTAGCATCATACAGTGTACAAGTGAGTCTCAAGTGATAAAGTTACTCCAAATCCTGATACTGTTTTATTTAGTACCTGCTTTTTTGCCTGAAGCCTGAGAGAACTCGGACCAACGGATATGCTCCCGCAGTTAACAGTCTGCGAGGTTCTGGAAAGATACTTGGCGTAAGTGAGGAGAAGGAAAGCAATGGATGTGACATGCTGCATGTTGCTTCCCCCAGGCTTGTATATGAGTCCACCAGGAGTGTATTGGATGTGGGATGAAGATGACTCCGGGATCAATGTGCACATAAAGCTATCTGCCGATTCTTTATAGGATTCAAGAGACAATATTTGCCCATTGAGAAACTCCTACTCAAGATAACCAAATCAATCAGAAATTTGCAAATTATGGTACATTAATTCTTAGGGGGATAACAGATTGATGTACCGACATTAGAGACGAGGACATTGAGGCCAGCATGCTTGTTGTCCCAACCAAACTCATTGATGTTGTCCTCAGCTCCGAGAGTCTTGCCATTGTTTTGTATGTAATTGAGGAAGGAATCATTTCTTGATGCCCTCCTTAGCCATGCTGCTCCCCACAGCAACTCATCCTGCATTGCATGGTAAACGTGTCAACATAAATTTTTTAGCTGGTTACTCTCATATATTAAATATTATCATAATAATGCTACCGACAATACAATCCTGCTTTCGTGAAAACATGTAAATATCGAGTTTACCAAATACAGACAAAACAAGTCATGGTTGTCCACAATCCATAGCTAGCATCCTAAGTTTTAGCAAAATTCAACAAGATCAATCAGTCTAAAAGAAAGACAAGGTTGTGATTATCATCAAAGATTGATTATTATAAGCCATAGCTAATGAACTGGAGAGACTGACACAAGAATCTAATCTTACTTGTTTAGTTCCCCATTTAAATCATTTTAAAGACTAGCCACAGTAGTGGCAGTGCAAAGCTTATGCGTGAGCTTTTTATTCCAGTCCCGTGACTCACCAAGGCCGCATGCGTCCAACCTAGGCCAATCCAGAGACATTTGACTAAAAACAACCACTGATTTCTAATCAGTAGGAAGTAGGTAGAACCAAAAAATATGATTTGCTTATATATTATTAAGACAAAACCAAACCCCCAATGTTAGTGCATGCAAAAGGTGCACATTTCAAATTCCCACATTTTGATGTGTACTGACATTTGGCTTTTGCATCTAGATTGCAGAAGCAATGAGAAATACTATCCTTAAGAGTTAACTTCATACTGGTGGGGCTTATTATCAGTGACCCATCTAACCTCAAAACAAGCAAAATCAGAATCTCTATGATAGATATTGGATATGTCGGTGGATAAGCCAACTTACTGACAGGTGAGTCAGCTTTATTGAAAAGCATGACAAAAACCGACAGATGGGTATGAAAAATTTTGCTCCTTGCTCATGCTATCCTCCAAGTTTTTACTTGAGGTGTGCAGTAAAGGTTGGCGACCAAAAACACCCAAAACTGAAAGCTCCTGGAGATTCCAAATTGGCAAAACCAACACAGACAATTTAGCTTGGATGACACTTGTCAGGCACTCATATGACCCCATCCAATTCAATCCCATAATTTTAGCCTTAAGGTTGCAAGTCTTGGCCCACTCAAAATCATCACATAATGGAAGAACCTATCCATAATGATAAAACACATACAGTGACCTAAGAGAAGAGAAAAGGATAGTTGTAATGTTTACCTGATACCCATCAAAATCACAATAGAAAGGGCACACCCCAGCTTTAAGCCCCGGATCATCACTGTATGCTCCTCTATAATTGTCTGCAAACTCAAATGCCCTCAGCGCATTCTCCATCAGCCTGTCTGAGTAAGCTGGCTCGATTGACCGGAAGACAATCGATGATGCGGCCAATGCTGCTGCCATCTCACCCGCCACTTCAGACCCAGGCTTCTCCGTACTCACCGTGTACACTGTCCTGGCTGTATCCATGTCCTCCGGCCTCTCCCAGCAGTAGTGGTCCCTTACAGGATCCCCAACCTAATAAAAGACAAAATTATACATTTATTACTGTGTCCTTAGTCACAAAGTCCCTCCGGTACATGGAAGCTCCGAAATAATTTTACACTTGCCTGGACAAAGACCTGGCCAGGATGTGCGAGCGTCTTCAGAAGAAAATCAGTAGCCCACCGGATGGCTGCGGCAGCATTGCGGAGCTCACTATCCGGCATGGAGTCCCCAAACTCGATAACACTCCACGCAAGCATTGTGGTGGTGAATGCCATCGGGAACCCGAACTTAACATTGTCACCAGCATCATAATAGCCACCCTCGAGATCAACGCCAGCATCCAAGCCGTCGCTTACGGCAGAATCGCCCCGCCACATCACCCGCTGGCCCGGTGGCAGCCGCCCAGACCGCTGGCCCTCGAAGAATAGGATGGATTTGGCCAGTGCATCGCGATAGTCGTGACTAGTGCAGAATGCAACTGATGAGAGTGAAACTAGGAGTAGCAAGAGAAGAGGTCTGGGTCTCATTTCAGTTTGACTGACCCCAGACCAGTGTTAAATGTTAAAATGGCGGGTATGCATTCAGTTGGTTGAACCAGTAATATTTATAGCAAACAAAGGAGAGAGTTGTAGGATCACGTGAAAGAGAAATCAAGAGCAGAGAGATTGAAGAAGATTGTTTGAATCGAGTGGTGGTGTCAGGGTGATCACATGTCGTGGTTAGGCAAATATGGTAGCCAGTGAGAGAGAGGGGAAGGGTAGGGCAACCGTCCGCATCATTAATTTGCTTCAAAAATGAGATTTAAAAATTGGGGGGAAAAGAGAGGAACGATTGGTCCCATTCGTCACATGCAGAGCATAAAGGGGATGTTGGTGGAGGGCCCTTGTTGCAGTTGCATAGATATCTGCTTGTTTCGTGTCTCATAATTTGATTCTTGTGTGGTTAAACATTATCAAGCGGTAATATGAAGTCATCATTGTTATAGTTGGTAGATGGAAGCCAAAGAAAAAAACAAGGTCCATGCTTTTTGCAGTTATATAACGGAATATGATGAAGTGTGAGCCGTGCAGTGGTACGCTACATGTCCAAGTAATTAGGCAGGTGCACCGATTAGCCTACATAACCTCGTCAGTTTTTTTTTTTTTTTTAAACCCAAAAAGAAAACATAATCTACTGTTAATATGGGATCACCATAGTCAACATTGATAGTTTAAAGCCAGAGAAAGAAACAAGATCCATGCTTGATGAAGTTTTTAATGGATTTAAGATTTGGACACGGCAATATAGGTGACAGGTACAGCAGTTTATTGGAGTACTTTTGGGCCCAAAGAAATGTGGCTACTGGCTAGCTAGTATTGTACTAGCAGTAATGGAATAGACTCACCATTATCATACTCTTCCCCGTTGACTCCGCCAATTCCCACAGAAATGGATGCATAAAATCAGAATGGACCATACTATAACGTCAGGTTCATTTTCCACAGCTCCATTTCTCTATGGTCTGAGTTCGGGTTCAATGCCAGCAGGTTAGCCCATTCTCGATCAAGATCACAGATCATATTTAACAGTGACCAACAGCTAGAAAGTTCGAACCAAAATAGGCCTCAATCGATATTGTCTTACAAATTCTAGCTTGTATCCTCAATATAAACCTACGCTTAGCTTGGGTGTTAAATTTATGAAAACTAGACTCGAAGAAGTATAGACAACTAAACTCAAGCTATGAAAACTAGTTTGCCCAAAAGCTAAAACTACTAGGCCGCCCACCAACAACATTCAAGCTCAACAAAATAGTTCCCATCATTTCAAACAGCACCAAGGCATTTTTCTCGCTGAAGACTCTACATTCCAAATATGGCAAAGAAGAACAATAACCATAAACCATGCATACGATCTACATGATAACAAACCAAAATGAGGCTCCCCAATACACAATTTCACATGACATGTCTAAAACTCACCTCATTAAATTCCAACAATAAAGGCTACGAGACCCATAGTCACTGCTATTTTTGTGTGAGTGACAAAAGTTTATGATGCATGCGGTTGAATTTATTGGGTGCGTAACGGAAGAGCCAACAAGAAATTTCAGCAGCAAGATTAAGAGAACCGTGACAATGAAGAAGGAAGAGATTGGATCTACCTCCCAACTTTATTATTAGCAAATAGGACTAGCGGTTTCCCTTTCAGCTACTTAATCCCCCTCCCCCCACCTGCATATATAACCTTTTATCATTATCGTTCAACAAGTGCTTTGCTTGCGAGAAGCAAAAGTCTGAGATGCTGCTTGCTTTGTTTCTCATTCACCAAAATCGACCAAAGTAGACTTGGATCATGATCATGATTATGCAATGAAAAAAGGGTCGAAAAAAAGACAAAGATGGATGCAATCAGTAAAAAGAGACTTTATGCATGGAGAAGCAACCAACTAGAAACTAACCAGTTTGGCTGGAGGAATGTCTAGTTAGAATAATAGTGTATGGGTTGATGATTTCAATAGCGAATTTGGAATCCTCACTTGTGCTACACACATGGATGTCAGAGTTTGGAATGGCATTGCAAGCAAGCTTGCTTCTTTGGTGAACTGGAGGACCATTCAGCACATGGTCATGCTGTATATATCCAAGAGGAGAAAGTAACTTACATTTGTACTGCTACAACGAGAAATATACTATGTCGAGTGAAAATTCAATAACAATAAAGAAAAAAAAATAGTAAGTATTTGGAAGCTGTAAATCCATGATACAAGTGTCACTATTAGAACAAAAGCAATTACATAAAATTATTATTTGCATTGACGAAATGAGGAAAAGATAAGAAACTCCTGAAAATTATAATTGGAAGCGGGGTAGACAGGTACCTATGTCCACTGGCCTCTAAACATGAGTACATTGTTTGCAGATTCTGGCTTCCATGGTCTGAAAATTAAAACAAACAGGCGCTACGTGCTAAAAATATGCAAACACCATCCCAGAGAAAATAATGAATATGGTGCAGTATAATGATGTGCATACCAACTTCACCTGAATCTTGCCTGGAATGGTGAACCTTTTCTTTTGTTCGAAATAGCTTCTAACTTGTAATGCAATTAATCACCCCACACCCCCCCCCCCCCCCCCCCCCCCCCCCCCCACAGAGTGATAAATTTAGGAGCATTCCAAGAGAATGATGCAGATCACAGTACTGAAGTAGGATGGGTATGTATACCAGATATTTTATTCTTACAAAAATGCATAGATTGGTCATTCTCTTCACCAACGAAAGGAAACAAGCAATAAATTGAGTACATCCATTGTCCAATAGGACCACATATCATAATCCTAGGTAACTTTGGAGGTTCACTTGTACTAATATGATAAGCCATCAATAGCCTGCAAATGTAGCAACAAATTGAGTGTTGAATCCAAAGTATGAAAGATAAACCATACCTTAAGATTGGAATAATGAAACAGTCGCTATGTATCCATTCTTCATAACCTAGCAATCAATGAGAACCACACAATTACGGCTGATTTTTAACAAACTATGACTAACCTAATGGATAATAAAGAAACATGGTGGAAGCTTAATATAACTGTATAAGAACATAGGAAATGTACAATATATATCAATTTAACATGTTGTATTACCTCAAAAGCTACATTTTGGTAGCCATAAACAAAGGTAGATCCGAAAGGATTATTCATAGAGTCTAGTGTTTGAATTGCAGCACGACCACCATCCCCAAGTATCTCCTAAATTGATAGTAAGTTCCATCAAAATTACTTGTCAAAGCAGTTCATCAGCTGAAAAATCTTGACAATAAACAGAAGAACGCAGAGCAGCAGCAACAACAAGAAAGCCTTTATCCCTAATATTGTGGTCCACTGACAATTATAGGGAGGAAAAACTGAAAGAAATAATCAGTTTATCCTGAGGGGATCAATTAACAGTCTCAGACTAGTGGAGTCCTACTAAAGATGTACAGCCAAACTTTTGGGAAATTGCAAGTTACATTTGGCGATACTTGTATAATTCTCTTTTTATTTGGGCTTCATTTATGTTTAGCAGCCTATATGTGATACGAGTGTTTAGTCTTCCATCAACCAGCAAGCACCAAAACCTCTTGAGTTAGGCCTTCATCAGACTATTTAAGATGCATCATGCCATCGTCTATCAACCAGAATTAGCATTAGGGGGGTTAATAGCAGATATAAACAGTTACAGAAACAGGAGAAAAAGCCTACAAAAGGTTGGCCTGAACGTTTATGATATGTGAGAGCTCCTATCACATGAAAACAGGATAAATTATATAACCATACTAGATAAGCTTTCAATCACATGGTCGCCTTAGATAATATATATGATGAGAGTTGAGATGCCTAAATAAGTTTCTTGTTGACATGGTCAAATACCTTCATATAAATTTTCCGACCAATATGCAGAATCCTCAAGGAAGCAACTAGAGAAAACATTCCAGAAAGGAATCATTATTATTCTATTCTTTAAAAATAAAGCATTAGTTCCACACACCAACAGTTTGTGACCATTGAGAAACTCAACTAACTTTTCTTAACTAAATCATCAGTAAATATTCATCTTAAGAGCACCAAACGAGGAAATAAAACAGTTATCATCACTAATCAAAGCATATATTATACATAATGGCATTTGATTGCATAAGACCTTTGACCTGCAGAGTAAACTTCACGTTACATCTCTAGTGACCAACATAAATAATTAAGATAGCTAGATCACTCACTGTTAACTTCACTTGTTCCCACTTTCTGCTTAGCATGATGCAATTTTTTGAAGAGTTTCCGGCTTGAATAGAGTCTTCAGCTGCAAAGAGAATGCATAGTGAATTGTTTACCATAGCAAATAGCACAAATCATTCAGGTAAGGCACTCACTGTTGGCATCATAAATAATGAAGTTACACTTTATGCAAGTATTGAAATCTGAATGTCCAGGAAAATTTGTGTGTAAAACAAACTTCTTGATTCTATGAGTCTGCACATGACACATAGAGGTTATCTAAATTTCAAAAAGAAAAAGATGTATAAATGCAATTGCACCAGGAAAAAAAAAAAACCTGGCCATCAAATAATATGTCCAAACTTCGGGAGAAGTAATTATAAAAGTAATCCCCACAGAGAGTTGTCTTTGGCCGCTGGTCGGACGCAGAGTGAATCACCATTTGAACAACCTAAATGTAAAAGGCACTACTTGTCAGAAATCATGGAATATTACATCCAGCTTGAAAGCTTCTAAAAACTAACCCATCTTAATCATTTATGAACATTTATTTAGAAACCCTAAATTCAACCTTAAATAATTAAAGAGGATATAACAGGCTATAACAAAGGATAGTTGGAAGAATTGGTTCCTGACACCTGCATTGCCAATTAGCAGAACCAAATATTATAAACAAAGGTTATAAAGCACAATAAGCTACTCTAAACCCAAGATAACGTAAAGTGATAGAACAGCATATGCATATAACTAGATTCTGTAGCAGTAAGCAATTCAATGTTCCAATGTTCAACGATTTATACTTTAAGGGTCGACATAATACTATAAACGCTAACTTGCAGTAAAGTAAGGGCATACTGAAAAAACCAATGAGTTGTCTCCAAAAGCAGAAAAAGAGGTTGAGGAGGTTGCATCGTTTTTTTCCCCCACATATCTACCCCTATTAGACTCTACTTTCTTTTGTGCTGTTTTGCAATACCATGGCTAATATAACTCCTGTGTTTAACATTTGTTTCTTTTAAGCATAGACAGTGGTTTATTTCCTTGCTTTATATTAATCAGGTATTAACAAAACAAGTTACATATATAATTACATATAACTAGCCCCTTGCTCATGAATGAAGGTACAATAAAACGAAAACTATAACATGCCTAAGGAGAGCCACTAAACCAATTACAAGTAATTGGAGATAGCTTGAGTATGCAGCCGCTACTAGAACATGATGTCTAGAATACTTGTCATGACGCCTGCCAAAAAATATGAAAACAACACAGAGATGCCCATTTGTCATCCATCCTTTCACCCCGAACATCCTATAAAGTGTTCTAGTGAGATAATCTTTAGCATCGAATGACCCTACACAGTTCTCTAGCTCCCCTCTCCTCCCCTCCCCTCTCCCCTCACTGATCCCTTTCTAACTAATCTCAAGGGGGACCATCGTTCAATGCTTCCCCTCCCAAACAACAACTCCTAATTTCAACCAAAATCCCTAACATCTAAAATCTAAAAAAAGCAACCAAGTATTTTGAGGTAGGAGGGAGTTGTCTATGCATTTACGTCCGGGAGTGTAGGAATTATGGAGGTAGCAGGAGCAGCACATAACGAAGCACAGCTCCCCCATCTAAGCATCGACCTTAGTCACGCTCCGGGCAAAAGAAAAGGGCAATGAGATTGGGCCTCACATCGACTTGTGTTTGCCATGGAAATTGAACTTTATTGAACTTTAAAATAAAAGTTACAATGAGAACAGTTTCTCGTTTATAAAAGATGAGAAAAGTGATTTCTCATTGTTTAAAGCTGGGTTCAGTTGTAGCCTTGGAGAATAATCCTGCACTCTGTTGATGATCCGAACACGAACTCTTCAGTTGGCAACTTTAGCAAAACTCTTGGATGGGAAGAACTCTACTTTTCTAGTACAAACTCAAAGTGGAGATAATCCAACCCTTTTTTCAGCCCAGCCTTTGGCCATTTATAGAGATCTGAAGACTTTTGAATTGCTGTAACTGTCCAATTAATAGCATCCTTAATTTAAAAATTAATTTTCTACCTTTAATCCATTAAATTTTTAACTCAAATTTTAAATCCTCTAGATTTATAACTGAAATGCAGATTTCAGCCTTTAGATCCGTATTTTAACTCTTTGCAGCTTGTGTAGCATGTCCAAATCCACGTTTGGGTGTCAACAAGGATAGTTTTTATCCTTCAAGACTTTGAAGTGAAAACGCGACTCTCTGGGGTTCGCGTTTTAATTGTATCTAGCCCTAATTATGAGCTCAAAACGCGATCCTGCATATGAAATGTGGGTTTAGCATCTAAGGTCAAATAGAAACAACCTTAATTTTCTAAGCTTTTGAAATTAAAACGCAACCTTGTGGAGTCCACACTCAGCCTCAACGCATACTTTTCTTTTTTAGCCTTTTTTGCTTAAAACGCAGGTCTCTCTGACGATTCACATTTTTAATCTCTTGGCTATTTTCAACGTTCCTGAGAGTCACGTTTTTCTTTATTTTGAGAGAGATTCGATCTCTTAATATTATAAGATCAAAACGCGACCTTCAGAGGTCCGCGTTTTGTTTTATCCAAAAAAATGATCAATCTCTTGACACTATTAAGGCTAAACACGATCCTCATAGGTCCGTATTTTGATTTTATGAATGTATTCCCTTTTAATCTCAAAAATTTCACCGACAACTGGGTCCAATATGAGAGGTGTGCAAGTCCCGATCATTTAAATAGTGTCTGATATTGTTTGTTGCAGGTCATGATCGTTCGAAGCTCAGGAAGCTCGATCACTTGATGCTTGGGATGCTCAGGTAGGACATGTGGGTCTCGATCGTTCGACTCTTCGGACACATGAGAAGTGCCCTTGCCAGGGTCGGAGGGGTCACGACTCGAAAGGGCAGAGTGAACGGACCTCGCAGGAGAGGCTACTCTGCAAAGGGCATGTGATTGAGCAAGCTCCAATATAAATGGTGTTGTATTGGGCTCGCCAGCAAGAGCCAAATAAGATGGTTGGTTCATCATCATAGTGTCAGAAACGAGTATAGGATCTGTGATTTGATCACAAGATTCGAGGTTAGGACCCACATGAAGTGCTCTAGGATATGAGCTTTGAATTTCCAATCTCATATCAGTTCACGGTGAATGATTAGGCTGACCCATGTGGCCTTGGTACTTTTATCTAGAAGTGTTGACTTGACGAGATCTGCCAAAGATGACACCTTTATATAGACCAAATGAACCACCATCTACTTAATCAATATTTATTGTTTCAACTAAGATATGGGTGATTTTGGTGCATTGAAGCGATTGTTGCCGTGGATTGACTTATTGGAAGGTAATGATACGAGATGAAAAGAGAGAGACACAACCTATGACCACACTGTGAATGCGGGCCATAGTGCAAAAGGAGGCCAACCATAGGAGATTGATTATCATCGAAATCGATTCATGAGACAATGCCAAGCCCCCATGGGGGTGCTGGGACTTGTAAGCAAGCACGATGACTTGGATTGTCATAGAGCCCTACAGAGAGTACCAAAAATTTGTTGAGTCTATGAAGAGTCGTTCGATACTAAAATTTATTGGTTCCTGCATCTACACTTGTGTCCAAAATTTTATATACATACATACATTTATACATATTTACATACACACCCACATGAGCGTGCGCGCACACACATATATATTATATATAAAATATAATGGGAACACATATGAGAGTATCCAAGAAGCACAAAAGTCTACCTCGGGTATGGTCTTATGATAGAAGAGTGTGCTAATAAAGAGTTTAATGCTCTTTTCCCTTTCAAATTTTGTGTTCTCTCAAGAACCTCAGGTAAATCTAGAAAAGTCTAGAAAAACTGTTTCTAACAAATTTAGAAAAGTAAACTTCTTCTTAGCTTCAATGGAAAGTTACATATGTCAAGTATCTGAATCTAGATTCTAGACATGTTGGGACAAAAAAGGAAGGGCCAAGAAGTAATATGAAATCAACCCATGCAAAATCTACATGCTTTCTTCAAAGGAAGGTTTACAAATTTGAAGTTCAGCCTAGAATTCTTCTTTTTCTTTTTTCTTTTTTTTTTTTGCTTTAGATGTCCTGATGACGATTAGCAATTAATATTATGAGACTATAATAAACCTGCTTCTGATGGATTCCACAAGGGCGTCCCAGTTCAGTCCACACATCCTGCAGGAAGAGTTCAAACATTTTGGAACAGTCAGCCATCTATAAAATGCACCACTAAGAGGAAAAGAGCTCAAGAATTAATAATACAGTAAAATACATTATTAATTAAAAAAACATGCGGACAAAAAATTGAATTCCTGGTAAAAAATAAAATAAAATAAAAAATTATATATATATATATATATATATATATATATATATATATATATATATATATATATATATATATATATATATATATATATATATATATATATATATATATATATATATATATATATATATATATATAACAAGACAACAAGGTCTTAGTTTGGCACATAATATTCACAAAATTTTCAATTGGCCAAAGCATAAACCATAAAACCAGCCTTAGTGCCACAAATAAACCATTAGAACTAACAGATGAAGCACCTTTACTAAACTAAAGACAGTCCTTGGCAGTCATATACTCATAACGGACAATGGACACAGAGGCACTTGCATGAGTCTTGAGTTTAGCACCAAAACTAAAAAGGCTGAAGACAGCTTCACAGACATTTCTGAAATTTCATCAAGGTTTTCATTAAGTCTTCTTCGCAGTCAGGTCTACTTAGATGATAATGGTGGTTATAAAGTGATTAGATAGCAGAGCGTTTACTCAAAAGGAAGAACAATTTCAACAAAATTATAAGAGTCTTGCCTGTGGTGATGCACCAAACGGCACGTGCTGACCTCCAATTGCGAACTGTAGTCCTTCTCCAAGCTGGAGAGAAACAGATAAAATGAGGAATTTACCATAAGAAAGTTTTTAGTATAAAATTCATGTTAACTGGGAAGTCTAAGAACTATCTATTTTGTAGTATCAAAGTTAGAAACTTGAATCAACTTCCCAAAAGCAAAAGAATTTTTTTTTTATGGCTTTATCATATAAATAAATGCATCAAACACTTATTAGAAAGAGGAAGATAACATAAAAACATAAACCAACAAACACCCATGTGCCTAAATGTGCAATAACCATCATTTCCTAGAGTATTTCATATTCTGAATACCTGCTTTCTAATGTGTCCTAAGCATTACATATTATATTCCTAGCGTACAAACAAACAAGTTTGTAGACAAATCCAAACATAGGAGAAAGCAACCTTCTAATCCAGGCATCATAATATCGGGATAATGTTCCTCTGTTATAGCTAGCCCCAAAAGATCAACAACAACAACAACAACTAAGCCTTTTATCCCAAGTGTTTGGGGTAGGCTACATTAACCAAAAAAAGAATCACGCCGGATCGATCACTTTGATATTCCTTCTCCATTCATTTCTATGGAGTAATATCTCCTTATTTAAACCTCTAGACTCCATGATAATGGCAAAATAAAATTCATGAACTGAATTCAAAGGATTGCAATAAAAGGGAACAGGCTTTACTGTACTACTAAATAGAGAAATGCTGAAGAAAGATTCCAACCTTAGCATGAACCTCTTCCATATATAAACTTCCAGCAGGCAATGGAGGAATTGGAGCTTTATCCATCGAGGATCCCACACCAACCTTGCTGCCCGACGAGCTATCATATATACACATGTGGCACGTAACTGGTGTTGTTCCATCAGGAAATTCCAGAGGCAACTCTGCTGATACTGCCACAATTAATCAGGAAGAATCAAGCAATGCAAATTTTAAAGAAGAAACTCAATTTCATTGATATATTGGAACAAAGAAATGCACCTTCCCCATCATGACAGCAACTTGTATATTGGCTGGGAATAGGAAAAGCAAAGGATAATCCCTGAAAATTTTGTATATATCAAACTGAGTCAGCATAAGAGTACCAGCCCAGGATTAAGTATTCAACAAGCATACCGGATAAAGAAGCATATATATCCCTCTCGCTTTATCATAAATTCCAGGGAACGTAGGGCCAAAAAGTGCATATACGGCTACAAAAGTGGCTAGAGTGGAAGGGCCACTGGAAAGAAAAAGATTGCTAAGTAAATATGAGTGGGTAAAAACAATCAGGGGAAGAAAAAAAAGAAGAAAACAGAAGTTCACATACCCTATCAAAGAAGTTGCATAACGCATCTATAGACGTTTGATGGCAAAAACCTCAATAAGACGCAATCTCTACAAGAAGATTCAAACTCAAAATTTTAAGACACCTAAAACTTAAAAAGCAATCACTACAAGAAGGTTCAAACTCAAAATTTTTAAGACACCTGAAATTTAAAAAACAAATAACATCATGATGAAACAAATAAATAGCATATATAGTATCATATTTTGAGATATCGAAACACACGATATATAGATTTGATATTATCGATAAGTCTGATATGATACACCTGATATTGTCGACTCCAATACCCTAACACATCAGCCATTACCAATTCCAACAATGATTCAAATGAAGGTATTAGGCATAATGAGGTCTAAAATTTGTCGAAGTCGCAACCATCCAAAGGCAAAACAATAGTACTAGTTAATGAATGCTTTTCACTAATGGAAACTGAATAGTGCTTGAACAAACAGGAACTTAAATTGTCTGTACATGAGCTTACTAGTAATCAGAGGGTCACAAGTTCAACGAGGGCCACCAAATAAAGGACTCTCTATTTCCTATTAGGAGGGGTTAGGAATTAGCAACCATATTCCACCAACAGAAAAAATGAAGCAAAACACTTATTCAACCTATAAACCTATCCAAGAAAAGTCTCCATGTTATGTGTAGACATAACTGCAAGCGAATCAAAGATGAAAAACCTTCATTTCAAGAATGTATACCCCGCACACAAAGTAGACTCATTTTTTATCTATCTATCTATCTAGATTTAGTGGTCAACATCGACATCAAGTGTTTTATCTGAAAATTTTGTGAATCTAGGGGCAATAAAAGTGAAAGCACCCACCATAAAGAAGGAAAGAAGGAAAAAGACTACCTGAGACCATGGATCACAACGTAGATGAAAGCCATGATCAGGAAAGCTAATAACAATGTCCAGTTTTAGTGGCTCCTACAAGAAAAGGACAATAAACATGAAAACCTTCAGTGGATCAGAATTATGTGTGTGTGCACACGCGCATGCGCCGTAAGCACTGCATTAACCATCTGTAAACACTTGCTAAGCAAATTATTCAAGTGTTTGTTTTATGCACTTAACTTATAAGTCATGGTAGGCATTTAAGGCCCTCAATGATCCTTGTATTTTTTTTGTTAGATTACTAATCACGTAAGTAAAAATGTGAGTTTTCAAGATGTACAAGGGCGTAATGTAGAGTCAAGATTTTCTGAATTTTCATGTTCAACTCAAGATACTTTTACACAAACATGCTGCAAACAAGGGCACAATGCAGAGTCAAGATCTTCAAATAACAAGGTCATGGCAATCAAACTGGAAAACCAACTTGTTGCTCTTAGTCCCCCCATATAATCGACAGGTCTTCATATTGCAAGGCTTGACGGATGAACTACCTTTATGTGCATATCATTGATAACTGACATATACATTGAAATAAGAATGGATAAATACTGGCAATAAAGTAGACCATGAAAAGGAATAATTTATCACATCCAAATGTAAAAACGAAGAAAGTTTAAGGGAAAAAAAAAAAACAATTGACAAGAAATACAATGGGGAAGTGCACAGAAATTCTACTGTTTACAAAAGGAAAAAGATATTACGGCAACAAACTGCTCAAAAATAAGGGTTTATGCTGATGTAAACAAATCAAACCATGGGCTACTGCAGTTTAAATGCATACCCGAAGCAGATTGAAGAGCATGTTTGTATAAAAGATGCATCGTTCTCATCTAGGATCAGCATTTACACGGTGCTTAAGGTCAACCTTGGAAGGGAGTAAGGGTACTACTTACCTACATACTATGAGAGTAACATTTTCAACATCCCGTCCAACATCAACCATCTCTCATATATGAGATGTCACTTTTTTTATTTATGATTCTCTCACTTTGAAAAACATTGCAGATATAGCGAGATGAACAATACAGAAAAGAGTAAAAGCAATCCAAAAATTACTAACCAGAATAGACCACTCACCTCCAGCTTTGCAATGTTCAAGTAAATGATAATATCATCTTTGTCTCTTTATAAGTGGGTGATTAATTTACTCCCTGAATATACGATTAATTTACTCCATGAATATACAAGATTGGCTGTTTTTGTTAATGTATGTATGCATGTATTCATCCATAGAGGAACGTCTCCCATTCACGAAAATGAACAAGTGCAACTGAAAACTTTATAAGATATTCCTTCATATGCAACTCAAAGCACCTCCAGGCATGCTAGAAAATGTAATCAGATCATCCATATAAACAAAATAGGCAACACAAACCTCATCAAGGTATTTCACATGGACCACGTCATATATATTTGGTTGATGCTCTATTTGAGTAAATGCCTCGTGTATGGACATCCCTGTATCAAAAAAATGATTGCAAAGTGAATTGGGAAGAAAATACAAAAAAAAAATTATGTTTTGGCAGTTGGGGAATAAAACCTTGCCCGTGATCTAGGTAGAATGGGTACTTCTAGAATTAACCGTACCCATACCGGACATATAGCAGACAAGATATTTTTTGTATACTTCTTGGACGTGTCTAACACCTATTAATTGTTCCCTCAATTTATTAATATGATTTTAAGTCAAGCCACTTCTCATATACATCTTGGACACATATAATCTTTTTGTTCGTTTTACAAGTTTAAGTTATATGTTTAGTTTATTTATATATTAAAAGTACTTAGTATAATGGGATAATCATGATGCTCAAGGATGAAATAAATAATAATGTTTCCATCTAAACTATGCATTTAAGGCTGTAGTATAAGCGTCATCTCTTACTCTCTTTTTTTCATGCGTGCATATGTATGTATATATCCATACCCGATATTTTACAAATTTGACATGAGCATATATATACAGCCGTATCCCCGTACTTGAATACGTACCTATATCCATGTCTTTGTTTCATAGCCCATTAGAAACTCCACTTCGAATTTGATGGATCGACAGTTTTTTATTTCAGGTAAATAACTGAAACCGAAAATTGTCAAACTTGTTTTGTAAATTAGTGATAACTCATCACACAAAAACATCCTCTGTTATGGTTTCTCATATCTTCATGACATCTGACCAGAAAAAAAAAAAAAAAGGTTATAATAGAGATCAGAAGATTTTGCAACCCAATGTTGTACATCAATGTTTTGTTGACTGCAGGAAAGAGCCCAAGTAATTTGTCTAGAACATTATAGCAAAAGCAGCAAAAATAAAGTAATGCAGTGAGATAATGACACTGACAAGGCTTCTTGTTAAACTCTATTGTATCAATCAAAATTTAAGCAGAAGTTCTACAGTCTAAGGTATGAAGGAACAAATGCTCTTTTGCAAAAGAAAGGCTGATGAAAGAGCAGAGGTCTTAAAGAAAGAAGAAATGAGGAGAAGGGTTACTCAGGTTTCCCATTCTTTTTAGCGAAGTCCCATCAAGACCTTTTAAATGGAAAACCATTCCTGCTGCAATAAAGTGCAAGAAGAAATCATCCAAGCATGAGATGAGGAAAAGGCGAAGGTAGACCTGGATCCTATTTTGTGATCTTAAGAAGGTATATTGTACCCCACTTGACACTCTAAATTCTAAATTGGAAAAGGTGGATCTGGATCGTATTTTGTAATCTTAAGAAGGTATATGGTACAACAACAACTAAGCCTTTTATACCTAAGAAGGTATATGGTACCCACTCCAAATTCTAAATTGGAGAATATATGCAGCAGTATCTCAATGCTTACACAGTCAAGATTTTTGAAACACGGACACAGACATGAGACACAAATACTATACAATACGAGCATAGGAACAGTATAAACCCTAAAAGAGTAGGATATGGGACACGACGACATAATATGCGCTTATATATGCATGTGAGATATATAATGTACATCAATACTCATAATCATTAAGACATGTTTTTTTAAATAAAAATAAAAGAAATCTTAATGATTTAAAATATAGATTTTAATTGAGTAAATAAATCAAATAAAGTATCCGAATTCAATCCAATTGCCTAACACCTTGAATAAAATATTTAAAGTGTCTATCTTTGTAAGATATTTGGGATCCTATTAGTTTAGTATTCTTTTTATGTTAAATGAATTTAAATGTCTTTTTTAGGGAATGTACCACTCTATAATACTCAACAAGCAATCTCTATGACTTTTTAAGTGCGGATAAAGTTCCAAGTTCCAACATACAATATGTATGGTATTTTGAAAATGAACATTTAGGTTTTTAAGTTCTTAAAGTTTAACATGGATTCGATGTGTTTGATATATATCGGCAAGTGTCGTATAAGTGTCCGATACGTATCTGACTCATACACATCACTCATTTTGAAATATTCGTGCTTCATAGGTCAAGAGGATCACAAGATTAGTTTTGCTTCCAAAAGCATTAGCAGTTGTAACTGTCATGGGAAGATTTTAAGAAAGTAGAATTTATCTTTGTAGAGTGGTTCGGATAGTATTGTCATTGCTTTATAGGTTGGGAGGAGGTTTAGCCCCCTAAAATCAGAGGTTGTATCAGAATATAATCGGGAAAAAAATAGGAGAGGTGGGAAAGATCAATTTAGGATACTTTGCCTTGAAAACCATCTAAAATCTAGTAAATCTCCATTTTCTGCCAAACAAGTTGCACAAATTTGTTAATTGTTACTTCAAGTGGTTTGGGCCTATCCCCATTACTAGAGAAGCTGCACGAGGCTGAAGCCCATGAGATCCATGTACAGTTTAGGAAAGTCCAGAACTTTCTAACAATGGATAAATCAAGGCTTTAACCAATATCCAGAAAGTTAGCAAGATAACTACCAAAAGGAAACAGCTATATCATGTCCTTGCTGCTGTATTTTGGCTTCAGTTTTGGGCGGTTTCAAGTCAAATCAAGGAAAAGAGTTCTTGTACTGAAGCCAAATTATTTGCTCGTAAACTTCATAATTTTAATATTCGCAGTTACACAATTTCACCATTACATGTGAATTCCTCTGAGAGATAACAAGTCCATAGAAGATGCAAACACTTTGCTACGAAATGCGTAATCAGTATCCGCGATCATGCTAAAGTTCACCGACCATAGCAGCGTGCCAACTAGTTACTTCATGGTCAAAGACTACCCTATTCAATAAGTCCCAGACCAAACTTCCACAGACAATGATTAATAATCTGTTACCAAATCCCATCAACTCATAAACTATCATTAATTATTCAACTTATTAAAATCCAGCCAGATTCAATATAATCAGACCATAATTAAAATTGCACCTGCAACAATTGCTGAAATAAGTACTGAAAATATCCTTTTAATCAATCCAAACGTGCTGACATCAGGATCACCGTCTAGCTGATTTTAAGATAAAACTAGCAGAAGACCTCAAAACGATCACAAATTCGGATCACGCCAAAACAATTCCCAACGATAATGGATGAGTAGAGTAAGATTGATCGATACCAAGGGTGAAGGGGCCGATCCCGAGGCCAGGCCAGAGGTCGAGAGTGATGGAACCCATCGCCGTCCCCTCGCACCGCCTGCTCGCCGTCGAGTCGGGCCCCAGCGTCGTCGCCGCCGCGAACGGTCCCGATCTCTGCTGCATTCTATCTTTCTTCTCACTGGAATCTTTAAAAATTAGACTTCAGTACTTCAAATCTTTATATTTATAATTTTTATCCCCAAATCTTTTAAATTATAACAGATTAGTAACGGACATATTTTTAGCCCAAATTTCCTACTTAGTTCACTTTAATCATCTCTTTACTCTTTCTCTGGATTCTCTTTTTTATTCTTCTTCTCTCTCTTTCCTCCGATTAATCTCTAAAAATAATAAGAACAGAAAAAAAAAAAAGAGAGGAGAAAAATAAAAAAATAAATATAATAAGAAGAGGAAGAGAGAAAAAAAAATTAAAGTGAAGTAATTTAAAAAATTCAGATAAAAAATATAGCGGAAATTAAATTACGTTAATTTAAAGAATTTAAAGAAATAAATTATAAATATGAATATTTAGAGTACTAAATTCTAATTTTTAAATATTTAAGTAACATACACACGTAAAAATCTCTTCTTTTTTTTAAATTTTTTGCTAAGACTCTAATATCTAATTTTTTAATCTATCTTCTTAATTTCGGGTTCGCCCTCTCGTTTGTTTTCTTAGGCCGCGAGGCACGAGATCGATCGTCTTACACGTCCGCTTCTTCATGAGGGGTGAGCCCCACCGGATGCGCACTCTTCGAGATTTGGTGCGGCTTACAAGCAATCTATTGTGTAATAATAATTATGTAATTCGTTGTAAGCACTATAAATTGTACTTTTACAATAATAAAAAATTGCAATTTATAATACATTTTTCAGTTTAAAAAAGGATAATATAGTGTAAATAATTTCAAAATACTTTATTTTATTTTTCTTTTTAAAGTTAAGGATATCTCGGATTTGAAGAAATGAGAATAGAGACTAAATAATGCAGTTTAAGAAAAAATAATAATCGAGATACTACAAGTTGCATTATTCTTAAGCTTGCTACATAAACTATATTAATTTATAAAATAAGAAGTTCGACATTACTAATGTTATGGTTACTAGTTTTTTTAAATTCCAATAGCACATAAATATTTAGGAGAAATAAATAGCAAATATGTTTTGAAAAAAAATAAGTTTTATAATAATGAAAACTAATCATGTGATGCATATGTGCATATTCATGAACCTATAATTAAAGATAAATAAAGGCTGCTTTTTAAAATTAAAAAAAGGAGCAACAGTAGCCAAAGGTCAAACAAAATTATCTCATATTTAAGATATCTTCTTATGGTATCTTTCAATAAAATTCTATTGTATAGATACTTTACAATTTTTTCAATGGTATTAATAGATATTATTTGAATTGTTCTATATTTATTGATATAAACATTTCTTATGTTAGATACTACATCAGCGTCGTCGGTGTCTCTATTCATGACGAGTACTAATTACCGTTATCTCATAAATTTGATATAACAATATGTTTTTTCTCACATTGATAGATCAAAAAAATCTATTGTTAATCTTAAAAAGCATAAGTAGAGCAATATATTGAGAGTAAGTTATTTTTACAGTAAACTCCTTAATTTTGTCCTCATAAAAATCTTATATATACGAATCATCCTAAATGATGAAATAACTGTGTTTGATTTTGGTGACGCTTTTTTACAATAAATGTAATTATCTTAGAGAATATTAAATATTAAAGTACAACAAAATCCCATGAGCTAAAATATTTTTTTTCATAATTTCCATTAACTTTTTCTATGTTATCTAAACCACGCATTTCAAATATTTTTACGCAAAACTCCCGAGCAACATTAATGATAAAACTAAAAGTAAAGAAAATACCCTTTCATACATTCAATTTATAATGGAGGATTCATTTATTTAACTAATTAGTTTTTAGTTTACTTATTAATGTAATTCAATTATTTTTTAGAGAGAAATGAATGCGATTCAATTAATCTAGTTACTAGATAAGTTTAATTAACATTACTCTTCATGTTATAAGATAAATATATTTAGCTCTGTAAAAGTGATATATTGGTACCACAACTTAAAAAAAATGTCAAGAAAGTTAACAACTAATTAATTATTTTTTTTTTTAGGAAAATGTGATATTTCGTAAGGGTTTAAAATGAAATTAAATTGTTCATAGAATTTTCCATGTGTGATAATTTATAAGAATTTCTTATCTTTTAGATAGTACTACAAAAAATTGAATTATCACATGATGATTGCATGCTCAACAACTATGACTATCATCACAAGGAAAAATTGTCTATGCACTAACATAATCAAAAGAAAATATTACCTTTAAAAAAAAAGAGTCACATTCATATTTTAAAAACTCTATAGGTTGATAAACTCGCATGCTAATTTATATAATTCGACATAATTTAGATCATTTTAACTGTCTGCAATGGTATTTTTTTGTTTGTTTCTTATCGATATATTTGTTTCTAAGTACATGCTATTTACAACTCCTTCAAATCTTAGTACGCACATAACCATTTGCTACCTAATGTTTATTCTAATTAACACGTTGTTTTTTTTAATTTAAAACAAGAAAGTTAGATTTGTACTTTTTAATAGATGAATTTGTTTTTTTTAAATAGAGAAGCATAGATGAATAAATTTAAGTCCTCAACCGTATTATTTGTATTTATAAATGAACCAAAAAGAGAGGAAAAAAAGCGCTATTTGCCCATCCATGCTACAATATTGTATCCAATTTATCCGAGACAAAGAAATAACAACTAAATCTAGACTTGCCAACTTCAAATTCATCGTTTAATTACTAATACAATGAAATTTTGTAATTACCATTTAATTTAATTTCATTATTAGTAGAATGTGTCATTAAAGTATTCTTGTTTAGCATTTCAATTGTCCACGGCATAAAATAAGAAGTCAATAAACTATGACTATTTATTGCAAGAATACTCATTTCTTACTTAATTTTTTTCTAATGAAAATTTTCTTTTTTGCAAGAGTTAATTATAATCATAATCTACATTAACAAATTAGCAAAAAAAAAAAAATTAATAATTAATATCGAAAAATAAAATTTCCCTTCTCCAAGGAAATTTAATAATTTTATTATTTTTTTTCTTTTTTAGTCTAGATTTTTTTTTCACATTCTAAAAAAATACTTTATTTTTTTAGTTATTTTCTAATACTTTATTATCATGAAGTACATTTTACCAAATAACACAAAAAAAAAGGATTCATCATATAGATATATCCAAATATGGAAAGTCTATATTTCTCTAGATGATGAATCCGGACTTGCTCGGTCGGGATTTGCCTTAATTGGAAAATATTTTTCCTCTAGGAAGATTTATAGAAAATTTTAATTTCTTATAGTTATTTTGGGGCATATCAAATGATAAAGACTTTGTGTTTGTCTTTGTAAATAGAAAAGAAAGATTGCGAGGGGTGTATTTGAAAAACGCACAAAACGATGTGAACCCGCGCGTGCGCCCCCGCGTGCGAGAAGATCCACTACACCCAACCCAACCTGCTTGCTGCTTTCCAAAACGAAACGCGCCCTAAATTCCAACCTCCAGAGATAAGGGGCGAGAATCAAAAACTAGGGTTTTGCCCGCAACCCAAAATCTCTTTATTACCCCCAATATCTCAACCGATGGAGGGCGTTCCGCCGTTAAACGACACCTCCGACTCCATGCCGCTTCTGCCCGCCGTGGATTCCGGCGACGAGAGGCGGCAATCGATTATATCCGCGGCGGAATGGACGGCGGAGGAGATCGGTAGCTCGAACGGAGAGGGTTCTGTTCCCATTCCTCAGTGCCCGCAATTGGCGGTGGGGGCCGAGGAGGATACCCCGCAGGTCGATGAAATTGATGAGAAGGCGTGCTTATTGCAAGAGGTTGAGAAAGTTCCCGTCTTTGAGCCTGTTGTCGCTGTTGATGAGGTCATGCAAGAAAATGTCGAGGAAAAGTGTTTTGGTGTCACTGAGCGGTTGGATTTGGAGAGGCTACAATTAGCTGAAGAAGGCGAGAAAGTTTCCTCTTTGAAAGAAGAGGAGGAAGAGAGAGTTCCCATGCTGGAACATGTCGACGTTGTAGATCATTTTATGCAAGAAAATCTCGAGGAGAAGATCTTAGATGTTGATGATCGCAACCCAATTGAGCAATTGGATGGGGAGAGGCAGCAATTAGCAGAAGGAGACGAGAAAGTTTCCTCGTTGAGAAATGAGGAGGAAGAGAAAGGAACGGTGCTTGAGCATTTCGTTATTGATGAGGATATGGAAGAAAATGTCGAGGAGAAGCTCTCAGAAGTTTTTGGGCCCCAACTTGCCAACGAGTTGAATGAGGTGAGATCAGAATTAGCTGAAGGAGGTGAGAAGGATCACTTGTTGCAAGAAGCACTGGTTGAAAAAGACGAGAAAAAAGGATTAGCTGAAAAATATGGAAAAGAGAAGTTTCCTGAAACTGATGAGGTCATGCAAGAAAATGTCAGGGAGAAGCTCTTAGATTTTGACCAGCCGGTTGTACTATTGACTAGGGAGATGCCACAGTTGTCTAAGACTAGGGAGATGCCACAGTTGTCTAAAAACGATGAGAAAGTTTTGTCATTACAAGGAGAAACTGTCATACAGGAAGATGAAGTTATCATATCCAAGCTTTCTGTCCCTGTCCCTGCTGCAATTGAAGAGCAATTGAATGAAGAGAGACCAGAATCATCTGGAAAAGACGAGCAACTCTCCTTGTCACAGCAAGGATTAGAGGAACAAGATCTCACAGTTTCTTTATCACAAGAAACTTCAGCTGACAAAAATGAAACATTTTCAGCATTGCAAGAGGGAGAAGAGTCTGAAAAAGAGAAACAAGAGTCAGACGAGAACGAGGAGGCTGAGGAGATGGATATGGATGAGGGGGGGCCAGCAGTGGCAGCTGGGAAAAGGACAGGATCAAAGCGGAAGCGTGGACGCCCTAAAGTGGCTCAGGGCAGAAGGACAAGGGCACCATCCAAGCCAAAGGAGGATGAAGAGTTGTGCTTCATTTGCTTTGATGGCGGAGATCTTGTAGTATGTGATCACAGGTGAGCATGTTATATCTATCTATATAGCTGTGGCCTCCTAGTCTTTATTAATGGCTATTTTCTTATAGGGGTTGCCCAAAGGTGTATCACCCTTCATGCGTTAATCGGGACGAGGCATACTTCAAAGCAAAAGGCCAGTGGAGTTGTGGTATGTTTAGCACAACTTTTTAGCTGCTGGATCCTACTTTTCTGTTATATGTTTTGAGAGATAAGGTGGTTTATGCCCCCTTCTCCTGTTCTCATTAAGGAGTGACTGGCAAAATGAAGAAGTTGTAACAACCCATAGCAACATATTTCGCAAAACAAGCACAGTAGAAGGCAGGGTTTTACTATCAGATAGATATATCTAGGGTACAAGCTCAGGGCATTCATATAGATCACCGCTGCACTATCTATATACATGTATGTATATATATTTATGTGCGCGTGCACACACACTTAAATAGTGCAACAAACACAAAATATATATACACATGCATATATGTATGTATATTAAAATGATCATCAAATATTTTTAATTGTAAGTTCAAAAATATAGACTACAAAATTCAACATATTAAGGTTTAAGCAACAACAACAACAATAGTTGATGCACTATAGCAGTTCTGCAACAGCTAGACATGCAGGGATAAGAGAAGAAGATTACTAAAAAGGGTTTTGCAGTTGTGAATGGTAACCTCATAAAGATTTTTGATGTAGATCTCTAGCATATTCATTTCTCTCTATCTCCGTTGCTAGTTTTTGTTGTGTTCTATTTGGGAATCTGACAGAGTTGAAACAATGTGAAAGGAATTAGAGATTTTGCACTTGAATAGGAACTTGTTTGGGTACGACAGTTGAGCCCAATCTCGTTTCTAAGTTAAGATCCGATAGAAAGAAAAAAAGATTCAAAAAATACTGGTCGGTGTATCATGTGATATTTGGGTCCATTTACAATTCAGGCGATATGGGCACTAAGGAACATACTTTCTATATGGTACTATTGCAGCTGCCCCTGAAAGCAGTAACATCAGCTAAGGCCCGATATTTAAACCATTGATAGGAAGTATTAGTCTAATATGTGGTCTATGCAGAATCTTATTTAAGAAAAGGTCAAATGCTGGAAACATTAGAAGATCTGAAGTCAGTCAATAGTTACTATCATAAGCCGTATTGGGCACTTATACATGCGTCTAATACTTCTTAGCTAAAACCTCATTTTTTTTTTTTACTTAGAAGTTTTGGGATACTTCTTGGACACATGCACATTTCTCATAAACATTTTGTTAATTTTGCAATGTATGTTTATTATTTAGTTTCATTAGAAATCAAAATCTATTTACTTTAAAAGGATAACCTTGATAATATATGGATGAAGAAAAAATAATGTTCTGATCTAGATTTGCATTCGGGGATTGTAGTAATAGGTGCCATTTATTCGCATTTTTGTATGCGTTTATATATATTTAGTTGTATCGCTGTATGTTCCATACCAATGCCTTTTTCCATTCCAGTATCCTGCCACGTTTGTGCTTCATAGTTATGATCCCTAAACCAATTAAATTGACCAAGCAAAATGATGAAAAGGCCACCAAGCCTACATTTTGTCCATGCACAATGTAAATTCTAGGGCTCATGCTATGTGCCAATTGCTTTGTAGCTCACCATAAATCCTATTGTTCATCAAGTCTCATTAGCACTCGTCTAGTAAAACAAAATTAACATATGTTTTCTAGAAAAGAAAATGGAAAAAGATCTCAGCCAATGTTATAAAATGCGTTTTCAGTATGCGTGCGGTCGAGGACTGCATAACGCATAATCGGATTACGCGCCGATTATGCGGATTACGCGGAATTATGCGGAATATTAATATTTTAATATATATTAATATGATAATTATAAAAATAGATATATTAAGTGCTATAAAACTCTAAAAAAATATAAATAATAACTGTAAGCATGTAAAATGAAGATAAATTGGCTATAATCCAATTACAAATTACAAAATTATAAGATGCATGTACAAAATTACAAATTACAATGAACATATGACAATAATCCACATATTGCTAATACAAGATGTGTATGATAAGTTTCAGTTCGGGGACTTGTGAAATTCCAAAAATTCAAGATGCATGTAAGGTTTGGATATAGAAATAATCAAGTATTAAAGAAATTAAAATTGATAAAAAAAGTTTGTGTTCACATAAGTTTGAAAAAACTTTCTAAATTGTTCAGCAATTACTGCACATACATACCAATAATCAAGTACAAATAGAAATTAAATTGCTAATCAAGTCATTAAACAGTACATTACTCATCAGTAACTAAATCCAACAAATTTTGAGCAAAATTCAACTTCTTTATCAATTTGTACTGCAGAGTTATTTCAAAAGAATTCAGCTATTATTTCAAATTATTGATGTTTGTACTGTAGAAGTGGTGTGGTCATCGATGAAGGTTAAGAACAAAAAACAAAAAATTGGCTAATGGAGGTGAAGAATCAAAATAATGCAGTATCTGAATCTTCCCTTTTTCCAAATTAACTCAAACCCTTAATTCTACTCAGTTAACAGTTAACATAAAAATTGTCTAACTCATTTTCCCCAAATAAAACCCTAACCCTAATTTTTCCAAATATTTTCTTTCACCAAAAAATTCAAACCCTAAAATTAACTCAGTTTACTCAAAATAATCATAAAAAATATTCAAGAAGGATAATACCCAAAAAAAAAAACCATCAAAACCCTAAAGAGATCCAAAATTTTAACTGAAAAAAAAAAAAAATTTACCTGCGTCGTCGCCGTCGCCGCCGCCGGAGAACTCGCCTTGAGGACCGCAGCCGCCGGAGGAGATGTCATCGGGTTGTCGGTGAGATTGGAGGGGGGAAGGGGCGATCAGAGAATTAGGGATTTTTTTTCCCCCGCTGGGCTCGAGAGCTTCTATTCGGGATCGAAGAGGAAGGGAAATAAGTAATGGGTTGCGGGTACGGGTCGGGTTGCGGGTGCGGGTCGGGCAGATTTTTAACGTTCGAAACCCGATAACCCGTTTGTCCGCATAATTGGACGCATTCTTCTTTTTCTACGCGTTTTGAAGGCGAAAACGCCTATGCGGCCGCATATGCGCCCGCATAGGGTGTTTTTTAGAACACATTCTCAGCAAGTTCTAAAAACAGTATCTTCTTGGTTGATAGAAGTAGCTGGTAAACTATCATAGAATTACTCAGTTACAATATTTTACCAAATTATCATGGATCATGAAGGTTCATTTTGATCCCTATACAGTTTCAGTTGTTTCTGGGTATTCCCAATTCTTTTGTCCTATACCCATATCTATGCAGTTATTGCGTTACTGATACTCCTTTCTGTTCAGTACTAAGTTGCTTAATACTTTTTATTGTGTTTGCAAATATTATTCTAATTATGTCATTATTCTTTGTTTGCAGTTACTATCTCTTTATTCTTGATAATTTTGGTTGAAGCCAACCAATTCACAGTTGTTCTTCTTTTTATTATTTATTCTCATGCTATGACACCTGTCTTAATTTTCTACTTTTGTGTCTTAGGTTGGCATATATGTAGCAACTGTCAAAAATCTGCTCGATATATGTGCTATACCTGCACATATTCTGTGTGTAAAAGATGCATAAAAGAAGCTGATTTTGTTTGTGTCAGAGAGAATAAAGGTTTCTGTGAAACGTGTCTGAAGACAGTGATGCTGATAGAGACGAATAAACATTCAGATGAGACAATGGTGTGTTTTATTTTGATGCTTTCCATTTTGCTAAATCACCTTCAAAATATAATTTTCTACGAACTTTGCAGTTTTTTGTGCATAAGATCCTTGCATGAAATAAATTGTACATTTCTACTGCAATAATTAGATTTGCAGCTCTCATACTGCAATAATTTCCATTATTTGCTCTTGTAATTCTAATAAATAACAACTTCTATTAAATTGATTATCTTGCTTTATTTTTTAGCCAAAGGGGGCTATTTCTTTTTCTTGTCACTTATCTTATGTAGGACTCGGTTTTCCAATTACTTCTCTCTTTGGAGGATCTGACACGTCTCAACTTATTTATTTTACTTATTATTATTATTATTTTTAATCCTTTGATATGTTATGGATCAGCAATAAGCATGTACTCTCTGCTATTTCTATTATTGAAACAACAATATCATCATGTGGCTGCTTTCAATTAATCACCTTTACTTTATTATAAAGTCGGAAAATTTTGTTCAAGTCTGGTATCTTTGGTTAACCATACTATCTAGGTATATAGAAAATCGTCCCCATGGTTCTTAGTGTTTCCCTTTCAGGATTGATTGTTGTGAAGGTTGGAAGCTTGTCTATGTTTATGATTATAGTTGTTAAATTGAGACATGTATTATGTATCATTATCCCTACATATAGAATAACATATCATATAGTAGCATATACTGATCAATATTGACTATGTAAGTAATCAACCACATAACAGTGCATGTATCAATATAAGAGCAAATTTAAAGAATAAGTCAATAAATAACCAAGGACAAATGCTAAAAGCCAGTAATATACAAAGCATATTTGTGTTATATATATATATATATATATGTAACAATATATATATATATATATATATATATATATATATATATATATATATATATATATATATATATATATATATATATATATATATATATATATATATATATATATATATATATATATATATATATATAGGTAACAAACATCTAATTTGACCATGAGTTCACTTATCAAATATTGTGGCAAAAATAATCCATCCCTAGATATACTCGAACTTAGAGAGTTATATCTTCATTTTCTCCATTGCCATCTTCTTCGTTCCACACAAGTCCCCTCTTTTCCTATATTCTTTTCCTTTGCACCCTTTTTTGTCTGCAATTGTGTTCATGTTATGAGGGTCTATTAATAGCTATATATTAAATATCAGGAATAAATAATTTATTAAAAATTCTACCATTGACTTTTTTAAAGTTCTTTTTACTAGACCTATTTGTTCCTTCCTCAACTTCAAAATGGTCATGAATATCCATCCAAGTGGTATCTTCAGTAGGCAGGCGCTCTTTCTTCGTAATCAATTTATTAATTTGATAAACAAATTGTATCATATGTGTCTCCGTTTCCTTGACTTTCTTCTCTCTTTCTTTGCTTAGTTTCAATTATATATTGTACTTAGGAAATATTAAACATTAAGCCTGAATTCTTTAGTCTTGGCCACATTTTCAATCATACAAATAGTTGTACGTGAAAAGAGCCATGATTAAGCCTTAATTGTTCCATAGTATCTCTCACTTATATTGGCATTACATAAAGAGCTCTTATGTAAAATGAGGATATAGAGATTGGTGATGAGCTACGAAAGAAAATTGGGTATTAATGATTGGTCTGTAGTTTCTTTTGGAATAAAATAAGTCTCTTAACTTGAATGTCCTCTTTTGTTAAAAGACTAGATAGGTTTTGAGATTTGCAACCCGTTCAAATGGGTTTGAAGTCCATTTATAAGTTGGCTCAAGTTACCGTAACATAATGGATGTGAGAAGACGTGAATTGTATCACAATATACATATCAATTTCCTTGAGTATCATATCGTTTCACATATTTGAAGATATTGACAACTATGCTTATGATTAGCCTCGCTTATTTCATCATTCAAGTTATCTGAAGTTATACGTTCTTTTTCTCTGAGACATTGACAGTTGATTCTCTATCACCGAGAGTTTTTGGAAGGTTCACTTTATTTAATTGCTAACAAGAGGAGAAAATATTAAGTCCCTAGGTGACATCTAAGACAATTATATTTCACAATCATGTTTGAAAAAAGAAGCATTTCTATTAAATTAGAGTGGATCTTGTAGGTAATGAGAGTTTTAAGGGATGCTACCTTCTTGTACAAACCATTGTGTTAATACTGAGGCTGAGTTAGTTTATTGTATTTCTGGTAGGATGGTAGCAATTTACCCTCTTACCATCTCTGCTGGTCTCTCCTTTTCATGCTTTTGCTAATAAATGGATAAAAGATAAAGCTTGTTCACTCAACCTGTATTTTTGTTTTATTTTGAATACAGAACAAACAATCTCTTGGCCTTATGATCGAGTAACTCGTATGGGGTCCGGGTGTATTATAATTTTATGAGCGAAAACTTGTGCAACTATGAGCTATGTCTTCTTGACCTTGTACACAAACTTGTGAGGTTGTTTATACTTTATACTCTTTAATATTTGTTGCACAAAGATATGCGCTTTCACATGGTTTTCCTGTTTGTCGAGTCTAATGGAAACCTTGACAACTTATCTAAGACAGTAAGACCTTACTTAAATCCTTTAAAAAATAAGGCTTATAGTAATGTACTTTAGGAGCATATCTGATATAGTGCATCCCTTAGTAGGGAAAACCTAATGAAATACAATTTTTAGGTCATGTTATAATATGTGAAAGGTTCTGGTTTTCACATGTGTACCACAATCCTCCCCTGTCCTAGTCTAGGATGGAAAGTAAAAGGATGAAAGCTTTAAGCATACCACTGGTAGAGTTATATATGGTGCTAAGAATTTTTTTGTGTGGGCAGTAAAAGCATCATTTTTTAAAAAAGAAAATTGTGATCTAGTCATTTCATCTCCAACCTAACCTCTCCATCTTTTTTTTTGGGACAAAAAATTTGGAGTTCTAGAGATCATTTTCCATTTTCATCAAGTGAGTTTATAGCGTTGGTTTTTTTTTGAAATATTTTATACCCACTTGATAGAAGGACAAATGCAACTTGAAACGTATTAGGAAACAAAACAGGACTACATAACCATTTTGGGTTGTCACATGCTATTATATAGGGGAGAGTATAATCTTACCTAAACTACCATATTTAATTATTTAAATACTCTAATACTCTGTCTCAAACTGAAGCATGCTCATGTTACAGCTTGTCAAGATGAAGATGGAAAAATAATAGAACTACAAAAGCTTCATTGAAAAATAGCAACAGTATTAGGTTTTGTTTGCTCATAGATGTATTTGCTCTCAATCTTAACTACCAACAATTGTTATTGGTTTTTGGTAAGTAGAATAGCTTTCGACAAGTACTAGTAGTGTTTTTTTGAGAAGCAACAATAGTTGACAAGTTTCTGACAAGCAATAGAGTTTGATGAGTTTCTAACACGTACCAACAGTACACTTTGGACACTCAAAACTAATAGTGGGCTTTTGGCAAGTAGCACTTGCCTTTGGCTTTTGATAAACAAAAGTGGTAGTTAAAAAAATAAAAATCTTATAATACTCTATTTCCATTCATTTGCTTGTTCTATAATTTTTTTTTGTTTTTTTCTTAATTAGAGTATTCAAAGTGTTAGAGTCAAGGTTTAATATGTTAGTGTCGGTACCTGCCGGTCAGTTATGATATTGGAATCAACAATATGTATCGGGTATCTCAATATCCAATACAATATATATATATATATATATATATATATATATATATATATATATATATATATATATATATATATTTGAGAAAATGGGAAATTCACCCGCGGTGAAGGGAGTTCCTTCACCAGCGCTTAGCTGGCCTAATAAAATAATTACACGTGGCGCCACTCAAGATAACAAATAAAAAAACTCGCTTAACCGCTTTTTGAGTGGTGCCATGTGTAATTGTTTTATTGGGTCACCGAAAAGCTAGTGAAGGAAATCCCTTCACCGCAATGAATTTCCTGTTTGCTCATATATATATATATATATATATATCGGTGTTGGCTTATATATAAAACCTTGATAAGAGTACTTAAAGCTATGATACAATAAGATGTGTTGTGATTCAGAAACAATAAGATGACATTAACCGTCTAGCTTTGTGTTATTTACATAATCAGGAAAATATAATTTTACATGAAACATCATGCAGCATTGATGTGAAGATGCGAGAAAATCGCTTACGATGGTTTGGTCATGTGCAACGTAGGCCTACAAGTGCACCGGTTCGAAGAAAGGAGTTTATCAATGTAGGACAAGTTAAAAGAACGAAGGGAAGACCGAAGAAAATATGGATGGAGGTGATACACAAAAATATGGAGTCTAGAGGTTTAAATAAGGAGATATTACTTGATAGAAATGAATGGAGAAGGAATATTAAAGTGATCGATCCGGTGTGATTCTTTTTTTGGTTCATGTAGCCTACCCTAAATACTTGGAATAAAACGCTTAGTTGTTGTTTGTTGTTTTGAAACATCATGCAGCATCTCTAATACTAATACAACCCATGTTTTTTGGTCCTAGGGCACCTAGTAAGGTTCCTATGAATATGAAAGGGCTGAATCACCGCACCCAAACATGAGAAAAAAAAAAAGAAACTTTTTGCGGGCATGTATTTAGGTTTGAACTCTGAATAAGTTTGATACAAAATTAACGGTTTTCTAAGAACTAAACCTTTTCGACTTATAGATGGATGAATGAAAAAATGAACCACGTGAACCCTAGGGGATGTTATCAACATGGTGGGAGCTGATTGAAGTAAAAGTGGGGTAAGGTGGTGTTTTTGGTGCTGTAGGATGAAATTTTCCCATATATATATATATATATATATATATATATATATATATATATAGGATGCTGATAGTTGCTAGTCTCGTTCTTTTCAATTTGGAGAAATCCCGAAGAATTTGTACATTACCAGTTTCAGTTTGACATCAGCACTCATTTCTGGTACTATACATGAAATACAAGACCAAAAGAATGCATGTGCACTCACACATGGATACACATACACACACACGTGTTAATTGTAGCCTTGTTTCTCATCAATTTGGGTAATGTTCTAAATGACTGATTACTTACTGCTTACTAGTTTCAGTTCAGCATCAGCACTTGCTTTTAGTACTTTCATTAAATGGAAGACCAAAAGAAAAGTCTGCTATTCAACCAAAATATTTCCAACCTAACTGTATCTTGTTGGTACAGAAATTTACTCTGTTTGTCTCAGAGCTTTATGTCTGTCAGTAAGCGTTCTACCTTTAAGGTTAAAAGGAAACAATAACAAATCCATGGACTGTATTTTAAACAGTAACAAAATATTATTACTTATTTGTACTTTTATTTCAATGTTATGTTACTGAATTAGGAAGCATTAAAGTAGTTTGATGTTTTCCCTTTTTTACTTGTTTATTAAATAAGATGTTTAAAAGTATTTTCTCTAGTTGTTGATCCTACATGATTCTTCATTTTATTTTTCTCTGGTTGGCTCATTTGGTTTTTTATCCAGGATGAGGTTGATTTTGATGACAAAACAAGCTGGATGTATTTGTTTAAGGATTATTGGGTAGACTTGAAAGCGAAATTATCCTTGACAATTGAGGAACTGGCAGCAGCTAGGAACCCATTGAAGGAAACAAACACAGTCGCTGGCAATGAGAAACATTCAGATAGACGAAGGGCAGTCCAGGGGAAAGAGGAACCTTTAGAAAATCCTGGTAAAACGAGTGATGGCGAAGGTGGGAATTCATCCAGCTCCTCCAGATGTTACAAAGAAAGAACTTCAAGTAAGAAGGTGAAAAGACGGTCAAGGAACACAACCAACAAGGAGCGCAAGGTTAAAACACGAATTAAACAATGTTCCATTTCTGAGGACGTTGAATGGGCTTCAAAGGAGCTGCTAGAGTTGGTGGCGCACATGAAAAACGGTGATAGATCTGTCCTATCCCAATTTGATGTCCAGAATCTTCTACTTGAATACATAAAACAAAACAATCTACGTGATCCTCGTAGAAAAAGTCAAATTATTTGTGATCCAATACTCTTGGGCCTATTTGGTAAATCACGTGTTGGACATCTGGAAATGCTGAAGCTTCTTGAACCACATTTTCTCATAAAGGAAGCCTCGCCACCTGCTACAGATGAAAATCAAGATGGGGTTGTAGACCCTGATCCTAGTCAAACTGATGCTGAAGGAAACAGTGATACGTCCACAAAGGTGACTTTGGATGTAAGGAGGAAATCACGCAAAAGAGTGGAAGAAAATGGGCCAATCAATCTTGATGATTATGCAGCGATAGATGTTCATAACGTCAGTCTAATGTATTTGCGGCGTAATTTGATGGAGGATCTTCTTGATGATGTTGATATGTTTAATGAAAATGTTGTTGGATCATTTGTAAGAATACGGATTTCTGGTTCTGGTTCAAATATGGATATGTACCGGCTAGTGCAAGTTGTTGGTAGGTTTTTTCTGATACTCTTGTTTTCACTAGAAATTTGAGATGTTTTATTCTAAATTATCATTGTTCCTTTATGCAGGGACTGGTAAGGCAGCAGCAGTGTACAAGGCTGGTAAAAAGACAACAGATTTAACACTAGAGGTTCTAAATTTAAATAGGAGAGAGGTCATAACTATCGATCTCATCTCAAATCAAGACTTTACAGAGGTAATTCATAATCAAGTAAAATTTTTCATAAGCTTTATCTCTAATTATCTTACCCACATAGGTCTTTCTTTGTCACTAGACACTAGTATTATAAAAATACATTATGTAGCTTCTTTCTAATTGTTATTGAATTTAGAGTGGCTGGTGGATTTGATTCCTTGATACATAAAACTAGCTCATGCAAGATATATCTTTATCACCTTGGGCATGCCAAATACCTTGTAGAGATTCTAGAAGGAATGCTATCCTGACCATCTTTGCGCATCATAGAAACAAGAAAGTTTGAAAATGTTTTCTTACTTTCTAATCCTTGGTGTGTTCAGTCTCCTGCTTCTGTGTTCCAAGGGCATGTATAAGTGATTTGGTCATAGTGAGGATGAAAATCATAAAAGTAGGCCAGTAGTCATTATGTACATGGGAAATATGTGATTTTTTTAATATTGTATTTTGTATATGTAATATGATAAACATCAGGTTTCATTGGCTTACTCAAATTTGTTAGCTATATCTTCCGATAAATTTTAATCTTGTGTGAAGTATTCATCTTTGAAAAGACAAGGTATGAACAAGTAATGCTCTTTGTTAGATGTAACTGGTCCTAGCATTTTGCATGATCGGTATTGCACAGCAAAGCTTCTGACGTTAAATGCCCAGGTGGCATATCAATTCAATATTGTAAGTTTGTAACAGGTGTATCATCCACCAGCTAGAGACTAGTCATGTAGCTGCTTGACTTGAGAATATTTGCACAGCCAATGTTTCTAACTGAATAACTCATACACAATCCAATAAATTTCCAAAATTCTAAACATTTGTGTAGCAGCTTGATTCAAGAATATATGCACAGCTCATGTTTGTAACTGAATACAACGTACATAATTTATTAAATTCTAAAATTCTAAGCATTCAATGAATGTTTTATCTAAGAAAAGATTAGGAGAAGGAGAAGAAAAGAGACAGAGTTCTGGGCAAATTAACAAAGAAGAAGATTATTTGAACTTTAATTATTATTGTTCTGGTTTTTTAGCCCGAGTCTGGTAAGATACTGTGGGATGTACATTTCCTTTATTTATCTTCTAAGGCCAGGACCCCACCCAGCACACGCACTAGAAGCAGTTTCAAGAGTGTACACTATGGTGTCTTCGTGGACGGCCTGACTTCTAGACTGCCATAGAGGCTAAATGTTCAAAAACCACTTGTCATAGTTCCATAATTGCGAAGTTTAACCATTTGCTAAAACTTCAAAGCCTTCCACATAATGATTGTGGCTCGTAACTGTTCCAAAATTAAAGTGGGCCCACCACTCTGTAGATTATTATAAACTTTTAACTTTGCTGACAATTGCAGTCCTGTCATTCCCTACTTCTAGAGAATTGAGAAGCAATGAGTAGGGGGGATAGGCACTTAGGTTCATTTGAATGTAGTTTTTTAGTTTGAATTTCTTTAAACTTATTTTTTCTTACGTGATGGATGATATGTTTCTAGGAGGAATGCAAACGCTTACGGCAAAGTGTAAAATGTGGATTCATTGATCGACTGAGAGTGGTAATTTTAACTTATTCTGCTTCTCTTCTTCATTCTGTTGTTATTTGCCAATATATCTACATTTCTTCTTGTTTAACATATGTCAGGCTGAAGTTCAGGAGAAGGCAAGGTCTCTCCATGTTGTGAGAGTCAACGATGTGAGACTATTACTTTGTAAATATATTTTTGTGGAAGAGTTGATGGTGCATTTTCTGACACCCCTCCATTTTCTCGCTCGTGTTTCTTTTGCAGTGGATAGAAAATGAGAAGTTACGATTAGGTCATCTCCGTGATCGTGCTAGTGAAAAAGGTCGCATAAAGGAATATCCTACATTTATATTCTCCTTGTTTGCTATTTTATTTGCATGAACAGTCTAAGATATCTCTAGAATATATACATAAGATTGAAAAATTTAGGACATTAATGCTTGTTTATAATTTAAAGGATGGAATTCAACTTAAGCGCACATGTCATCTTAGCAAGAATCGTGAGATCCTGACCAAAAGTAGACATAGATATGCAAAAGTGCCCCTACCTACAATTGAGGATATTTAAAATATTTCCTGAAGGTGCGAATTAGTGTCATCATTCATCAAGATAGAACGAGGTTCACTGGGTACCTTGTACTTCTGCTAAATGTACCTTTTAACAGTCCTGTAACCTGGTTCAAGTGGATCACATACTGAAAAGGGGATACAAGAATAGACCTAGACACATAGGGCATGTTCGATTGCATGAAAGATCTTGGAAAGGCGTTGTGGAAATAACTATTCCACATGTCTTCCAGTCCAAGAGGGTTCAATATTATTTGGTTATCTTGCCCAGCTTGGAATACTTCTCTTAGGATCTTTGGAAGAATCAATAAGTGTATGCCGCCTAAGCAAATGTGCTTACCACTCGTAAAGGGCAAATGTGTTTACCACTCGATAAGATTACCATAGTGATTTCTATGTTGCTCTTCAAATTTTTTTGTTTCCTTCCATTTTTCCATTGCCATTTTCTATAGTATTCCTTGGTTTTACATACAACAAAACATGTTTGCATATGATTTGTGTTGTAGGAATCTCATCCGCTTGTTGACTTCACCTTATTTAGGAATTACTTGGTGTGGCTTTTGCTTATAGATAAATACTTTTGAAAAAGAAGTTATTAAAACGAAAAGCTCTTTTTTGAACTAAACTTTTATAATTAGAATGGTATGTAATTTTAAATTCGGTTTTTTTTAATTGGTCCCTTTAATCTTTTATATATTGACATTAGTACCTTATATCTTGGCATTTGCTTGTTAATCCCTCAAATTATATTAATCATCTCAAATCAGTCCACCTAGTTGGTTGCCATCCAAAGTAAAGGGAATTATTATATTCAACTTTTTTTGCATGTTCTTCCAATTATACCCTGTCATTATCATTATGAACCCAAAATTTATTTTCTACTTAATTCAATCTTTCTTTCTTGCTTTCTCTCTGTCTCTCTCTCTTACATAAACCCAAGTTACCAATTCTAGCCCAATAGTTCCATAATGAATTCTCTTTCTGCCCTAACCCAATTTCTTAATGGATTCTCTCCTCTAAGAATCCAACCTTAACCCAATCTTGTAATAAATTTTATCTCTCTCTCTCTCTCTCTCACACACACACACACACACACACAAACCTAACCCTAATCCGGTGGTTTCATAATGAATTCTCTCTACCCAAACCCAGTTTCTACATGATTTCTTTTGCTCTTTATCAATTCTCTCTATCTCCTCGCACACATACATCATGCATCTGACCTTGATCTAATTTTGTAATAAATCCTCTCTCTTTCTCTCTCACGAATGGACCTAACCTTGATTAAATTTATAGTGTACCCTCTCTCTCTCTATCTACCAACACTCTTTCACATGAATTCAATCCTTAATTCTCTAATGAATTCTCTCCATCTACTATCCTTTCTCTCATGAACCTAATCTTAACTTAATTTCCTAATGAAAAGGTAGAGAAAGGAGAGGATGGGGGATATGAGAGATGGAAGGATAAATTTGTAATTGGTCACCCGTAGTCTGGCTTAACCGTTGATCATTTTGATTAAAAAACTTAATTGAACTAAGGGTAACTAATATGATTTGAGGAACTAATGAGCAAAGCACCAAGATTTGAGGGAATAATATCAAAATATAAAAAGTTTAAGAGACTAATGTGAAAAAAAACTTTTTAATTCTTGTATGCTTATAAAAGGTAGGAGGTACTTAAAAGCTAAAACAAATTTATTTGAAGAAATTTGGATATTGGATAGACATTTGAGAGAGAAAGAGATCAAGAAAAGTTTCGGATATATAGAGATTTGTGAGCAGAACTAGGAGGAAGCATATGGGTGAATTTTTGCTCCTGCAGTTGAGAGAAGACAAAAAATCTGGCTTCTTCAAACTGCAGTTTTTCAACTAGTGTTCCTCTTAAGTGTCTGCTTTAAAATTCCAAACATCTAAGTTTTCAAGTAAGTCACTTATTTGCTTTAAGAGAGGTGAATGTGCTTCTCATAAGTAGTGCCATACGCACCCTCAACCTAACAACAGATGTGGAGCCAAATAAAAGAGGAGAATCCTCATCGGAATGCCAAATTTGGCATAATCTTGAGACATTAACTGCAATAATGAGTGATAAATCAAGCACTTCCTCCATGACTTTCCACTACCTCTATGAAAACTTGGCCTTTATTATTTCCATTGCAACCTAGTTATGACTGCCACTTTCACCAGTACCGTAATACTGCAATCAAGTATTCGCCGTCAAATTTCTAATCTTGCTTCTTTGGACGAGGATGTTTTGTCCAAAACCAAATCCCTTTTACTCACCCATGAGTGTGAAAGTGATCTTGGGGGGCCTTATTCAACTGAATTAACAATCTGTTATTATTGCCATTCAACTGAATTAACAATCTATTATTATTGCCAAGCAATTCCAAATCTCTCTGGTACCTCATCCAGGGCTAGCTTTTTTCGTTCGGTCATGTAAGAGCCACATAGCCCATTCAGTACTGACCATTTGCTTCACATTTTGTCATCTGTCAACTTGGTGCCATCTTTTCCATTGCTATCATGTCCACTTTATGAACTTTCAGTTATTCAAGGAATTTGGTCAGTCTTCATTTTCAACTATGACGAGATCTAATGGAGCATGAAGGAGTTGCTATAAGAAGCAACTCAAGGGCAAATCAAGGAAGCAGTAGAAAACAAAATTGATGTGTTTAGGTGGACTTATTTGTTTAAGTCAAATTTATTGTAGAGGTAATTGCAACAGTTACTAAGTAGGGCTGTTAATTTAGTATGGTTCATGGAGAGTCAGCTTTTCTAGTTTAGTAGGGGTTGGTTATGGTATCCTCCCAGTCATGCTTTGCAATCAATCATAAAAAGACTAAATTGCCTAAATATAACTGGAAAACGAGTGAATGATATGAATAGAGTGTGTTTACAATGAGGAATAACGTCTTCTTGTAATCATCTTCATTTCTCTTGTATACTGCTTCCTCATTCTCTGATTTCTTCTCCTCAGATCTGGTAGAAGCTGTTTTTTCTCAAGTGTCCTGCATTTGGATTCCCTAAATCTTTATCTTTGCTTGTAATCTTGCAGCTGAGTTTAGAATTTAAGGGTGCTTTTTTTTTTTGTGGAGGACTCGTCTTAACCACCTTTTACACTTCATAACAATTTTTTTTTTCTTTGAGGTAACAGGGCCTATTATTCAGTGAACTTTACTTTTTTTTATAGCTCCTTCCCAGCTTCTCATGCAAAAGTTGTTCATAGTCTTTGTTCTTGGTCCTCTTATACAATCTTCATCGCCTTCTATATTTCTGAATGACATGTTCATTCTTTAGGAAACATCCTTAGCTATTTTTTCTCTTAGTCAGTGGTTGGCTGGTTTAGAGGTGTTTTTTTTTTTTCTACAAGTGGATACAACTAAACTGTGATTATCTTGTATATAAAATATTTACACTATAAATTATCTTCAGTTCCTTAACTTGTTTTACGCATAGAGAATGTGTGGAGAAACTTCAGCTTCTGAACATGCCTGAGGAGCGTATCAGGAGACTAGAGGAAGTTCCTAAAGTACATGTTGACCCAAATATGGATCCGGATTGTGATTCTACTGAGGATGAAGACAATCAAAATGTCAAAAGACAAGGTACTTTGCTGTTTGTTTCAGTCCTTAAGTAGTATATGTTGATTATTGATGTTGATTCTTACTGTTATCTGTGGTAAACTTACTTGTTTTACTTGCAGATAGCAATAAGGTGCCAAAATATTCTTTCAAGGATCGGGATGAATTTTCTGCAGGAAAGGGGAACTTTGCTACACAGAAAAATCTACTTGCAACATGGGACACAAATAAAAATACACGAAAGACAGGAGGATTTCAAGATGTAGTTTTACCTGCTATTCCTGCTGATAGAGTAGATGGATTTAGGAATCAAGGAAATGGCCCTTTAAGCAGTCCTAGAAGTCCAAAAGCCCAGACACTTGCAACTTATATGAACACTGGTGTCCTGAAAAGTGCTCAGCCTGTGATGGGACCTGGACAAGCATGTGATGGTCCGCCTGAAACTGCATTACAACCTCTGTCTGCAAGTGCTGTTTCATCTAACGCCAGTGAGAGTGAAAAGATGTGGCACTATCAAGATCCGGCAGGTAAAATACAAGGGCCTTTTGCAATGATGCAGTTGAGGAAATGGAATGCAAGTAAATTTTTCCCAGCTAATTTGAGGATATGGAGAACATCTGAGAAGCAGGAAGACTCTATCTTATTGACTGATGCTCTTTCTGGGAAGTTTCATGAAGACTTGCAGCATCAGAAACCCCATCATAGTAGCACTACTCTTCCTACAAAAGCGGCTATGGTAGACTCCAGCATAAATAACATGGTTAGTGGTGTGAGAGTAAATAATTTTCCTCCAACAGCTGCAAGTTTGTCTGCTACTGGTAACCACAACTTGGCAAAAGCTGATAGTTTGGCAGCTCAACCATCTTCCTCTTCTACAACCAATATGGTAAAGATTGGTCCCATGGACAGGAGGCCTGCAACATCCTCAACAGGATGGGAGTCGCCTAGGAATTCTGATGCCTGTTGTGGGGAATCCCAACCATATAACAGTGCCAGATCAATGACTCCATCTTCCAGATATTCCTCTCAACAACCTTCCTTTCAAGGAAGAGATGGTCGAGGAGAAAATAATGGGAGATGGAATGGAGGTCGTGGTCGTCAAAATAATTGGAACTCAAACAGTCGTCAAAATAATTGGAACTCAAATAGGCCTAGGAGGTTTCAACTGAATGATCGTGGTTATGAAAGGCAACATCCTTATCCGAACTCATCATCACGGCAACAGTTCCCCCTAGAACAATGGGAAGTGAAGCCTGCAAATGACTCCTTAAAACAATTAGGAAGTAGCCCATTAAATCCCCCTGTTCATGCTCCGCAGCCAAACAACATTGACTGGGCAGGTCTCCAGGGTGCCTTAAATAAAATTCTTCCTTCAGCCCCTTCTGGTCAGCCGACGAACTCTGGCCCAAGTGCCACTCCAAGGGTAAATGAGGTACATCAGACTCCATTTAATCGAACTTCTCCAACAATAAATTCAGTTGGAGGATTGGCTTCAAACTCTGTACCTACTGCCAAGCCCCAAGAGAATGTAGGTCTTTTAAGCAACTTTCAGCAGCAGAGCATGCCTGCTGAGTCTTCTGCACTAGTTGCTTCTGGACATAATGCAGTCCATAGTGTCTCCAATACCCCACCAAATAGTGAGCAGGCATCTGTGGGTGTATTATATTCTGCAGGTATTCAGCTAGCATGTCAGTTAAATGAGACGGGTGATCGTTCAGCACCCTTACATGAAGTTGATGTGAATAAGAAGCACCCTGAAGCACATGATGTATCAGCTTCCGACAACAAAAATGTTAATGGAACGGTAGTGGGTCCTGCTTCTGTTGCTCCAAATGCATTAGGATCAAATATACCCGATGCTTCTGTTTCAGTTCAGAGACTAGAGGCTTCAAGTTCCAGAGCACAATCCAAATCTCAACATTGGGCACCTGCTTCAGCTCAGCAACAAGGACCTAACAATGTAGGTGTTAATCTTTCTCAACCATTGAATATGGTTTGGGGAATGGTTCAGCATACTCCAAACTCGGGTACAGGAACAGCACAGGAATTTGGAAGCATGGTCCACCCAGCAACTCCAGATGCGGCAAATATGGGCTGGGGAATGATGGTACATGGACTCATGAATATGTCTTGGGGAACGCCGGCGAATCTGAATGCAGGCTGGGGACCACAAGCACAGGCAACTATGAATCCAAACCCAGGTTGGGCAATTCAACCACACGGAAATGCGAATGTGAATGCGAATTTGGCTTGGGGAGCACAAGTGCAGGCAAACTCCAATGCTGGCTGGGTAATGCCAGTGCAGGTAAATCCAGCTATAAATCCTGGTTGGGTTGCACCTGGCATAGGGAATGCAAATGCAAATCCATCTTGGGTTGCACTAGCTGGAGGGAATGCAAATCAGAATGCCACTTGGGTAACACCAATGCAGGGAACTGGCCAAGGATGTACAAACAGTGCTGTAAATCAGAATGTTAGTGGTGGACAGACCAACTCCAGTAGTGAGGGAGGGTCATCACATCCTCTACCTTGTGGTGGACAGACCAAATCCAGTGGCGAGGGAGGGTCATAACATCCTCCACCTCCAGTCGAACAGAGCAGAGTAGCAAATTCCTTGGTGGAGGACACTGCAAGAAAGGAGCATTGTGAGACTATATCCATTCATGATCAGATGCAGAGGTAAAGGATGCTTTGTTTGTCTTGTGGTGTACAGTTGTTTTCCTGTTTTAGCTAGGGAGTATGTCCCAGATCAATGACTGTGTTGTCATCTCATGTGGACCCTTATTGAAGTTAAATTGGAACATAGTCTTTGGACTCCTTCGAATTGATATCTCAATTTTGTGGGTATTGTGCTGTCTTCAGGGGTTGTAGTCTTGCAGGTTTGTAGGCCCCAAATTAGTTAACAGAGAAGATTTTCTTAACAATGTTGAACAGAAAAGAAGGATTCTACCCCAACAAGCATTTGGTGTAAAGGCTTTGTTGTTGGAGGTTTGGATTACCGGCAGTTCCATGATTTATCATTCATCAATACATGTGATAATTAGTGCTGGGCAATGCCAATGCAGGTAACATGATAGGTATAAATGGTGTCTTCCTTTATTTCATAATTTATCATAATACCACTGCTTTAGGGAAAAAAAAAAATCTGCATAAAATGACATACAGGTGTTGCCTTGGCCGGAATAATGTTCTGGATGTGTCCGACTTGCCTGCTGGAATTTATTCTAATGCCCTTTGGTTTGTTTATAACTTCTATGTCAGGTCATCCTGTTGCAGTGCAAATGACATGTAGATTGTCAGGATACAAACAAAGAATTTAATGTCCTTCTTAGCTTAATTATTTTTTCATACAATTACATTTGTTAGCAAGTTACTTTCAATTATTGATGTAGTTTATTTTGCCCAACCGCAACCAAGATAGCTTACATTTCCCTCCTGTGAGACCTCTAATAATTATCTTCGTGAAATGATGTTTGGTGTCACTCCATTATTTGAAGTTTTTGTGTACTTTGATACTAAACCAGGCTATATTATCCAGGGCATGAGCATGGCAATTTAAATATGAAGCTGCATTGCTAAAATGTAACCAGAATTTGTACATTTGGAAGGATGGCATTACAATTTTAGTGAAAGCTTCAAAAAAATTGGTTACTTTTCTGGTGAAAGGCTTCTTGTGTTCTGCATCTTGGTTTAATTTCTTGACCTGAAGTGGTTTTTGCATGATTAACACTGTTAGTTGCTGTATTTTTCCCGCCTGTTTACTTGACACCTTTACTTTGTGTTTATACCTGGACCCATAAGCAAAATTTTCTTTTATCCTTGAATGATTGTGCGACATGGAACCATGTCAAGAACCTCCACCTCAACGACTTTACTGTTATTGCTACTATTAACTGTCTCATGTTTCCACTTTGCTACTCATGATACGGCACTGACTCCGAAAATTGAGTCCTAAAATTGTCATTGACCTTTGCTGCTATTGTAACCAACAAATACTGTAGCATCTTAAGAGTTTCTGTGCCCTCGACAAAACAATTTGATCTTTATATGCAGCTCTACTTATTACAAGTGCGTTATGGGTGAAATGTCCACAGGATATTGCTAAACTGTGATTACTTCACCGGATGGCAGAAGTTTATAACTCTGATCACATGTATGGTAGTGGATCACTGATACCTGTTAACAATATGTTGTCCAAGTTGAATGCAACTTTCACACTGATATAGTTCTATGAATGTGCATTCAGGGGGTTGAATAGTGCCCAATCTTAGAGAAGCCAAAGCACTGGGATCAAGCCTGTTGATTCAAACCTCAAATTTCTTGGTTCTTCCGAGGAAATGGCTGCGCCATGCCATCTACAAGAACATTCCTAGAAATCTCAACCTTCTGGTTGTGAATGAAATTAGAGATCTCAATTTTCAGGACAGAGATCTCAATTTTTAGAACAAATAAAAATACTTGCAGAGAATGTGTTGGTGTTGAATTAGAACCACAGCCAGCAATTAGGACAGACAAGAGAAAATTGTACAACAAGAAAATAAATATTGACAATGTGTTTGTATTAGATTGCAGTTATATGCATATGTGTGTTAAAGTCGTGCACATTCACATATGCACACTGGTACTTCCATGTATATATTACGTCTTTCACACGCACATACATATGCATGCAAGTTCCATGAATGTTCTGTTGCAGAGAGATAGAGCCAACAGCGGCAAAACCAGCAGCAGATCCTGTAGCATTGGCTGCCACAACAAAACTGGTTCCAGTGACAGGGACCAGGCTTTCCTAATGCCGGAGCTAGAACACTGAATCCTGCAGCTATTGCTGGAGCAGCTGGACCTTTTAGAAAAGATGCCAGTACTCCCACTTTCGCCAATGCAGCCGAGCAGCCATTATCCCTTGCTTCCGGCACAACATAAAGCTCTCAAACAAATAATTTTTGATTCATCTTTAGAGGAAATTTGAAATGGGAAAGCAAATGAAACATCAGTGTTTTAAACACTATCCTCTTGAGTTTGTTTCCTCACATAAGACTTCATAATTCATTGAAGTTTTGTCTCCTGACTTTGTGTGAGTAGATTGTTGAATAATATTGTGTGAGTAGACTCACTGAATTTTACTCTCCTGACTTTGTATGAGAAGATTGTTGGACAACATTGGCAAGGTATTGAGTAGACTCGTCGAAGTTTGCCCTCCTAACTTTGTAATGAGAAGATTGTCGAACAACATTGTTAAGGTCTGAGTAGACTCACTTAAATTGCTTGCTTAGTTCAAGAATTTATGTGATACTCCTCGTCAATAAGGATATGCACTGCACTCTTTGCGGGTAATACACAAATAGTCGAGACTACATATATTTTCATAGCGATGGCAATATATAATTCAGAGTCTGGATTAGAAGATAAGAGTCGGTATTCGATTTATATCAGAGCTCTGGTCAATGCATGCGATGTGCTCTGGCCAATGCATGCGACGTATATAAGTTATAACGGTTAGGGTTGTTACGAAATCCTTATAAAACTCTCACAAATTAGGTACTTGGAAAGTAATCTGAGCTCTGCTACTTGTTCAGTCAACTAGGGATGGAAATTTCATTGTTTGTGGATCAAATGCTTTTATGGAGTGAGGACATGAGAACCAATAAGAATAGAGGGTGGCTGGTGAGTTTTGCATGTTAGTGTCATCATGTGAAGATCTCCCATGGCGATGTGCCTGAGATTGAGCTTCCCACACGCAAGGTAGCCCACTCTTTTTGTAAGAAAAAATAATGATAATAACAGCAATTGCAATTGCATATTTAAAAGTTGTCTGAAACTAGAGTCAAGAAAATAGGCGGCTTCGTGAGTGAATACTCTCAATCAGTATTATCACTATTTCTGTCGAAGCTCCTCTTGGTTTATAATCGAAGAATAATTACCAAGCTTGCTTCTTAGAAACTGTATTAAACTTTTGCAACTGTGCAAAGTCTTGACTAGCAAATTGAGATCCGTTGTCGTGGATAATTCGCTGGGTACGTCGAAATGGTATATCGTATGTTTCTTGATGAATTTAACCATATTTGCCATTTTGACTTCTCTCATTGGGACGGTATCGATTCTACGAAAAATTCTCACTTATTTGTAAGCTGATTTTTATTTTTTGGTCAGAAAATAAATGCTTTTCATTGCACAAGTCTTGACTGGATTCTAACATGACTAGTCATGTTCAATTAAAACAAATTATCTATGAGGGAGGCATTTTTTTCAGAGTTCAAGAAGAAAGTACAAAGTTTTGTATTAAAGTGAAGTAACATAATTTATGCTTAAGCTACTTTTCGAATCCTCTTCAAAGGCGTGAGGGTATGATAATTTTAACTGCTAAATAAGCAGGTGAAAGATTTTAATCCAACTTCTAATTAAAATTTACACTAATGAAAATTTCCAAGCTTCTAATTAAGTCCAACTTTACTGGGTGTGTCAGATATATGGGGGTTTGGCTTTAGAATTTCCCCTCGATATTAATACATGTCCGATCATGGGTTAGGTTTCGGCCCAGTTGTTATTGGGCGTTAGCGTTATACATCCAATAAAAAGCCCATCGACGGAGTGAGCAGCAGCAGCGAAAGCCCAAGGGGGAGAGGAGAAGAGATTTGATCGATCGAGATCGAGAGGGAGAGAGGAAGAAGAAGGATGAGCTTGTTGAGCAACGCCGGGTATATCGCTCGCCGGGCGGCGCAGAAGGAGCGGGTTCGGATCCTTTACCGACGAGCCCTCAAGGACGCCCTCGACTGGGCCGTCCATCGCCACATCTTCTATCAGAATGTAATGATCTCTTCTTCTTCTTTTTTCCCCATATGAGCTTGTAGATTGATTCTCTTCTAAATCCCTAATCTCCCGTAGTTCGATCTTGTAAAAAATTGTTTTTTAGGTTAAATTTTCCTTTAAAAAAATTTTTTTTTTGGCTAATGGTGCTTGACCCCCTAACTGTTGTTTTGGGATCCCTTAGATGTAAAATTTTGTGGATTGATCAGTTACCCCATCCCCTTTTGAGAAGAAAATCGACATATTATTGAGCTCGCTCACTTATTTCCAGTCGTTGTTTACATCAAAATTTTGATTTTTTTTTTTTTAATTTTTGTAATTGTTGTAAAGAATGTGGCATCTCGGTGACCATCATTGCCGTCAACCTATAAGGTTTTTTGCATTGAATTGGGTCAGGAATTGGACTCTTCAAGATTCAGCAAAACCCCCAAATTACATCCAAAATGGAGTTTTTTTATTGTGTATAGGAAGTTCATTTTCTTAATTTGTAATTATTATTGTGGGACCATATACCTTGTCTAATTTAAGTTCTTTATAAACTATATAATTTTGCTATGAAACTTGAATTGACATGTGAAGTAACACTTCCCTTGACGGGTGCCATCCAATTTTTTCTATAATCAAGTTGAAGTTGAAAAATTGGCCAAGACTTCAATTGACTCAAGTCCATCCCCAGTCTGTAGCCATTCCATTCCATCATAGTTCTATAACATTAACCTTGCTTGTTCAGTGAACTAATACTCAAATTGAACTAGCTTGATTGCTGCACAATGTTTACGCTCCATTTATTGTCTGGAATTTTGAAGCAGATATTGCAACCTATCCTTTTTGCTTACGTTCTCACCCTTCTTCCGTTTACTGCATGATTCGTGACAGTTTGTTCTATTATTATCACAGCTCATCAGTTGATTGTGGTTTATAGGAGTACACTGCACTCCCATGCTTTGTTGTGCTTAATGTTAGAGCTTAGTTTTACAATTGATGTCCTAAGAATGCATTGCAACAATTACAAAGCTCATGCGTTTTGCATTTTTTTTTTAGGCTTCAGAGCTTAGAGAAAAATTCGATGCCAACAAACATGTGGTATGTTTTTCAGTTTAACAAAGTTAACATCTTTTTCAATTCTAATACTTCTCTATTTATTAGTTCTTACCACCAAAGCTATTCCCTTTTATATTTCCTTGCATCAAAAGCTTGTGAAGATCTTATTAGTTTGCAGCTACTAGAATTTTAATTGTTGTCCCTCTACCAATTTGGTGTTCATATTATCGTGTACTTGATTAATTAACTTGTATAGATGATGACAATGTTGCTTCTGGGGTCTGCCTAGGACATAACTGCTCTCATTATTAGATATACAAATGTATGCGCATATGTTTATATGTTATACATGTCATGTATTTATGAGTGTAATTGTGTGAAAATCCTCATGTACATGTCTTTAGGAAGGAACATATTCATCATGGAGGAAGTTTGGTAAAATTATTGAAGGGATTTGATAAGAATGAGTGAAAGTAAGGTTCGAATTTCGGAGCAAACATGACAACGTAAACATATTCCTCAAAAAGAAAGAAAAAGGTATATAAATGCCTGTGTCATATGTCATGTATACATAGCATGCTATGTGGACCAGAGGACCAATGGCGATGAGGAAATACAACAATGGGACTAATTTTGTTTCTAGAATATTGATCAAACAAAAATAAGTATCCCTTATTTATTATATACACAAAGAAAGGGTAAGAGATCTAAGGTGTCCCATCCTCATTCTTCTCCTTTTTGTCTCTTTATATTGTGTTCGAACTATTCTTGAATGTAGTCAACAAAGAAAGCCCTCAAAACTATTTCCTGTGTCCAACCAAAATAATCCCTATACCCCATTTTTGTTATTTAAATAAGTAAAGAAGGAAGTTTAAAGAAGATGGCAGGACATGTCAAGGTGTGTTTGTCATTATCTACCACCTATTAGATAGTGTGGCTTTCATTGTCCATGTTGCTTAATAGTTCCTTATACATGTGATTCAGTTACAAGCTATGTGCACCATAATTTGCAAACAATTTGATACCACCTTTGCTATTTTTTTCCTTGCATTTCAGCTTTCTATAGAAGGCTTATTTTATTTTACTTTGGTTACTATGCTAATTGATTGTTAGGCTAGGATTGCTGAATGCTGAGGTCTCAACATATTGACAGGCCACAGGTATACATATACATTTTTTGGTTTTTTGAGCTATACCTAGCAGATCTTTGATAATGTGAAAATGCCCCTCAAATCATCATGATTAGAAATTGATTTCCTAAAAAATGATGGAATAAGGCAAAAATAGCCCTTATACCAACATCAGTACCTGCCCTTTCCCTTGTATGTACCATGAACTTGTCTCTCCACTCACATTCCTTCATATTTCCATCTCTAAGCCTTCGTAAAAAGGACCAAAAAAGTGCATAGAAGAGAGGGGAGATTTGGGGTTTTCTAGTTACTATGTTGACAAAGGATATTACGAGGGTGAGTTAATGGTTGGCTTGGATTTGATCTTCAGATGATATGTGAAGAGAAGAGGCGGAGGAAGTGGGTCAGGTGAAGACGAGAGTGGAGGCGGTGGTAGACAGCGAAGCCGATAAGGTAATGGTAGTTTCGTTGGAGTGTAAGAAGGGGGTCTCTGTTGTGAGTGGAAGATATTAGAGTGTAAGAAGGGGGTCTCTGTTGTGAGTGGAAGATATTAGAGTGTAAGAAGGGGGTCTCTGTTGGGAGTGGAAGATATTTAGTGTTAACGTTACGGTTTATAATAATTCGTATGAGAATCAAGAGGTAGAAGATAAAAGGGATAACTTGGTCAATTTCTTTTTTAAAATATTAGGCTACTTGACACAAAAAAGATTATTCCTATTTGTTCTCAAGCTATACAAAGAGGCTAATTTGAAGCCCCCAAATTGGTTTTGAAGGGCATTTAAAAGTTTACTAAAATGAAGATTTGGGAGGTTTTCTTAATGGAAGATATTATGGGTGCATAACTGTATATTATGGAAACCTAAATTTGTTTTACTAACTAAAAAATAAGTAATCTCTACTAAAGTTTTTCTAGGTTCTTACCTCAAGCATTTCCAATTAATTATGATAGAGCTAGAACCTGATCTAGTAAAAGTATCCTCTCGAAAATTATCTCTTACGGATATGACAAATTTATTGTCTTTTTCACCCTTTTTATACATGTTTTCCCAAGTCTATGAGAACTTTGAGGCTATTGGTTGCACTTTTAGAATTATGACTCTGGTCGATATTCTTTTTGACTAAGAAGTTAACACTAATTATGAGAGGGTTTGACTTGGGTCGACAACCGGTCATAAATTTCGCCAAATGGTATTTGTTAATAAAGTTGTAAGTGTAAAAATTTTAACAAAATGGTATTTATATAAACTTTTATTATGTTCAATTTTTTTGGAAAATTGTATTTTGTTGATAAGCATTAAGTGCTTATACTTTTGACCAATGATTGTGTTAGATTTTTTTCGTAAATAGTATCTTACATATCAAGACATTTACAGACAGAATAGTTTTGGTGTCCTTTTAGTGTCATTGTTCCCATTAGGTATTAGCTTTGTTTCCTCTAATTTGTATATAATTCTTAAAGATGTTTCTTCTATTGTATTTCATATATCTTTCTAGTGCTATAAAAGTTTCTCAAAAGTATTATAATAATTTTTTAAGTTTTCACTAACTTTCTAGTAAGTTTCTCAAATATTTTCATAGCATATTACTTATTGTCTTTTAAGTTTTTGATTAGTGTCAGAATGGTTTCCCCTGAATTTCTTTTAAGGTTCTGAATGTTGTGTATCCTGTTCTGGGATGGCGCATTCCGTATTGTGTTCCATACTTGAATTCATAACAATGGTTATGACTGTTGTTTGTCATGGACACGTGGGAGTGTGTGCCTCAAATGCCAGGCGCTTCGGGGTGCTAGGTTGCGCCCCATTTGGGATGGATGCTTCACGGAAGTGAGGCGCAAGCCTAAATGCATCTTGATGTGCTTTGCACCTTGCGCCTCTGTGCGTCTTAGTGCTCTGTTATTGTCGTTACATCCTATTCTCTATATTTTTTCTCCTCATTATTGTTGCTCTTCGTGTGCTACTTTCTCTTCCTTTCACTTACTTCCTCTTCTTTTCCTGTTATATTGTATTTTTAGTTGTTGTTATGCTTTGTTGTTATAAATAGAACACTGATTGTGAAGCTACATGCCACTATTCAAATACAGGGCAATAACAATTGTTATGTAACCTTTCATTCTTTTTATTGATTTGGTTTCCTAATTTTTTTTTTTCGTTTTATTTTTCCTCTATTAGCTTATTTGCCTTTGTTTCTTCTCTTTTCATCTCTATCTTCTTTCGCTTTCTCTATTATAAGTTTTCTCATTTCAAAGAGCAGATACCCAACATGAAAAAATGGTCAAAAAATTGAAGCCTTTAATTTGATTGCAATAGCTCATTGCGTTCATTATCATCATATAATAAATGATGTAATGCAATTAATTTTGTTTATCTATGTTTTTGATCTTTGAAGCTTTTAATACGATTGTGATAGCTCATTCTGTTCATCATCATCATGTAATGGTTGATGTGATGCAATTAAATTTATTCATCTAAATTCTTGATCATTATTTGGTTTAAAATCTTGATTAATTGTTGTTACTCCTCACTTAAATGAGGCACGCATCTTGGCTTACGCCTTGCATCTCATTCATGCTAAGGCCCATGTGCCTTGCTTTGCACCTTGTGCCTTGACAACAGTGGTTATGACACAACTCAAGACATAGTGGCATGACAAATCTTTGGAAAAGTAGTTTACTGTGGCATGAGTAAAATATTTATATGTGTCTATATGACCCCAGTTACTAGAAAAGCTTTATCAAATGAAAAAGAAAATACAGCACATCCATAATGATTTAATTCTGCAACTCCTATTCATCAAAATCAAACAAAGAAATCAGAAAATCTAATCCAATAATTGGTGTACAAGCTACAATGCCCTTTTTGTTTAGGGGTTGTTTAGATTCTGCTAAAACAGTACCCTTCTTATGTTATTGGTCCTTTGGAAAAAAAATATATTGTTGACATGGTTCAGGAATGACCTAGTTATGGTGGACAGAGCTATGTTTGACAAATTCAATCATGAATGACCTAGTTAGACATTGTCATTTCAATTTCATTACAAATCCTTAGTGGATAATGGTTACCATTTGACCTTAATTGTCATGATTCAATGAAGAATTGACCTAATTTGGCCCATAATCATCAACAGGAGGTTGAATACAAGAATATGACAAACACACACAGATAGGGCTGAGCATAAAACCGAAAAAACCGAACCGAACCGCAAAACCGAACCGAACCGATTGGTTCGGTTTATTCGGTTTTCGGTTCGATTCGGTTTAAAAACCGAAATTATTATTCGGTTTCGGGTCGGGTTTCAGTGGTTTTAGCTCCAACCGAAACCGACCGAAAAAACCGAACTTTTAGAATTATAGCTTATTTTTTTTCTTTGATTTATTTTCAATGTGTTTTTCTTTTAAATTTTTAATGAAAAACATGTGATTGTTATTTTCATAAGTAGAAAAAGAAAATAATGGAAAGAAAATTATTATTTTTTCTATAAAAAACATGCGTTTATCACATAATTAATTTCAAACCCTAAAAACCAAAAACCGAACCGAACCGAACCGAACCGAAAATTTGGTTCAGTTTTCGGTTTTCATTTTTTTCGGTCGGTTCGGTTTCGGTTTTATAAGTTCGGTTCGGTTTTCGGTTGGGATTTTTTTTTTCAAAAAACCGAACCGAACCGACCGATGCTCACCCCTACACACAGATGAAAGTGGAATACAAAAAGCATGACACACAAAGAGGGATTAAAACATTATCTAGATGCAACAAAAGATGCATGACACCAGTGACAGATATATGCTTGGATATGGGAAGCTCGCAGAATGAGAAAGAAGCTCGTAGAATACATATGAGAAAGTGAGAAGACGCTTTTTAAACTTTAGAAAAGTGATAGTTTATTTACTATCTACTGCTATCGTGCATATGCTCCATCAGTGTATGGTTTTTCTAATATGACATCCTAGGTCATCATGCCACCTTTTGCTGTTTTCACAATATTGTCATTATTGATTTGCTTCTACATGATATCATGTTTCGGAAGTTATTAACATTTTGATAAATCTGCTATCATGCATATGCTCTATTAATGTGTGGTTTTTCTAGTTTGATATCCTGGGCCATCATGCCACCTTTTGCTGTTTTCACAATATTGTCATCGTCGATTTGCGTCTACTTGATATCATGTCACAGACCTGTTTGTAAAGTTATTAACATTTTCATAAAAGAGCAGTTGTATATATAGAAGCTTAATGTAATCTCTACCATTTATTTCTGGTGAATTTGTAGGAAGATCTAGACACTATTGATAGGCTTATCGAAGAGGCTGAAGCAAGATATGGAAAGTGGAGGCACCCTGACCCTTACATCGGTAATTACCTGTGAAAAGCTCAGACAAAAATAATTTGTTATATCATGATCTGTTAACTTTTTCTCTACTAGTTTTCCCAAAATTATGTGGTGAGCATTGACAATTATTATACTTTCTATTCATCTTTTCATGGTAATCAAACATTGTTATTATCTGCAAACAAACCTTTGGGCTAATGTGTTCAAACCTTTTTGCGAAAGCTTTTAAGTTCTAATCGAACTCCAGGATTTTACTTTCATAGAGAATCAAAGATTTTGTCTTCCTTTATACATTTCATTGAGACCCTCTGACAACTAAATCTTACTGTTTAGATGTTACTATAACCAATTTATATTAGTATTCCTTAACATTCTTTAAGGTGCAGTAGATAACTTTATGAAATAGGGTATAATTAGTTGGAACGGAAGTAAACTTCCCTCTCATGCATCCACCATTTGTTTGGCACTGGTTATCTTCATGTCTATGCTTGCCCTAAAACATTTATGGGTTAAGTATATGTGAAGTTTAGGGTTCCTCTTCCATGCCAAGTTGATATAAAATGAACAATTTTTCCCTTCTAAATAATCACATGCTTGAACGAATAGCCATAATCAAAGGAGTGCCCAAAATTTCACATGATTTTAATCGATTATGTTTAAAGCATGTTTTTAAATATCAGCCAATAGCGATCTGTATTGCAAATATCATACCAGATTTTAAGATATTCCAATATGATATAGACCATATAATGTTGATAATCTGCGGGTGAAAAATAATGTGGTTCGGAGATGCAAAACTGATGATTCCTCATTAATATGATAGCCCATTACTGGGATGATAGAGCGATAGGTATGAGAGTCCAAAAGCATATGTAGTCTCTCTCCACCTATGTTTTATGCCATGAAAATCATAATGAAAGAATCTGGATTTGCAGATTTTAGTTCCTTACAGTCAAGCCCATTTGTTGCATAAAGATTTTTGGTTACGTAAAGTTCTGGATATTATTTATAAACTTTTCAAGCCACTGTTGTGGTATCTTGGTTTTCCATGCAATTCCTTATTCTTAATAAAAAAGTTTGCGATTATTTGCAATGCATTATTTGCTAATACTGGGTGTGACTAGTGAGGTATAAATAAATTGATGATGTTCTAATTTTTCTCTTGACATGCAGTTCCCTGGGCTCCTGGTGGCACCAAATTCACACGAAATCCACCACCACCACCGGGGGTAAGATTTTGTTCTTACCAGTGGATTTTGTCTTTATTTTTATTCTGTCAATTCCCTATCAGCCTTTTATTTCTCTTTCATCCTCTTGGTAAATTTTGTTTATAAGGTTTTAATAAAAAAAATTGTTTATAAGGTAATTTTCTGAGTAATTATTCCATTTTGCTTATATTTGACTGATTAGAATGAGTAATCCATATTTCATCTCCATGCCTTCTTAATTGTCAGATTTAACAGATTAAAATTAAATTACAGACTTCATGTTAAACAATATTACAGTGTTGTGTATTCTCACATTGATAGCATGGATGGAGAAACTTGTAAATGCTTATCACAGTCTTAAAATAATGTTTTCCAGTGCAAATTGATTCAAAGCAAGGAATATTAATAATAAAATGAAACTTGTCGAACTCTTGATTAAATATGTTGAGAGTTTCATGATGAGGCCATATGTAATGTTCTGCCAGGAACAGCCATCAAAACTATTTTCAACTGCAAATGTTATTTCCCCTTCATGTTGGTTCATTGAAAATTATTCTATGATTTTATATTTACCTTTTCCTTTGCCTTCAAATTGCATATTCCAATTCTGTAATAGTTCCTTCTCCTCTTTGAAATTTGCGGATGGCTGAAGAGGGGTCTTGTTGATTCTGTTATTCTAAAGTAAAACTGTCCCATATCTAACCGCATGAATGATGCTGCATGTAGACTATATTCTTGAACTCGTTTCTCCTACCTCTCTTTGGCAATAAGAATAAACTTACTCTTAGTTTGCTATTGTTAAAATCTGGATACAAATAATTGTCCATACATTTTTGCATTATCAAGTTTCAAATTGTCCAGAAATAACTTTCCCATTATTACTTTCACTATTGAGATGTTCAGTGCATTATCGTGGCAGCATAATGTGACTGACACACTTGAGTTCATAAATAAAATTTCAAGGAGTCAGCACTCATGCCAAGTTTATTCTGGTTGCCGTTGCACTTTGACCCAGCTGATTCAGACTTGGCTTGTGCATCTGCTAACTTGTGTGCGACTAAAGTTTTTTTTTTTTTTTTTTTTCTGGTGGCTGAAACTGTTAACAAGCAATGTATCCTATTTATTGCCAGATCGTTGCTGCTGATTTATATCATCACTCCTCCTGATTAGAACTCTCATATTTGTGCAGATTGAAATTGTTTTTGATTATGGAAGAGAAGATGCTGAAACGGCCTAGAGCTGCTCCATGGCAAATAAAAGGTCGAACAGGTCTCAAGTGCAAAGGTGTTCCTGTTTGCTGTCAGTTTCAGATAAAAGATTATGTTATGAATAAATTTCAGTTGCCAGGTTTTGTTTGTTCTCGAGGTATCTTTATTCAGGATACCAGGACTCCTTGTGTTATCTTTATGTGCAACATCAACAAATGAAACCATATTGCCATCGTATTGGAGCAGCTGTATCCTCTAGTTACTTTGGGCTGCGGCCTTCAAACTTTGAGGGGCCTTTTTTGTTGCTATTCTGGATTTGGGTTTCGAATTGGGGCTTTTGAATTGACTTGAAATGATGGGCCCGATCATGGGTTATCCCTTTGTTCCGATTTTTATTTTTATTTTTTTAGGCTTACGTAATAATACTCGTAAGAAAAATAACCCTTGAAAAAAAGACTATTTTCTTTCTTGATTTAATAGAACGCACACAACAACACTCTTGTAATTGTATGGAGGCACTGTACAAAATCCTTTGTGCTACGATCTCCAATACATGCATGAAGGACATAGATACAATATATGAATACAGTATAACATACAAAGGTCTAATATAATCATCTGATTCATTATTTTGAGAAATCCAGACTTAAATATAATCCGATTCCTCTGCATAATAAATATAGATATATCATGTCTGGATTCACTGTATCATACAATATCTAGATTCATTAAATAAGGAAATTTCACATACGGTACATTTTGAAAAATCAAAATGATAAATATAAACTTACCATATTGGAATAGATGGACATTAAAAATATATTTTTCCCTGAATTGATTTCTGAATTTCTTTTTTCTTAATACTAATTTAGAAATCCTTTCTAACCTTACAAGGACATGATCTCATCCTCCACGTTTCCAAGATTTGATTCAGTCACGCTGCTCGCTTGGCTTGCGGAGTTACGGGAGTTTCTAGATGGGCACAACTTTTTTCCTAGTGAGCCCACTTAAAACTTTTGTAATATTACAATATTGCCATCAAATTTTTTAGACCAAAATACCCCTTCCTCATTGCCTTCGCTCTCGCCCCCCTCTCCCTCGCCCTCCTGCCCCCGCCCTCGCCCTTGCCGCCACCCTCGCCGCCGCCCTCAAGCTATCCGCTAGCCGACGCCCTCGTCCTCGCCCTCACCCTCCTCGCTTGCTGCCGCCGCCGCCCTCACCCTCGACGCTAGCCGACGCCCTCACCCTCCCCGCTCGTCGCCGCCGCCCTCACCCTCGCTGCTAGCCGTCGCCGCCGCCCTCACCCTCCCCGCTCGCCGTCGCCGCCCTCACCCTCTCTGCTCCCCCTCGCCCCAACCCCAACCCTTGTCCGGGGTATCCAGTCCGGACAAAGAGCCTCTGTCTGGGGTATCCAATCCGGATAGAGAGTCTCTGTCCGGACTGGATACCCCGGACGGGAGATGTGAGGGCAATTTGGAAAAATAGGTGTGCTCACTAGGAAAAAATAAGGATTTTGAAAAGTGAAGATGTGTGCACTAGGAAAAGTGGGCTCACTAGGAAAAATCCAGTGCCCATCTAAAAATTCCCGGAGTTACGATTAGAAAATGATTAGCGATATCAATTTTTAAAATAAAAAAAAAATTAAAAGAAAAAAGTCATCACGTCATAATAAAAATATGGATAGTAGTTGTAGCGCCTAGTAAGCCCTATGACTTATTTACACGGAGCTCATTGCATTAACACCGCCATTAATTCTCCCCTTGCTTTCTGGTAAAACACCTCATGTGACTCTCAGCCCGACACAACCTGCACCCATTTATCATCGTCCCCGCGTACCGCCCCTCTCCTCATTATCATTTAATTATATATTACTACTAATCCCCCAATTATATACTCCAGCTAATTTACCATTAATCTCTCGCCTCCCTCTAATAACAGCCGTTACAGAACAAGCTCCACCAATTCCAACCAATAACCACGCGCCATGTGTGGAGAAAGAGAGACTCGCTCGCTGTCCGCTGATAGAAGAACAAACAGATATCGGCACACCAAATCCAGCACCATTAAATTCCGTTTCCTTTTTAACTTTCTTTCCCATTTTCTGCAATATTTTAATTTAATTTAATTAATTATTATTTAAAACTTCAATTTCTTTGGTCCGTCTTCCTCCTCCTCTTCTTCCAAATCCAATGCCCCCTCTCCTTTGACCCATCCGATCCGATCTCAAATTGTATAAAAACGTGAGATTCGATCTTCTGGATGGGGCAGTGCCTGGCCAAGAACGTCGCCGTCCTTGACGACGCCGGCGGCGATGACCAAACCCGCGGCCGCGGCCGCCAGCGCCGCCGCACGCCGGTGCAGTCTCCCCTCCCTGCATCCGAGGCGGCGGCGGCGGCGGCCAACGGACGGACGCCCGTGCAGCCGTCGAGCTGGCCCAGCCCGTACCCGATCGGCACGCCTTCGGGCTCCGCCAGTCCGCTCCCGGAGGGCGTCTCGCCGTCGCCGGCGAGGACACCGCTCAGGTTCTTCCAGAATCTGCGGCGGCCGTTCCCTCCGCCGTCGCCGGCGAAGCACATAAAGGCGGCGCTGGCGAAGAGGCAGGGGAAGGCGGCCGCGGTGCCGGCGAAGCCGAAGGAGGGGCCGGTAGGGGAGGGCACGGAGGAGGAGAGGACGACGCCGCTGGACAAGAATTTCGGGTTCGGGAAGAATTTTGGGGCGAAATACGAGATTGGGAGTGAGGTTGGGAGGGGACACTTCGGGCATACCAACTCGGCCAAGGTCAAGAAGGGTGAATTCAAGGGGCAGACTGTTGCTGTCAAGATCATCCCCAAAGCTAAGGTGCATTCTTCGATTTTATTCGTCTTCCAGTTGCGTGTTACTCAAGCTTATCAGTAGGAATGTGCATATTCTCAAAATAAATTGAAATTGATATTCTTGTCAATTTGTTAAAAGCTATTTATGCAATGCAATGTCATTTCCCCTTCTCAACTATGCACAAGATATCAGTAGTTGGGAAACCCACATGAGTTTTAGTACTAGCTTGTACCTTTAATGGCTCATGTCATGTTCTTTAGAGTTCCAAGTTCACTTAAGAGGACACTATGTTGCTGCTGTTATGCTTCAGCTTACAGTGATTCCATTTCAGAAAGACTATGAAACAACTTGTCTCCATATCGTCAATTTTGAGCTTTAAGATATGGATATCTAGTATGGTTTCATTTAAGGAAACTCATTTAAGGCCTTGTACATGTTATACATGATCAAGCATTCTGGATGAGTGCCTTCCTCTCCTTGCATTGAATGATCCAATGTTTTAAATTTTGGAAGCTGGTACTGGTATCAGCAGATTGTTTATGGTATCTATGATATCGGAATCGGTAGCAGCAATATCAGACCGACATTATAGGATCAACATTATATCGAATACTGGCTGATATTTAAAACCTTGTACTGATCAATTGATCATTCACATGCACATGCATGATTATTCAGAAGATACTTCAAGGCATTTTATCCTTAAAAGTAATTCCAACCATGCTTATATGTTTTTTCCATAATCTTCTATGTGAGGGGATTCTAGATGGCACTCGTGATGACATTTTCTGAAGTAAAAAACAGTAAAAGTACAGAGTAACAGTGATTCATGGAAATATAGTATACTCCCTGTTGTCTTGATTGGCTGAGGAAGAAAGAAACCGTTACTCCTTAAGCTTAGCCTTTGCTTAACATGTGATATCGTATTATTTTATTAAGGCTATGGCCGAGAGAGTACTAGAACTTGTCATTTTTGTGAGGATTTCCTTTTCATAGTTGACTGTTTGATAAGAGGATAGCTGGAACCTGGAAGTATTTGGGCTGTTTAGTAGCGAGAACCATGGAAATAACACTTACCAAAATGTTGAAAACTTGAAATCGAACTGCTTCCATTAGATGCATCTGGATCGAGACAGGGTTTATATAATGATCCAATAAGGCAATAGTGTGTTCTGAAGGACCCTTCTCACTAAAATCTGTTGAAGATTATGATTCTTCTATTAGTTTGTGCACTGTCTTTTACATGCCAGGTTTCTTTTTACTGCAATAGGACTTAATTAGGAGTAGAGTTCTATCACAGAGGTTTATGGATAAACTTGACTTTTTGCCTCGACTCATGCCAGGTTTCTTTTTAGTGCAATAGGATTTAAATTAGGAGTAGAATTCTATCACTGAGGTTTATGGATAAATTTTGAGATTTTGCCTTGAATATCTATGTGCTATTAGCTGAAAACAACAGGGATCTGAGGTGAAATTCACTGTATATGCAATTACTCGTTATGCAATCAAAGTCAAAAATTATTTTAATAAATGGAGACAATGAGTGTGCATTATAGTATCGCTCAATATATTGCACTCTATGTTTGTTGTTATGTGTGTTTTGAGATTAATCTGCACCAATTGCTCGACACGTTCTCATTATTTTCTTTTCCACCAGTAATGCTTAGCATGGCTTGCTGACCAAATCACTGCATATGCAATTAATTGTTATGCAATCAAAGTAAAAAATTATCTTAATAAATGGAGACAATGACTGTGCATATATAATATTGCTCTCAATATATTGCATGCTATGTGTGTTGTTCTGGCTGTTACGAGATTAGTCTGCACCAATTACTGGACACATTTTCATTATTTTCTTTTCCACCAGTGATGCCTAGCATGGCTTGCTGACCAAAGCTTTGCTATCTTTTGTGAACTAGGGAAACCATCGGTTAGGGCAATGCTCAATTGACTAACGTATTTTCTCTTGCAGATGACAACAGCTATCGCAATAGAAGATGTTCGTAGGGAGGTTAAGATCCTGAAAGCTTTATCTGGGCATAAAAATCTTGTCAAATTTTATGATGCCTGTGAGGATCCCACAAATGTCTATATAGTCATGGAGTATGTCTTGATTCTTTTGTTTGATATTTCCTTTATCATTAACAATTTCTGTGGCTGCATGTAGCATGAAATTGGTGTTAATTTTCCTTTCAGATGCAGTTTATAGTGGGAGAAATATAAGTAGTTTTAATGATTTTCAGAGATAGGGCCTCTTGTAACGTTAGCCTCTAGGTCCATGCCAATAACAAGTTTGATTTTAGACCACTAGATGTAAGGTTACAGGTCAATAATGTTTGCAAGCTACAAAGCCAAATCTATTTTAAAATATAATGATTTAATCATAGGTTAAGCATAACAAAAACACATTTTGATTCCCGTTATCATTGTGACTGCTATAAAATATTGATGTTAGGCATTTTGAGCTTAATCAAGCTTATTAATTTTTTCTTAATTATTTATTTTTCTATCAGATTGTGTGAAGGTGGAGAATTATTAGATAGAATTTTGGCCAGGTAAATGAGAATCTGCGCGCTTGTGTTTCTATTATGGATGCATTCATGTCTCTTCTTGATTCAACCAATGAGTTCTAATGACTTGTGGTGACCTCTTATTACTGAAGGGGAGGAAGGTACATGGAGGATGATGCAAAAGCAATTGTTTCTCAAATTTTGAGTGTGGTTGCCTTCTGTCATCTTCAAGGTGTCGTGCATCGCGATTTGAAGCCCGAGGTACAGTCACTAGCTGCTGTAAAAAATATTTTTTTTATATTCATAACTTACCTTCAGATCTCAACCCGCTGCTATGTTTAATTTATCGTTCTGAAACATTTGTTGTGTACTATTGACAGAATTTTCTCTTCACCAGTAAAGAAGAAAGTGCTCCTATGAAGCTTATTGATTTTGGACTTTCTGATTTTATCAGACCAGGTAATAGTTTGAGACATTAGAAGAAAATTCAGACGTCTGAACTCATACTGCAATGGGCTTTAAATCTTTAGTCATTAAACTTAAGAATATGTATGAAAAGTCATTAGTTTATTCCATAAAGTGTTTCTTAACCGTTTCCTAATTTAATATTTGTATCTCGAACAAAATTTTTGTTTGCTACCTTACAGCATTTCAGCTTGCCTCTCAATTTCCATACTCCCTTGCTGCCTCTCTTCTGTTGATACTTTCACAGAGTTGCTTTACCTCATCAGTGGCAAAGAAGAAAATTTGGATGTATTCTTTTATTTAAGAATCATAGTATTTCAGTGTGCCGCTCAATTTCTATACTACCTTGCTGTCTCTGTGCCATTGACACTTTTCTTCTCTTCTCTGGTAAAGGAGAAAATTTGGATGCATTCTCTAATCTATGAATAATAATATTAATTGCTTTGCTTGGCTTTAAGGTCCTCTTTCGAATCCAAATGCAAATGCAAGCTTATATATAGCATGACCATGTTTGTGCGTGTTTGTGTATGCCTTTGTGAGCAAATGCATGTCTGCATGTGTGAGTGCATGCACATGCATGCCTGTGCCTCTGAAAAATACATATTCTCAGAAATAAGCGTCCCTGGAGCCATATCATTGTATTTTAACAGAGAGTTGTCCAGTTGTCCATGTAAGAAATCAGCAGTCTTGTTTCTGTAGTTAAAATTCTAGACTTCAAGCTTACTGCCTTCTCTGTACTTGAAACCTACCTGTACCTATTGTTTCCCTTTCTGAAGTAGTAGACCATTCAACATCATGTGAAGAAGACAACTATTAGCTTCCTTGTTAGAAAGCAAAGCCCTGTATTTCTCTCATCATATTATCAAGTCACAGCACAGGTTCTCGGTTTGTAATATATATATCATCTTAAAGTTTTCTGTACCAACTTAAGGTTCATCTTGATCTCAATGGGAAAAAGTAGCATGCTGAACTGGTCAAAATATCTGCTTTCTTTTTTATTTTACAGCATTTGATGACTAATTTACATAATGCAAATTTTAAAATCAACAGTTGCAATCTGCCTTTTAACTTCAACTAATTTTTGTTGAGTAGAAGACTACTTTGGTATGTCTGAAAGAGCTTTCTATTTGTTCTTCTGCTATCATGTAAAGCTTGAAGTTTTGTCAAACGTTACAAGTCTTGGGCATTTTTTTTGCAGATGAGAGATTAAATGACATTGTTGGCAGTGCATATTACGTTGCGCCTGAGGTCCTACATAGATCATACAGTACAGAAGCAGACATTTGGAGTATTGGTGTAATAACATATATTTTGTTATGTGGTAGCAGACCTTTTTGGGCACGAACAGAGTCAGGAATCTTTCGTGCTGTGTTGAGAGCAGACCCTAATTTTGATGATTCTCCTTGGCCTGCTGTATCAGCAGAGGCCAAGGATTTTGTCAGAAGGCTTCTAAACAAGGACTACAGGAAAAGAATGACAGCAGCACAAGCCCTAAGTATGTTGAGAATCGCCTTCTCTGTATATTTCTTGTATTGAATTCATTATTGCTTTGCATCATATTTTTCCAAGGAATATTAGGTTTTAAGTTCTTTATGCAATCTGTGTTGGGGACTGCATGAAGCTTATTCTCATTTTTCTCTAAGTATATAAAAAAAAATGTGTTCTAATCTAACAAGTGGCCCGTGATGGCAGATCATCCATGGTTGAGAGATGACCAACGGCAAATCCCTCTTGATATTCTAATTTTTAAACTACTGAAATCATACCTTTGTGCTTCGCCTCTCAAACGTGCAGCACTCAAGGTATATATTCTTTGTTTTAGAGAATCATCATATTACATTGAATTCTTTTTTTTCCCCCCAATCTGTTGATAAAATGCTTGAATAGAAATTCTAGAGGTGGTGGACATGCTAATTTTCGTTGCCTGCGAATTTTCAGTTGCTGTCTCTATTCTTTTCATATGACAAAGCATTTATCTCATCCTATTACTTTTTTGAGTGCAGGCCCTATCTAAAGCTCTAACAGAGGACGAGCTTTTGTATCTCAGGTCTCAGTTTAGCTTATTGGAACCTGATAAAGATGAATGTGTTTCACTTGAGAACTTCCGGAAGGTGAGCAACTGCTCTCTCTCTCTCTCTCTCTCTATTCTTTTACATTGTTTCCCTTAGGGTTTTTAAGTTTTCTGTTTTGAGAAGGAAAAGATAACAACACAAAGCGACACACTTCACCATAGTTCCTTTTTGGATGGAACACAGTTAAGTACTAGAAATATTTCGTGCCAAAATGTGAGTTGCAAAACAAATAAAAAGGACTCAAACAAATAGAAAAGAAATAAAGGAGATGCAAACAACAACCCAAGTTTCTACACATCAACAAGTCAGCAACACCTGTTACACAGCTTAACCAAATAAACTTTGCTTGGGCAATATCATGCTTACTTTCCAAGGTTGTGGAAATAGGAACTTTGAATCTGCGAATTTGCAATATCAAGGGGACTTTGGATTTGAAATTGCTGGGAGGGACTATGTATTCCCTTTAAGGAGGTCCTTTCTACCAGATTGGGATGTTTATTCCCTGTGATAGGCTTCCCTCTCCCTTTTTCTGGGTCTGTCTTTCTTCCTCATGACGTTAAGCATATGGATATAAGATACCACTAGCTGGCAGGTATGAAGCCGCACAGAAACCTCAAGATAAGTTCCATGTCTGTGTTTGACATGTATTGGCTGCCAACAATTTGCAGGGCACTTGTCTGACACATACTGTAACTCCAGGACCATTTCGTATTTTTAGAACCCAAAAACTTACATGTCTAAACTGTGTTAGCTCCTAAACAATTCGGAAGGTCATGTATCAGACACCATAGTATCACATGGTCATGCATTGTGTGAATGAGCAAATAAAAGGATCCTTTAACATAAAAAGGTTACTACTTCAATAGAACCTAAATGACTTGCAAGTGAGGAGGTATATAGTTTTATATTACATAAGGTGTTGCATTGAGCTGTTAGATTCTTTTCTTTAATTTGGTTATGAGATTGGAATTTATGGATTTAAATCATTAAAATCTTTTTTTATTTTCTGAATTCCTAATAAAACATGCACTGATAATTAAGATTAGTTTATGTGTGTATATTCCACACGCACTCTTCCCCGAAATCAAATTAGCTAGTAACTGCCCTAGCTCAAAGACAACTACATTGCTTTCCTAATACTATGACTTTTTTTACAAAGACTGGAATTATATTTTATCCAAACTAAGCTCTGGCTTCTTCTGCAGATTCTATTAAGATTCTATTATACTTCGTGACTTGCTTGCTTCCCTCCTATCCTCCTTGGTTTGCCCAGCCCTATTGTTGAAAGCAAGCACAGTTGAATCACTTCTAAGGGCAAACTGCATATAACTACTTAAGAAAAAACTCGATGAACTATTGATTGGCTTTCCTCGAATTGAATCAAAAAACAGAATCATCAGCAGAAAAATCTGAGTCGACTTTAGATAAATTTAGCATATAGATAAGATCAGCGAGTAGCAAGTGAAGAGTCCGACATCAAATTGGATGAGGATGCACAGGGGCTAACCCATACACCCGGATTGGTGACAAAGTTATTCGAGCGTCGAACTATCCGGATCTCGTTGGGGGTGCAGGGAGTGAAGCGTCCTGCCGGAGGTGCGGAATAGAGCCCCGGACCAATTTTTTTATATTTCTTAGAAATATAAGTTTGGCGCTACAATTATTTTTATAAGTCAACACTTGATCAAGACATAATTTGATGAATATCCAAAGTGTGTCGGCTGATTAAAAATGTTTCTAGAGAGGGAGTTTGAGAAATATAATATTGGAGGGGGTAGGGACTTGAGGGGAACACACTTAAAGTTTGAGGGGCCAAATTCATAGAAGTTATAGACATCGGTTTAAAAAATAATTTTTGGGGGGCGGTTGCCCACCTTGGGATATAGGTGGGTCGCTCCTGAGGATGTAGCTACGTTATGAAAGGGGTCCTGTATTAGGTATTCTGTGGAAATCGATTAGTAGAACTTTAGAAGTCTCTCACATCGAGGTTCTTTATAAGAAATGAATCATTTCTAAGGGCAAACTGCATGGAACTACTGATGAAAAAAAACTCCATGCGTTATTGATCGACTTTTCTCGAATTGAATTAGAAGAAGCGGAACCATTAGTATAAGAATCCGAGTCAACTTCGGATAAATTGAGTATTAACAAAAGATCAGTAAGTGGGAAGTCTGATCAAATTGTATGTGTATGCAACTAAGTTAGAAAAGGGTCCTATGCAAGGGTTTTATAGAGATCAACTTGTAGAAGTCTCCTGCGTCAGGGATCCTTATGTGAATGAAAGGGGAAGGGGCTGAGGATTTGCTCACTCCAAAGCCTTCACCTTTAGGAAAAAAGAATGGCCGCTCCTGTTTTTAAATGAAAGGTTATCAAAGAGCCTCCATTTGCTGATCAAGAAGGAAGAACATCGCTTAATCAAACAAAGAAATTTATGTTACTGAATCTTCTATGTTTTATGGATAAAGCCAAGTAATACGAGCTTGAATACTGCCCCTTTGAGATTCCTAGTTTGCTTGGCGTGTACTACCCCAACGTGACTAGCCTTGACTTTTGGTGGTATTTCTTTTCCTCCTTTTTCTATTCTATTAGTCAGAAGGCAGTGCTAGCTCTACGCCTTCTTCTCTTGTTCTCTTTTCTTTACCCCGTGTCATTGTCAATTGGGATCTTTTCCGTCGGTAAGGAAGAGAGGAGCGGGACCCACATCCAATTTGTCGGGATAAAAAAAAAGCCTTATACACACATATAACCATGTGTATGTGTATATACGTCTTCATGTGTGTATGTGCGCGTGCCCATTCTCATGTACACATATACATGTCTCTATATAAATACATGTATAGACATATTTATATCCATGTATCTACTTTGATTTGTCATATCTCCTTGTCATTTTGCATCTTGTCTATGAAGTTTTCGTTTGTGAGTATAGCTATACATCAAATAGAACAAAAGAATTTCATGAACTTAAAATAAAAAGTTTAGACCACTAACTATCAACTTTAGTTCTTGGTTTAGTTTGGTCCTCAGCTTGTAATGCCCTTGTTTTTAGTTGCCTTCAAAACAGGGTGCGTCACTTAAAATAATACAAGTTTATTTTATGGGCATAGGATTTTGGAATAATTATAACTACTGCTACATTAAATATGAGTAATAACATGTCAATATCTGGAGAAGAAAATGCTTATATATATAAGTAGATTACATAAGGCTGACACACTTTCTTTTATGTACAAAATCAAAAGATCAAAAGAGTATAGCAGCGTATAAGACAAAAAAAAAGTACAACAGTTAAAAGTTTCAGGTCATCTACTCTTCATTAGTGCTCTGCCTGGTCGATGAAGTATAAATCCTCAATCGGGGCAGGTTCTCCTTTTTGCATTCTCGAAATTTGGATTTGGAACCCAGGAGATTAGATCCAGAAAATAATATATGAAGAAAGAAATGTGTAGTGATATAGTATTAAAGAAAGTATGTGTGAACACGATATGTCAGTATTGTTGTGATATCAAAATCAGAAAATATTAATAAATAAGGTTTGCACAAGTAAGATGTGTATTTAGTCATTATCCATGGTTTTGGTCAACGTGCCAAATTAATTTAATTGAAACTATTTTATAAACAGTATTACTATTCTCCTGTATCTTACAAGTGCCCCATATCAAGGTCCGTTATAACTCGCATAGTGCTGAATTATGCTATGTCGCTATGTACTACCACTTCCATGGTCCATTCTGTAAAGCAGCAACGAACATACCACTCCAATGGTACTAATTATTACACGGTGACCCAGTACTATTCATATTGCTGTAGTAACATGTAATGATACTAATTACGACACTTTTTTATATGATACAGTTCTTATCTACCATGTAGTTTTCTAACCCTGTGTCAATGATGATGCACAAGACTTATTCATGACATCGTGGCATATCCATGTATGCACATGTACATGTCCGATATTAATAATTAGAATGAAGAACCAGTTCATGTTGGAACCATGCACACATAGCTTATCATGGGTTTCCATTTCATGCTGACACATCTCATTTACTATATATACCATGTATCAAAATTTGGTTCATCAAGTTGTATGCTAAGTATCATATCAAACAGGTGCTACATATTATGCATCATTTAATAAGTGTCATGGTCATGTGCCATATATCATAGATACAAGTCATGTACATCGTGTACCACATGAATTGTGCATGCATAAACTGTTATCATCAAGCTTTGGTTCATGTATCAAGTTTTGGTTCATCAAGTTGTATGCTAAGTATTATATCAAACAGGTGCTACATATTATGCATCGTTTAATAAGTGTCATGTATTAGGTCAAGTCATGTGCCATATTATGTATATCATAGATACATGTCATGTTCATCGTGTACCACGTGAATTGTGCATGCATAAAATGTTCTCATGCATGTTCCTCCTACAAAGTGTTACCCTAACCTTTGGTATTAAAATCAGTACCGACAATATGAAAGCTTAATCCGGTCTTTAATCACCCACATTATGGTTACTGCCAAGTATAAAAAATAGTACCTAATAATTCTAAACTCTAAATCAATCTTACTGGAAAAATTTCAACATCTTTGGAGACCAAAGGGCCATTAGCTGGTGGTTCCCTGATTCTTGTAGGCCCTAGTTTTTCTCCAGATTTCTTACATAAATAAATCACCGGTTCTAGCTCACCAGATTCTTAACAAATAGTATGCAATGATTTGAGCATAAACCAAATTTCATTCCCTAATTTGATACCGAGTATGAAACTCTTAGTATACCAATTTTTAACCAAATAGTATTACTATCATCATAAAACCTGATATGCCAAATAAACCCAATGGGATAATTAAGATTTCAAGGAAAATCTTGTCCGCTCGGAGTCAATTGAACCGCTGGCTGTGGTCCTGGCTGCTAGCTGACGATTATGCTATTCCAGAGAGCTTCATGTTTCTTCTAGCAAACAAATTTAATACCTCAAAGCCACCATACCTCCTATTCACCAAAATCAGATCAACATATGAACTTGCCTGAAAACCCCAAAATCAATTTCTAAATCATATATTGATATGTATACTTAAAATAGAAACTTGATGTAAATATCATTCCAACATTTACAATTACATTCTAGCCATGAGTTAGCATTCTACTAAGTAAGTTAGGCTCTTGAATCAAAATACAAGGTGAATGGTCTTGGTCTGATCGCTAGATAGGGGCCAAAGCCATTAGTGATGGCTAGACTGAGACCAAACACAACCCCAAATTGTTCCAATAACTTTAAAATATTCATAAAAGTACAACTTTCCTCATTGGATCATCAAAGCTTTAACCATAACAAACTATTACATGAAACCTTGGAATCATTTCAAAATCCATTTTCAATATTATGTACTACATTGTAAACTCATGCTATTTTCATCATCACAAAGCACATATCATCTTAATCCAGTCTAAGAAATATGTCTACATAGCTCCCTAAGCACTCTGATGAAATTGCATGACTTTTTACTATGATTGGATCCTTACCTGGCTGTTTTGACCGATAGGTGCGATTCTTTCATGGATTTTGGCCACGAAATTTCTACAGCAAACTATAAACATCATAAGGACCTCACAAGCTAAAAACATCATAAGGACCTCACAAGCTAAAAACCTCCATAAGCGCAAAGCCAACAAGCGTGGTAAAGAAAGATCCATTTTGTGGAATAGTATTACTACCTTTGGTCGTTACTCCCAACTAGCTTTCCTTCTACGGGTCCTTTACCTTTACCTTTACCTGTTGTTGCTGTGCAGAGATGAAGAAAAGAGATTTTAAGAGAATGAGAGGGAAAAATGAGGGAGAAGAGGGCTTTCTTATCTCCATAAATTAGCATTATTTTGATTTTTCAAAAAAAAAAGGAGAAACAAGGAGATCTTTTGTAAATAGGAGAGTTTCCATGTATTTGAAGTTCTAAGGTGGTCATCCACCTAATTTGGACATCCGAGGAGAAAAAACAAGTGAACAAGTAGGTCATCTCGCATTTTGTGACATTCCCAAAAAATTCCTGAAAAATACTTAAGGTAGATTGGAGAGAGACGACCGTGGCACAATTTACAAAATGATTTTTGGATGTATGGTTTGCAAGATAAAAATTATTTAAGACAAAATCTGTAAATTGGAAACCATGTATTTTTTTAATGATTTTGGAACTTTTTCATAAAGTTTTAAGAAATCACTATAAATCTAAAAACTAGAAAAATGGTGATCTCGAAGTTGGAGTTTTGTCTTAGTTTATAGATTTTAAAATAAATCGATAAGAGTGCAATCTGGTCATCAATATGGCTGAATTTTGGGTTTCTATCCAGATCGATGCATCATAACAGATATAAGCAGTAAGAAATTTATGATATTATACATGTTTATATTTAAATACTATCATGTTCCTATGGTGGCTCGTCGTATCTCGCCATAGATAGTATCAGAGCCCAGATTGTGGCCCAAGGGGAGCGAAGCTGGTATGAGAGTTGAAGTGTCGGAGGTGACATTAGGTTTAGTTTTCCACAAGCCGCCACGTGGATGTTAGTAACCATAGTGCAAAAACGGCTGTTTGTTTGACCAAATTCAACATCTCCTAAGGAATTTTGATGCCTTGGGGTTCGTGATTACCGTAAATGATTAGGCTATACTCATAATAAAGGGGAAGATGGTTAAGTATTCATATGTGAGTATAATCACATATTATACGATAAGAGAAGTTCATGGGTTTAATAGAAAGTTAGAGTTACTACCTATTAGCTTGAGACTTGAGGTTTTGGATTAAATTGATTCTCAGTTTGCCATCATGCTTCTAAGGTGGCCCGATATATCTTCCCAACAGTGTCCATGTCCAGCGTATGTGTTCTTGCTTCATAGGCACTGTTTCCATCACCCTGAAAAGCAGCAAACAATGTTCGGATCGAAAACTTTATTTATACTACTCAAGTCCTCCCATACCCTGCCAAACTGAAGATAGATGACTAAATCTGGAGAGAAAAAAATTAAACTTTTGAGGATATTTTAGTTAAAATAGCTGTGTAAAATGTTTGAGTAGTGCTTCATTTTTACTCTTCTGCTATATGACATGTGTGCCTCCAAGATGAAGGGTGTTTCCTTCTAGTCCAGTTAATATATTAATGTTCTCCCTTTATCTTAGACTTAATATGAAGGGGTTGGTACTTGGTCATGGTCTTGTTTGGATCAGCTCAAAGCGTAGACTTCTTTATCCACCTGCTGTTCTTTCTAAAGTTCATTCCTGATCTCTCTTGTCCATAGTTTCTCGAATATGGTTCCAAGTTAGAGAATGGATTTCAGGTTTATAATTTGCCACATGATCTCCTCAAATCTTCTGGGATGCTTGTTATTCAGAATTCTACTGCATTTTGATGTACAAGGCTTCAGATAATAATGAAAACAGTAGTGCTGATAATTTATTTCGAGGAAACTTGCATTGTGACTACCACTTCATTCTGATATGACACACTTATCCTATTTACCTTTATCTAATCTCTATTGTTGTGTAATGTCATCCCATTTCTTGGGGTATCCGAATTAATGTCGCTTCAATGCAGGTACTCTTGCAAAATGCTACTGAAGCAATGAAATTCTCCAAGGTTCCAGATATATTAAACGCGGTGCGACATTTATGACTTTATTTGCAAGATTATTTGGTGTTATATTTGTCTCATCTTATTATTAAGCAACATCATTTATTTCTTATTTTTCTTGATTATGATGCTTTTTCATGATTTCTATTTATCAACAGTAAGCAAATCAAAAAAAATTTGAACTACGAGTCTTTCTGAGGACTGATCTGTGAATTAATTGGCTTTTATGATTTTGAAGTTTGAAGCAAGAGTCTGTTTGTTCCAAATTTTAAATTGGTTATCACTCATCCAATGCACATGGCGATTTTTGAATATAATTAATCAATGGCATATATTCCCTGAATCTCTTCATGCCCAATTTTTTAACTGGGAAAATACAAAAACAATGCACATGGAATATTATGAATATAAATAGTCAATGGCCATATATCCGCTGAATACTTTGAATATGCTAACACGACACACATGGAAATTTGCGATATAAGTAACGAGTGGCAATATATCCGCTGAATATCTTCTTTTATGCAGCAGATGTAGCTATATGTGAGGGGATTAAATTGAGAATTCCTTTTATAGTGATAATATACCATTAAACCATCTGTCTTGCCCTGAATCTCCCTTTGTTCAGCTGAAACCATATGAGATCTCCAACTTCGACTTAACTATTCGTTTGGTGCATAATCATCATGATGGTTCTTGTACCATTTTGAGGTCAGCAGAATTGTGGAGAGAAAATGCTGAGGGTGGAGATAGCATGTTTGTATGAAACCCACTAATAATTAACTAGTTAACAACTTTTTGCCATTATCGGGTGAAACAAGCAGGTCTAGACTTTGTCTATTTAGCTCATGTTCGGGTGTATAGCATCTGATATGGCCCCATGTATCTTCCTTCTTATTTATGAAACAAGGAACCAGCTGGATTTTGTTTTTCTGGTTTCATATGTACCCAGTGAAGCGGGCATGATAATGTCCATACTCAGGCTTGGATCCAAGTAACAGTTGTTATTATCTCCATTCCATCCTCTGCTGCCAGAGAACCATATAAATAGAAGATTACTTAGTGAAGGTTATGACAGAAGTAAAGATTTACCATGTATTGCATGCTTAAAATTCAGAGACTAAATCTTCATTAGGGGGGAAATTAGCATTCGTCTCGTGCATTAGGTTATGTAACTGGCATTAACAATATCACGAGGCCAACAAATTAAATAGTATCTATAATAGTAGGCCTATGTGGAACTAGCACCAGCCATTTATGATACAACGTACATGGACATATATTCATAATGTAATTGGTTCTAAATTCCATTTTGCTATTGAAGATTTTCTCTCAACAAATTGGCATGAGCTTTCCTCAGAAAAGCCTTTCCTTTGTGTAGCTTGAGGCATCTCAAAACAGCAGCTATTTATGATACAACCTAGATGGACACACACATACATAACATAGTTGCTCACATGTTTTCTCAGCTTCATGTTCTGCTGCTGTAGATGTTATTCGCTCAGGAAATTGGCTCAAGCTTTCTCAGAAAAGCCTTTTGCTTTGGGTAGCTTAAGGCATCTCAGACCTGCTTCTTAAAAGTCAATGACCTTGTTCATCCTAAATGCGTCATCAACTCAATTCTCTCCTAGCAGGAATTCAGTCTTGCTGAATGTGTTTTGGTCCAAAGCATGCTCCAAGCCAGGCAGTTTGGCTAGATACATGCTGTTCTTCCCTCAGAGACAGCTGTTCTGCTGTTTCTCATCTCAACTTCATACAGTCAAGTGTTTTCTTTTTCTATCCTTTACCCATCTTAAACAATGCCATATTGGCTTGACATGGCCTTGGTGGTGGCAAGTGGGCCGAGCTGACCCGGCTCGGGCACGGCCCGTGCCTGGCACGGACAGACACGGTACATTCTGGTTTCAGTACGTGTCATGCCCCACCAAGATGTGCACGTCTGCCCGGGCATTGGCTCGGGCTCGGCCCGCCGAGCACGTGCTGTGCCCAGGCCGAGGCGTGCCGACACGTTTTTTTTTAATTTTTTTAAAAAATATTAAGTTGATTAGTAAACAAGTTTAATAGAATAGTTAGCTTAATTTAATTAGTTTTAATAAGAAAAAATGATAGTTTTATTATATTAAATTCCTTTACATTGATATAATTGCTCTATAAAATCTTTGGGAATCATACAAAACCCGAAAAGAGAGGAGAGGACCCTGGCTGTCACCATCAACTTGTTCTAAGTATTTTTTTCAAGAGATTTGTGATTTCAAAAAAATTACATGAAAAAAATTTACAAATGAAGAAATTAGAATTCGAAAAGGAAAATACAAAATTCTTCAATTTCATTCATTCTCTGGTGAATTCTCTACTTCTACTTCGTTAGACAATTCTTGTTCTCTTTCTTCTGTATCGAGCCAGTTCTTCAAACAAACACACATTTCCAATGTGTCTGCTGCTATTGAGCTCCTCCACTCCGTGAGCACTCTACCACCGTACTAAAAGCAGACTCTGATACTACTGTAGACACCGGAGGAGTTAGTAGATCACGATTCATGGTGGAAAGCACATGATATGTTTTTTTAGTAATTTCTACTAGGCCAAAATATCAAAAACTTCATAATTTTAAGGAAAAACATCATCTTCATAGTTGGCTATTTCTAAATAATAATGAATTTCATTAAAAAATGTACTAAATTGCCTAGGCTTGTTTTAGTGAAACACGGATGATATTTTTGGATTTCGGGTTTCTCTAGCAATTGGTTCTTTTGTAAATTGTGTTTTATCACCATACATATCTTCATATGTACGGTACATAATATCTAAACAAATTTTAATATTATTAACTAAATCCCTAACATTATCTTCATAACACATATTTTTATAAAATAAATCAATTAAAATTTCAAGTCTATCTAACTTACAACGTGGATCTACAATAGTTGTAAAATATAGCAAGTCTGGAAAATTTCTAAAATATTTATTAAATTTAGTTTTTATGGGTTGAACAATATCTTAAAGTATTGGGTGATTCCTACTTTCATTAAAAACTGAACTAATTTCGGTTATATAATATAGTGCAATGTATATAGTTGGGTAATAAGTGTCTGACAGTGCTCTAGTTGTAATTTCAAATTTGCTTAAAAATTTACAAATGCAATACAAATGATGCCATTCATTAAGATCTAAACTGCAGGATGATAATTCCATTTCTTTAAACATATTTGTTGCATCTTTATATTTAATTGTCGCGTTTAACATTTTATATGTAGAATTCCATCTTGTTTTTATATCTAGAGATAAAATTTTAGGTGAGATTTTAAAATTTCTACATATTTGTTTAAATAATTGTCTTCTTGGCCCATTATTTTTAATAAATATTATTGTGTTCTTAAGTTTATTTATCGAATTATTCTTAATCAATCTTATACACATAAATTAAGTATGTGACAAATATACCTAATATGAAATAATATCTAAAATTGGTTTAGTAATATTTTTTAGAATTTCTGTTGCGGCCGTATTTTCGGAAATATTATCGAAAGAAATGAAAAAAAAATTTCTTTCTATTCTAAATGCTGCAAAAACACTAAGCAAGGATTGTGATAAATTATGTGTATTATGAGAAAATTCAAATCTCCTAAAGCCAATTTTTTTTGTATACACTAATCTTAATGTATATAGTGGGCCGTTACACATAAATAATAACAACTATTTAATACCTCCTAACAATTCGCGGTTATTGCTATTCTATAAATTAAATATGTTAAAATGGCTAGTAAAGTTTTCCTTCTATCTTAATATATTTTAACAATGTCGGATTTACATGTAGAACGTGGGACTTTTTTATATTCTGGGTCAAAAATTTTTTTAGAAATTTATATTCTGGATCAAAAATTTTTTTATAAATTTTTCTAATTATTGGTATTCCGCCATAGAAAATGATTGTTCGGCATATACTATATATGTTGTTAATTCTTCTCTTGTAGTTATAAGATTATATTTAAAAATTTCTAAAGTTTCTCTGTATGTATTTAATTGTGCTTGTTGTGCTTCATTTGGTGAGTGTGTTTTATCTTCGTGTCTTTTGAGGAAAGAGTAGATTTTTTGATAATACTTACACCTAACTTTTCTAATACCATTTTTCATGATTTTTTTAAAATATTTCCATATATCCGATTTAGAAGTCCTACTAGGGGTGATTATTTGGATTTCAGATATGGTTGCTTCGGTTGACTCTTCTTCAGGCATATTGGTTGACTCTATATTTTCATATAATTGTGTAGAAAAAGGTACTTGAGGAGAGTGTTTTAAGAATTGTCAAAAACTTTGATATTTTTCATTTGTTAAAAAAGGAGAAAAAGTACCCGCGGATTGAGAGCAAGAAGTGTTGGACGAGTATTGATCTATTTTAAAAATCTCAAAAAAACTGAATAAAAAAATTCAAATTATAAATATCTCTTAAGCGGTGAACCACTTGAGAGATAGAGTAGAGAGATGAGTACTAGAGGAAGGAAGCCAAAAAAACTATGAAGAGTTTGCTTGAAAGTTGAGAGTTGAGACTTGCTTGAATCTTTATGTTGAGACTTGTTTGATGATTCATGTTTGATGCTTGCTTGAAACTTGATCGAATATAGAAGAATTTATTTGGAAGAATTTTGTTTTTAGAAATTTTTGAGAAGGTTGAAAATTGAGAAGAGTTATGAGAGAATGAAGATTTTTGTGTGAAGAATGAAAATGGAAGAAATGAGTGGTTATTTATAGGGAAAGAATTTTTTTTTTTTGCAAAAATCTCCCAACAACCATTTTGACCATTGGGGGGCAAAATTTGCAAAAAAAAAATAGCCAGAATCCCCCTAATGGCTATAAAAATAGCCGTTGTGTGGTTCTGTGCAAAAAAAAATATTGCAAAAAAAAAAACCCCAAACGGCTATAATAGCTAGTTTTTTTTAAAAATATTATTTTAGCTGTGCCGGCACGTGCTGACGGCTCGGGTAACCCCGGCTCGGGCACATGCCGGCCCAGGTGTGCCCAACGGGCTGCGCGGCATGTCCGGCCCACTTGCCACGCCTATATGGCCTGATAAGGGATGTCATCACTCAGACAAAAAAGGCTTTTAATAGAATGAGCAATTTCGGCAGTTGTTTGAGCATGTTATGCTGCACTTAACTATCATTTTGCAAGTCATGGTAAAGTCATCTTGGTTTTGGGAGTGAGATAGTTAATTTCGAGGCACCCTATCTTTTCTTTTATTCACATTTAGCACTTTCGGCATTTGTTCAATTATGTTATGCTGCACTTAACTATCATTTTTCAAGTCATGATAAAGTTATCTTGGTTTGGGGAGTGAGAAAGTTAATTTCGAGGAACCCTATCTTTTCGTTCATCTACGGGTTGACAAATCGATTCATAGAATATGAGATAACCCTTTTCCTTGAGAAGTATCGTAGCAACTGTATCTTGTAAAGACTAACAAAGACGAAAATGTGTCTTTTAATCTTTCTTGCCATTCTCTTTTTCTCATTGTTGTACAAGTCGAATTATTTGATGGTAATTAAGTTAGTCATGATACTTAATTGTGTGGTTAAATGACAGCTTGAGCCTCTTGCAAATCAACAAATGGACTTCAATGAATTCTGCGCAGCTGCGATCAGCCCATATCATCTTGAAGCTTTGGAAGGTTGGGAGCAAGTTGCTTGTACAGCTTACATGTACTTTGAACAGGAGGGGAACAGAGTCATCACTATTGAGGAACTCGCCCAGGTTTTTATCGAAACTTTATCACCTACTCGACTATATTTAATGCAGGCTCATAGGGGGTTTGCAAGTGAATTCAGATTTCTTTGCTCACAAATCTCCGTCTAAAAATTATCCAAATTTCTACTGAGTACGCCCTCATCAAAATTGCTTAATTAGTGACCCATTCTTTTTTGTGGCTCGAAATTAAATATTAATATGCACAGCATGTGCGAAGCACCTGATATTTACAAAAATTACACTCCTAAGAATTTGCAGGGATTGTGATTGAGCTGATATATATATATTTTGTGTGCAGGAAATGAAGCTGGGCCCAGCGGCTTATTCCGGCATGCAAGATTGGATAAGACACTCGGATGGCAAGCTCAGTTTTCTTGGATACACCAAATACTTGCATGGTGTTACAGTAAGGAGTTCCAACATGAGGAATAATCACCATTAATGTTTATGTAACCTACCAATATTTGTCATTCATGTAATTGTGTTCTAAAATTCATAATCTTCTCCTAATATACGGGCCAGCAATTTCCTGGTCCCTCTTCTTTCTTCCATTCTTCACTTTTCATCGTACCTTTTTGTTGCTATTAACCTGTTTCGTTTTTGTAGAAAGGCTTGTAAAAAATGATATGTATAACTGAGTTGAGGAGAGATTTTCGGGCAAAGATAATACATACATATTTCCATGAATTTTCATCGACTAATGTGTTGTACATCTATGCATAGAATCTGACATTAGCTTTGAGCTCTGAAAATATTCTATATATCGTATTGGTGTTATTTTAACTAGTACTTTCTGCACATATACTCGTGTTACATTTGAATCTTAGGCCTGAAACAAATATTGGAAGTTGGAGGATATATAGAAGCAAAGGCCTGTTTCTCATTCTGATATTGCTGGCACATTGTAAAATTTTGAGGTCCTCGTTGACAATATGAAGTGGGTTCAGTTCCTGTCTCCATCTTTTGTTAAGATTGTTATACAACAAGCCAACAATAGAATCCAAACTCATGACTTGATATCACCAATAAGTTCGTATGTGAAATAATGAAACTTATATCCGGATGCAGATTTGGTTCTTGCTTGGACGCTCTACAACAAACTATTTGCATTATCCTATGAGGAATTTTGGTACATGCAGACCATCAGCAATGTTCTCCAGAGTAAGAAATTGTGTTTTATTTATTTATTTATTTTGAAGTGAAATTCGTATCCGACTCCAAGACTTCCATATACAAGCTTGTCCATAGATGTGATGAATACCAGGTACGTAACTTAAAAACTCTCTCATAATCCAATCTCATCTCCTTATTATTGAATGATATCGCTAAATATTCCCTTGGGTGCAATCGATTTGTGCTTGTATATCATCTTTCTCCAAATGCTTGTTTTTTTTTTTTTTTTTCCCTTCTTTTTCATATATGGCCTGATGCTATGGTACAGTATCATTGTAGCTAGTGTTCATACCTCTTAGCAATGGGCAAGAAGTTCAGAATTTGGTATATCTATATAATAATGGATTGGTTTTTGGTGGAATACTTGTATGCCATGTCAGTATTGTTAATCAATCATTCAATTGAATACCAACAACCTTGTCTTTTTTCTAGTTTTCAAGGCAATTCATGTTACTGTGCCCAATATGTGTCTGCATAGATACAATGAATCTATGTCTACATAAATATAATAAATCTAATTTGTAGATACATAAAGCTGAGTTAGGAATACATATGATTTTGTTTTATTTATTATTATTATTTTTTGTTTTTTGTGAAAACTCGTTTTTCATTTTGACAAATAATATGTATGTAACAGCAACGATATTCCCAGGGTAGGGAAGAACCTATAGAGGTCCGGTGAGTATATATGTCCACACTTTATTCTGATGCCCCATTTATTCTCAATATTCTGATTTTTCATAAATAAAGTTTTGTTTTCTTTTTGGATATTGAATCTGTATTTGTATACATTAAATCTCCACAAAGGAGAAAGAACATCAAAAAGAGTAAAATATAGAGCTCTATGCTGGGGAAAAAAATAGAACAAAAACAAGTAATACATGCAAGTGTCACAATTTTTCTCATCGATATGGAATAAAACGAGTATAGAAACATGAGCTAAACGAGTTTTATATATATATATATATATATATATATATATATATATATATATATTGTAATTTCGTGTCTATCCCCAGTGAAAAATAAATAATACAAGCAGTTAGAAGATAAAAATATAATTCTTAATTCTAATAATAATTTAGAAGGTTACTAGATTGGCATATCATAGCATAATAACTTATTAACAAAATCAAGAATCCATCATAAATTTAACAAGAAAAAGATTAATGCTAATATAATTTTAGAGTTTTGATACAATAAATTGACAATCTATAATATAAAATTAAATTATATGGCATTGAGAATTTAGCACAAGTATATTATATTTTGACCAATATAATATAATTGACTCGGCCATGGCCGCATCTCCCTCACGATTAACTAACTCACAAATTAACCAAAGGTTAGAACCCTAACTAGCTAATTGCATAAAACCCCTAATCCATGCATGCATGCATGCAGCATGTAACATCATGCTTTGAAACAGCCCGATGGATGAAGATGGAGATGAGGAGGAGGGAAAAGATGATGGCGAGCGTGACCATGGAGAGTGGAGGTGGAGGTGTCATTGTGGATGATCCCTGGACGTGGCGGAAGTAGTCAACGTGGCAGGGGATATGGTGATGGCCGCTCCTGGTGGAAGCCATACACCTCCTCCTCCGCCGCCTTGAGCAGCCCCGCAAACAGCGGGTGGTTCAGATACACCACCGGCACTACGAACCTACGAACCGCTGCGCTCCTCCTCCCCCTCCCTCCCCACCCTCACCACCGCGCACCCTTTCGGGGTTGACGTGCCCCCCCCCTCCCCCCAACAATCGTCTGTCTTAAGGCAGCCTTCGATCCAGAAAAACAAGATTAATTCAGAGATCGATTGATGGTGCGCGCGTGCGGATCGATCAAGGTTACGATTGTGCGTGGTTGTTGTAGAGAGAGAGAGAGAGATCAGGTGGGTGAGATTGGAGGTAGCTAATTAACAAAACAAGGAGGGAAGAAGTAGGAGAGACGACGTAGAGAGAGCGAGAGAGAGAGAGAGAGAGAGAGAGGCCGCGAGTCGTAGCTGGAGATGGCCAGGCGGAAGAGAGCGAGACAACAGGAGTCGCAGCTAGCTAGGGACGTACGTTGACACATTCTACCATCTTTGCAACGTATTGTTCTCTTTGTTAGGAACGCTAGGGAGAGAGAGAGACCATCACAAGCTCTCTTTGTTAGCAACGCGCTAAAAAAAAAAAAAAAAAAAAAAAAAAAAAAAAAGGTTCATTTTCATATTCAAACGATAAGCTCCGAATATTTGTTAATATGTTCAAATTCAAAACTGTAAAATCCAATGCCACAGAGAACAAACAAATCGAAAGTTCACCTGTTACACTATATAATTTAATCGGAGCAAATTCAAGATGAAAAGTCCATAATAAGCGAGAAGCCCAAATCAAAGCACAGGAGAGTCTCTGACAAATTGATTGACTATCAGAAATTGATAGAAAACAAGATGGCCCAACCCGACTTGCAACTCACGCCAAAAATCTGTTCATGTATGATGTGGGATTTATTTTAAATTTCTTTCCTTATCATCCATTTATGAACCTGTACCTTCACTTGTTTCTTGTGTTTGTTTTTTCACCAGCGTACAAGACTGATGGGCCAAACTGGCCTTATGGGCTTTTTCTTTCAGCTATGAGATAGGTTCTAGGTCGTCCTTCGCTTCTTGTCATGTTGTTAAGACGCACAGTGGCCCAGGCCCCATCCTGAGGAATCATAATGAAACTTGTTAAGTGGTTGGAGTGAATTAAATTTTTGGGAATTTTTTATTTAAAGTTAATTTTACCAGTTTATATACCCAGAAAAAAGGATTCTAAATACACTCCGCTAATTTTTAGTTACCCTCTTTTACTAACTACATAATCCAATAAAATTCAAAAATATATATTTTCTCTAAATATCTCTCCTTTTTTTATGTCAATTTTCTTTTCTAAAAAATTCTAATATACTAAAATAAAAAAAATTTGAATCTACTTTTAAATAAAAATTAAAATATGGAGATATGAAAAAAAACTATTTAAAATATATTATTATGTATATTTTTCAAAATTTCTTTTTCTCAAGAGTTAAAACTTTTTTATTTTTTTTAAAAAAAAGTTAATCTACTTTTGCTATACTTGCATAGCGAGATCTATACTTGTAATAGCGAGATCTGTGTCGCACTTGATCAAACTATTATAGACAAAATCGTTGTAAAATAAATAGCCCTCCATAAATAATTTAAAAGAACGAGTTATAATACTACTACTGCATGCAGGACTCGAAAGTTGGGTTTGAATTTGAAAAGGTTAGCTAGATATGATCAGCAGCGATCAGTATGAGAGAGAAATAGAATCGACATTTACCGCGAGGGTGGTTGCCTTGCGCTTGCAGTCGTCGTCGTCGTGACTGTGCCTATGCAGTGTGCAGCGCTCATCGATCGAGGCCCAAATTTCTAGTAATTCAATATATATATATATATATTTAAATATATTAGAGAGTAGTATTAAATACTCGATCCACTGGTCGATGCAAGGCAAGGCGACGTTGGCCTGCTCGCTCCTGCCCAGCTGCCTGATGAGCTCGAGAGACACGGAGAGGACGTGGCTGCACGCTTCCAGCCAACCCGTGAGAAGAGTGGGGCCCACGCGCATGGAAATTTCGCTTTTGTGGGGCTCACATTCCCAACGAGCGAGCTCCATCCCCGACCACAAAATAATTTGGATCCTTTCCTTTCCTGATTCGTGTATAAATAATATATATATATATGGTTGAAAATAACAAGCACTAAGTTGACGTGCGTTCATAATTCATATGGATCGAGTATTAGTATACATTTTACATTAGAAATTTCTTAACTGTTTATAAATTTAATAGACGACTGAAATTATACATGTCTTGAACAGTTAGTTCATTTCGATGATCGATCTTGAATGGATGAGACTGAGAGAGTGTCTAATTAATCGATCGACTATTAACTGACAACCGTAGTGATGAAGAAGAGTGTGAGAGCGAAATGGTGCGGATTCGGAGAAGAATCCAGTCCTCCTGCTCCTGCATGAGCCTATCCTAAGCTAAGCTATAAGCTTAGTTTGGTGTGTGCTGTACACTTGTACTGTACTCTGCTATATTTAGGATTGATTGGGATTGGATTTTGCTCTCTACAGTATTATTTCACTCGCGTTGTTTGGATGGTTTGACACGGCAAGTCCACATCTACGTATTTTGTATGCAAGTACTTGTACGAGTCTAGGGGTGTATGTATCAAAATTTTTTTGAGCATAAACAGTAGGACGATTAATACATGTACTGATAATTATGGTAATGGAGAGGAACAGTATGAAGTAATACGGTACTTAAGAATCAAAATCCATGAATGAGTTTCTGTAAATTTTAGGAAAACTTAGGAAATGAGTAATAATATATATATATATATATATATATATAGTGAAAGCTGTTAACTATGGGGAGAGAGAAAGGAGAGGAGCTCCACACAAGGTGCTGGGGGTTGTTGGGAAGTTTCGTTTCTTGTGTTCTGTTATCGAGATTCGCGTGGACCACAACTACCCCCACCTCTATCTCCTTGTTTTAATAGGGTTTGCATCTCACACTCCAGCTCCAAATTTAAAAAAAAAGAAAAAAAACCTGAGATTTGATCTAGATTTATATTTGATAATCCCCATTACAATAAAAAAAAAAAAAAACCTTTTCAATTAGAAATTACAATATAAGTTCATCCTGAACTATGTCATGTATTGTAATTTATTTCTTTAATACCTATTTAATAAAACGCAAAGAGATTATATCCACCATTTATGCTAAGAAAAATCAATTTAAAGTATTTAACTATCCATATACTTTGGACTTTGTAAACTGTTAATAGATTGAGGGCAAGGAGGAGGCCTGCAAGTATCAAACAGGAATAGTAATGAGAGGCATAGAGTAGCTGAGCTGGTTGTAAATGAGCGACATGGGCAATGGATGTGCAGCTGTTTGATGTTTCAGGTCATTAAAATTTGAAGGGAAGGTGTGTGCGAGTGAGTGGAGAGAGAGAAGATTGGGGGTGGAGGTCACTTTTTTCTCTTCACCACGGGAAATTCCAAATGTGCACCACTTTCATCTCAAGGAAGCAATGTGGGATAAGTTTTAAATATTTTCAAGTTTGTCCTCTTTTTTATCCAAAATGAGCTTGGATTCTTTTTTAGTGAGCACCATTCCTCTTTAACCTATTCGCCTTGGGCGGACTGGCAATGGCAATTTCATACCGATTAGGAGTGGTTTCACGCTGATTGGGACCGAATCCTAGTGACTGTAGCAATGGAAAGTAGTTTCAATTGAGTGAATCTGAAAAGATGAGAAAAGATGAGGAGCGAAATCAGGAAAGAGGAAAAATAGAGTGAGGTGTTCACTAGGGAAAAAATATTAGAGAAGATTAGAATAAATTAGTAAAATAGATGATGTTCACTAAATAAAAACTACTAAATTTATAACCTACATGTCAAGAAATTGGAGCTCACTAAGATGAAAGCGGTGCGCATTTAGAATTTCTCTTCCTCTCTCTCTCTCACAGTAGTATTTTATTTACTCTCTTGCGTGCTCCCTGACTTTGGTTTTTGTTTTTGGTGCGCGTTAGTAGGTTACATACTGTGCTCTCTTTTTCTCTATGTCTCCTCCTGTCTCTCTCTTTCTCTCTCTCTATATATCTCTCTCATCTTCTTCTTCTTTCTTCTCATCACCAATGTAATCATTTCACTCATCATCACCAGCAGCTCCCACAAAATTAGCCGGTCATTCCATGCAAAATGGAAAAAAAAAAAAAGAGAGGAAGAAAAAATAGAATAGAGGAAGCTATTATTTTGAGGGGAATGTTGTCTGGCTCGAGGGAGGCTAGCTAGCTTAATACTCTTCATGTCTCAGCTGTTTCTTTTCCTCTTTTAGAGAAGGAAAGAAACATATACAGAGACACATGAGGATCGATCGTTAGAGATCTCGGACCAGGCTTCATTCCCCCCAATCGCAGCTTCCTCTCTCTCTCTCTCGCTCTGACTCTCTCATGGTAACTTCTTCTTCTTCCTCTTCTTCAAATTTTGCATAAAAAGTGGGATGAAATCCCCTACGTTTCATTAAACACTCATTAACGAAACAAGTTCTTAACTTCTTTTAATTATTTTAAAGTTCTTAGTTTTGGATATATATATATATATATATATATATATATATATATATATATATATATATATAATGTGATTTGATGATGAATGATTATAATAATGATTAGGGGAAAAGGTCTTCATCATTACCTCAAAAAGATCTTCTTCTTCTTCTTCTTTTTCTTCCCTATATTATTTTGCTTTTGGGCTTAATTAGTAGTACTCCAAGCTAGCTTCACCTCCTTAACTGGGCAAGGATTTTGATTTCCCCTTTTTAAAAACATTATTTTAGCATAAATTCTGGTTTTTTGTGATAATCAACCTTTAAATTAATGTAGATCTTTTATGACGTCCAATCTCCTGGCTCTCAACTCTCTCAACTTTCTACTCGTTTTTCTAATTTTTTTTTTTTTAAACTCATTCTTCAAATATATATAATTCATAAACAACCAAAAAAAAAAAAAAAATTGATGTGCGGCTCTTCTCATGTAATTTCCATCTTCCTTTTTTCTCTCAAAAAATAAAGATATATAAAAAAAAATGATTAGTTATCAGCTAATTGATTCACATATGTATTTTCAATATCTATCTTGAAATCATTTTTGAATACATGTGTTGGATTAATTATTAAATACATGGATAGAAGGGAAAATATTGGTGGCTAGAGATGTCAGATCCTGGTTTAATTAGACTTTGATGATAACAATATTGGTTTACATAAACATTAACGCCGCACTCCTCCTTGATCTACACGCTCTAATTGCTTTCTTTTGTTGTTAGACACATTAAATCTATAATTAAATATTCCATTATCGTTAATATATCTTATAAATTCTTGATGCCCTAACCTAATTGATCTCCAAGGATAGGCTTTTGATGTCCTGATCTAGTTAAATTTTAGTTCAGTCGATAGAGAAGTAATTAGTATATCTTTACCTTTACTGCATCTGTTACCAAATAGTTTTCTCTTGCCATTGTTGCATTTCAAAGTTATTGGCATTGTTCTTAGTTTCTTTTTTTTTCCCAACTTATCTACTTTTTTCGGTAAGGCTTTATTGTCAGTTTAGTGATAATACAACATGTTTATGATATATAGAATTATTTTACTTCAAAACTTATAGTATAGGTTATATTTTGCACATTTATTCATCCATTTATTAATTGATCAAAATGCGTGTGATCCATTTTCTTTTGTATAAGATATATTGTAATCCAATTTAATTGTTTTATTGCTGAGCCGGATCCTAGTGATGGATACAGTATCTCCTATATTCTTTTAAAGCTCAAATATTTTTTGTTTCCACTGCTTATCTGACTGGAAAAAACAAAAAAAAAGAAAGAAAGAAAAAGAAACTGAGGAGGAGGAGGAGATGGCCATGTTCTTGGGTTCTAAAATAGTTCATTCTCTGATGTCTCAAATGAGCTGTTCTGATATACTAGTGATGGTAACTAGTATTCTCATCTTGCTAACAGTTTTGAGAAACTAACTAGAGATACAGTAGTATTAGGGTTTCATTTGCTAACAGAAAATAAGTAAATAATGAAAAGGATGACGAGTTGTGTTGCATAATCTAACAGATTAGCTTTGCTGAGAAAATTGGTGTTTTTCTACATTCTTCATCATCTCTGCCTGTATCTTCCTACAAGTTTATTTGTCCTTCCATCAATCATGCACAGATATTTATCCAGGATCTGTATATTTTTTGGTTTGCACCTATGCAAATTTTTCGTAACACATGCAATAACCTAATTATATGCTTCAAACTAGCTCGGCCTAAGAACAAAGAGTACTTACTCTAACTAATTAGGGGTTCAGAAGACTAGCGGTAGAGCCGAGCCTTGTAAAAGAAAGAAAATATGCAGAATGGTTACATCTGTGCTTCACATTGATATTTAAACCACATCAAGTTCAAGTTCAAGTTCTAGTTCTATATATATTGAATTTATAGTGTACAAGTTTTTGAATGCTTAACAAATCATTGAGTTTTAGAGTCGAAATGGTTTCAATCTATTATTAATTAATTAATAGCTCACAGGTATATATGAGCTCCATCCATCCATCGGACAGTAATTTATAAAGTTTCAGAGAAATGAAATAATACTGGCATTTAAATTTTGGGTCCTTTACGTGCTTTGAATTCCCCAGCTCACATCAATCACCAACACCCCATGCCAACCTCTTAATTAATCTTTCTTCTTTTCACCAATTTTTCAAATTTCACCATGCCATTCATCTTGCCTTTCATCACACACATTCTAGTGAAAGAGAGAGCAGTAGTAGCAGCAGTACAACACTATTACATGCATAATCTAGCCGTGTTCAATCTTGATACAACAACTCCACCCTCATTACTTGGTGTTATTAGTCACAATTTCCAAAATAATGTTGTCTCTTGACTTCTGCAAAAATTGCTGTTTGATTTGAGAGTGAACAGTGTGAATTCAGTACTTACTGACTTTTTTTGGAATTTGTGTTGAGCAATTGACTCTAGAGCCCCGAGAATGTAGACTTTTTACTCACAGATTCTTCTTGAGAATATTTACTCGTAGATTCTTCTTCATCCCTGATTGTTGAAAAGTTTCTTCTTTTTTTTTCCCCTACTTGTTAAAAGTTCTTTCCTTTTTGATTGGATTGGAATTTTATCTCTCTAAAAAGGGAATGTTGTGATTATTGACTTGTTGTTAGAGCTTTTGGAAACTGGATGGAGTTTGGCTTGTTAACAACAAGTTTGTTCACTAAATCAATAAAGAAACAAAGATAAAATTAATTTTTTTATTTTTTTGGGGAAATTTTGTGATTTGAGGGGAGATTAGGTCAGCAACATATGGTTTCTGGGAATGGTGTAATTTGGACAAAGCTTTTTTACGTTTTAGATTTGTGTAGGATATAGAATGGTATGTAACGACTTTATATCTTGTTGTTACTATTCAATATTTTAGCAATTACACCATATATGTAACCCTACAACACCATCAATATTATTTATTAGAATTTATAATTTAGATTTTACTAGATTTTGTAAGCCTATTTAAATGCTCAAGTCATCAATAAAAATCAGAGATTGTTATTTTAGTGAATATAATGGATGCAAAGTGCTATGAAGTTCATCAGTTTAATTTTGTTAGAATATTATCTTACATTAGCATCTTATTTTCTTATCTTAAACAAAAATCCTAACTCTAATCTCTTTCAAGATCAACAACCATTTTTCCCTTCATATTTTTCTCCTAATCACCAAATTTCCACCACAAAATCCTAAATCACTACTGGGTCACAGCAGTTTTGCTGTCGGATCCTAAAGATCCATCATCATCTTTCCATCTTCTTCTAGATTTATGAAAAAAATAATATCAAGATATGCATATGCATTGCTTACAATACAGTTATAGGATTGTGCTTTGCGTAGCAAAAACATATAATATATATATAGTATAGAACAGGAGGCACATACAACCAAGAATTTGTTAGTCTACTAGAATCTTACAGTCTAAGACCAATGGTTTAGGCTAGGTCCGAGGGCCCTAGGTTTAAAATCTCATATCTTATTAGAATTGAAATTGTTTTTTTTTTTTTTCGTTTTGTAATCGACAATATCAGGCAATATACTAGCCCGATTTTATGGGGTCTATGTTGCACCAAGCACCTCACATGATATTTCCAATAGCACATCAATATCCGTCAATATTTGAAACCTTGGCAGATTTGTTTCATTTCATAATTATTTGAATAGGGGGTTAATGTCTTCAAAATAATATATCAGCTCAAGAATAACAAATCAAGAATCTGACTCATCTTTTGCAAATTTTGGGATTCTGATTGCTGCCTTACCGTGGCTTGTGTATTCGATTGGAGTTGGAACAATTTTTTGCTGCTTCTGTTTGCAGATGGTGCAACAATATTGAGTATCCAGTTTGGAAATAAAATTTTTGCTACTTCCATATGCCACATCAAAGAAGTACATTTGTAACCTATGTCGATAATGGAGATAAATTCATATTTGTTTGTATATGCATGGGTTTTTTTTTAATTATTATTTTATTTTGTGTTTTGTAATACTATCGCAGCCTACAAAAAGTATGATCATCCTCATTTATTTTAAAAAAAATTCTCCTATGAATACTCTACACTTTAATATCAATTTTCAAACATAGAACCAATGTTTAAAATAGTGATAACGTTAACGTAACGTTTTGCCTCTGTTAGATTATGTCGCATTTATTGTAACGCATGTTATGCAAATTTCTATTTATTTAATTAAAAAATATAAAACTATATAAAATATTTTTTATAAATTAAAAATAAATTTAAATTTTCTAAAAAAGAAAACAAAACTATTTTGTAATGCATAATCTATTCTAATTTTATATAAAATTTTACAATAATTTTTATATGTATATTTTAAGTTATATTAAGTCTGCAACCATAATTCCAATATTATCTAAACAATAAAATAAGATTCTAATTTTTACTTTAATTTCAGCAATAATCATTGTCTAATTTATATTTTGTGATGTTCAATTTATAATATTTATAATTATTGATTTCAGTTCAATTAAAAATTCAATAGAATCAACAAGTAAGATATATCAATATTCGGAGAGAAATTGCAACAAGCGAATAAGGAAACAATAACATATTAGCAAGTTAGCAATTCCAAAAGCAATTAAACAAACTAATAACTATTTAACTAAGATAATTACAGTAATTCGCTAATAATCAAAATAATAATCAACAACAATATAGAAATTACTAAAAAAAATTGTAAATAACGTAATATAATGCAATTTAAACGTAACATTATGTAATATAATGTAAAATAATATAAAAAAAATATACTATTACGGTGTACTAAGTTATTTTCAGTTGTTACATAACGTTGGGGTTCTGTTAGGTTTCGTAACGCAACATAACGGATTTCTTAACGCGTTATTTTCAACATTGCAATTGATTATAAGACGTATAAACTAGACGTTTTTATAGTGAATTGGTAGTAATTATGGCAAGAGAACTGACTCATACTTGGGTCACATCACATATAAATATGTAATTGTCCCATCTACAGCAGTAGGGCAGCTTAGGCTCTTAAACAGGAGAACAGTGAGTGGTACCAGACTACTTAGTCCTGCAGATTATGATCAGTGTATGTCACAGGAAATGCAGTAGGAAATTAAGATTAATTTCTAGGAAAGAATTTTCATTTCTTAAGTAATTCCAAACTCATGTCAGGAATTGAAATTCCAGGAAACTACAGTGCTAGGCTGCCAGGCAAAATAAGAGTAACTAAATATGAAAGTAGAGAAACTACATATGATCGATATTATTAATGTGATGCTTAAGTGCGTAGTTTGTCCACAAACTCCACCGGTTTCATTAATATGTTCATCTACTTGGCCCAATGGATCGAAAAGTGTCCTTTTATTGTAGGCCATGCAATGCAAATGCTTCTGGGGCCCATACTATATGGCTACTAGCCCAATAACAACTTTGTCAGGCGGCAGTTCACTCGGAGTGGTGGAAGGCTTGATCTCAACGGTAGACAGATGGGAACTCAACAGCTGAATACGGAGGATATGCCACGTTGAACACATTGGGCCCATGAATCTTAATGTACAAACCCCAAATGACTGGTTCATACTTGAAAAAGGGTGCCTTCCATTTTTCTATTATTTTTCAGTTGTCTACGGTTCTTAGTAACAGTTATAAGTTTACCCTCAATTATTAAAAATTAAAAAAAAAAAAAAATTCAAGCAGTCAAGCACCCCAACTAATATCTACACATACATACAAATTAATTTGGAATTGTTAGAAGAGAAATCTAATTCAAATAAGTTTGCTTCTATTTTTCCTTCTTTTTGCTAACAGTTTCAATAATCTAGTCAAATATTTCATTTTAAGTTCTAACTAAAGCCTAATAACTTGATTTTAGAATTTTGTTTAAAACGAAATTTTTTTATTTTGATGGAAGTTTTCTTTTTATAATCATATTATTTGGTTATATAGCAGAGCACGTATTTCTAATAGTTAGTAGAAACACAATTTAATGAAACTTTGCCTCTCTCTCAAATGCTTAAAACTTTTCTCTTTTACGACTCGTATGATGCTACCTTTTTGGCAAGTATTGTACGCGTATAATTGCAACGACATTAACGGCTATATAAAGGGCTCACATCTCGATCTTTTGAACGAGAGAGAGAGAGAGAGAGAGAGAGAGAGAGTTATTATCACCATTTACTATAGAATTTGTTCATCAATTCTCTCTGGATCTTCCCTTCGTTCTATCATTAAAATTTTGAATTTTTCTTTTAAAACATAATAAAATGGGAGATGCAAAGGAGGTGATTATTCTCTTAGCAATCTTGCTCTCTCTCTTCTCATTGTCGGATAGCCACAGCTCCGGCTGCGGCCGCGGCCAATGGAAGCTCCTGAAGCGCAACCTCGGCATCTCGGCTATGCACATGCAGCTCCTCCCCACCGGCAGGATCGTCACCTTCGACCGCACCGACGCCGGCCCTTCCAACATCTCCCTCCCCAACGGCAGGTGCCTCCGCCTCGCCAACCGCACCGAGTGCACCGCCCACTCCGTCGAGTTCGACCTCTCCAACCACCGCACAGTCCGCCCGCTCACCGTCACCACTGAGACTTGGTGCTCGTCTGGCGCTCTATCATCCAACGGTATATTGGAAACTGCACACAATGTCTGCGTTCGTAAGAGTAGTCGAAGTTGCATTAGCAACGAAACGAAAGTGTATTTTTTGCATTTACTGCAGGAACACTGATCCAGACAGGCGGGTACGGCGCAGGCGACCGTGCAGTCCGCTACTTCTCGCCGTGCGAGGGCTGCGACTGGATCGAGCACTCGCAGGGCCTGGCGCAGCGGCGGTGGTACGCCACCGACCACATCCTGCCCGACGAGAGGATCATAGTCATTGGCGGCCGCAAGCAGTTCAACTACGAGTTCGTCCCCAAGGGTTCCCCCTCCGACTACTCCGTGTTCGAGCTGCCGTTCCTTGCGGAGACCACCGATGATCCGTGGGAGAACAACCTGTACCCATTCGTCCATCTCTCCACCGACGGAAACCTGTTCGTGTTCGCCAACACCAAGGCCATCCTGTTTGACTACGGGAGCGGCAGGGTGGTGAGGTCGTATCCGGAAATGCCCGATGGAGTCCCACGCAATTACCCGAGTTCAGGGTCCTCTGTTCTTCTCCCTCTCGTCCTCGGTGATCACGATGCCGACGCCAGCAGTGTCAAAGCCGAGTTCATGGTCTGCGGCGGAGCAGAGAAGAATTCGTACCCACATACACTCAACGGGACCTACTTGCCGGCCTCCAGCTCCTGTGGCCGTCTGGTCATTACGGACGAGTCGCCGGAGTGGCAAATGGAGGAAATGCCGATGGCCCGAGTGATGGGAGACATGATACTGCTGCCCACCGGCGACGTGTTGATCGTCAACGGGGCGTCGAGAGGCACCGCAGGCTGGGGGAATGCGAGGGACCCCGTACTGAATCCTGTCCTGTACAGGACAGGCATAATCGGCAACGGGAGCAGAAAATTCGAGGTTATGAGCCCGTCGACCATCCCTCGGCTCTACCACTCAACAGCACATCTTATCCCCGACGGCCGGGTTCTGGTCGGCGGCAGCAATCCCAACATCAGGTATGAGTTCACTGGGGTTGTTTTCCCGACGGAACTGAGCGTGGAAGCCTTCTCTCCTCCGTATCTGGGCACTCAAGTGAGGAGGCCCAACATCACTGCGGCAGATGATAGAATTGTGCACGGACAGGGACTAACCGTAAGTTTTAGTAGCAGTGATGGTCCGACGGACGGAGTAGTGGCTGTGACAATGGTGTCTCCGTCATTCACGACGCATTCCTTCTCGATGAATCAGAGGCTGCTGGTGCTGGAGGTGGAGCGGGTGGAGCGCGCCGAGGGCGGTGGATTGACGGTGAAGGCATTTGCTCCGGCGAGCGCAGTGCTCGCACCGCCCGGGTACTATATGTTGTTCGTGGTTCACGGTGGAGTCCCTAGCCGGGGCAAATGGATCCACATCAGCCACTGAGATTTACTACTGGATTGCAAATTGCAAACTAGAAATTACGAGTATAATTCACAAGTGCGTTATATTCCGTATTTAATGATTGTAATTTGCCATTGAAGAGCTTAATTGGTTCCTGGTACATTGTGTTTGCTCATCACGGTCACCAATGTAAAAATGGGAGAGAACGTTCAAGAAAATTCTCAGGCCGAACACCAAAAAAAAAAAAAAAAGAATGAGAGTTGCGTTCGGGTCATGCTTCCTGCATGCTGATTCTGGTCGTGCCGGATGTCATACACGTGCGTACACATCTGCATCGTCAAGCCCATCATTGCAACCCGTTGCGCTTATCATCCAGCGGGATCATCGAGCCCATCATTCCAACCCCCCGCTGCACATATCATTCAGAATTCGTGTACCACCACGAACTTGAATCTGAAACTTCTCATAAACCAATTTTCATGTTTACCATTGGATCAGGTCCCAATAATTATAACGAACATTCAATTTAGTGTTAGTGAGCGAGTGTCGGGCAGTCAAGTCTTTGTGACATTTACAATGTGATGAACACTGCAAGCTATTCGTTCACTAGAAAAATAAATAGAAAATAAAAATAAGAATCAGAAGCTCCAGCGCAGAAGTGCTGGAAGATGGCCAATCTGTAGGCTTCTGACCCCAGCCACCGACAACCCCAACCAATTTAATTGGTGTACAATTTGCCAATGCATCTCTCATTAAACACTCCCTCTCAATTTGAAGGTCACCTGCTTGCTAGACCTAGCTAGTAATTGCTGCTACAAGTGGGAGAAGCATTTACTTTCAACTAACCCAACAGTAGCTCCTATTAGGCCTCAGGATGATAGTACATAGATAAACTGTAAGTCCCGATTCATGTGCTTCTGAATATATTACAAAAGAAAAAGTTTGCGGGTGCCTCTATTACTTCTTTTGTCCATTCAGGACTGAGAAACAAAGGAGAGCAGCATCCGATCAAAGCCGTTACAAATAAGCAAAATCGAACTGAACAAGCGCACACACATGCACACGCCCACGCACTCCCATGCACACGCGCATATGTGGACACATGCACACGCGCATATGTGGACACATGCACACACATGTACATACACACGCGCACATACACACGCATGCGTGCACACTCACACACGCATAGGATGATAAATTTAATACCAATTGAATTCCGTGAAGAAATGTATTTACTAAAATTTTTAAATTATAAGTTTTAAACAAGTTCTATTAAAAATTTGAGCCAAATAACCTAATTGAACCTAACCGAATTATTTTGGTTTGATTTCAATCTCCTTTTCTAATTGGCTCAGTTCGACTTTATGAAAATTAATGAAAATCAAATCGAAATCCACTGGTGCTCACCCTTTAATGAGAAGAACTATGCAGCATGAACACTTTTATCTGAAACAATATTATGAGGGACAGGCATCATATGCTCATTTTGAATATATATAAGTTATGGTGGCCATCTGTTTCTGAGGATTCACAAAGTATCAGCTTGTCATATCAATATCATTAATGTTATCATGTCCACACAACATAGAAGAAGAAGAATAATACTAACTTGAAACCAGCAATCAAATAATCATATACAGAAGAAAAAGAGAGTAATATATATATATATATATATATATATATATATATATATATATATTAACATGATTTTCAAACCAATAATCTGAATATCATTGTGCGAAGAACAAAATAAATTAAGCTGACTGTTGGTGGTAAAATCTCAAAAAAAAATAAATAAAATAAAATCAGTAAAAAGGGAATAACCACGTAGAACGTGGAGCTAACTCTGTAGCTCTGCGTTCGGCTATGATTAGCCTCGCGTTGGAGTAAAACGCGGAGCTAAGTCAATAGATTCGCGTTCTGGTGTTTTAACTCCGCGTGAGTAGAATTCCAATTTGATTGTGATTGAGATTTGGGATTATTCAATACCCAAATTGAGTCTAATCAAAATTCAAAATCAAGAGATTTAAATCAAAACTAAGATATTCGATTAGAATCCTTAATGAATACAACTACTTTACAATTCTGTTTGATTAGAAACTCTTATATTGACTCAAAACTATAAATACCCTCTTGACGAAGCCTTGGAAGGGTTTTTTTGGGATCTTTAGAGAATTCAAATTACGCGTGAGAGTCTTGAATCCATCAAGACCAAGACCAGCAGAGAAGCTAGGACCGGCCGTCATCTTCATCGAGTAGAAAATTTCCGCATCAGATCGTCAAAAGGAGCTACTTGATAGATTCCATTACCACATAGAGACCACAATTCATTGTAAAAGAGAGCGATAAATTATAAATCCTGTCGTTTGTTTTTCTATTATTCTCTTTCATTGTAATTAAATTATTCAATGGAAAGAAGTAAGAATTTTGCGACGAACACTGATACAGTACTTTCTCTCTCTAGTCTAGTTGCCAAGCAAATTAATGTAATGGTCAAAATTAAGGTTGCATGTACTCCAAATAGCATCAAGATGTCTGATGGTTCCTTTTGCATACAAATATTCCAAATTGCCAGAATGATTAAATTGTGCTGTTGTGTGCAGGGCAAAGTAGAGGGGGGAGAGGACCACAATGTGTATAGCCAACCAAAATTTTCATCTTCATATTTATGTGAGAATTGATTCAATATGTGGTAGCAAAGAGCAATATATAGGGGACAACTACCACCACATATGCATGCTACTAATTTATCTTGCCATGGCCCTTTGTCAATGTCTTTGTTGAGCAACTAGCTTGCATGTGCATATATCACCTACATTGGTTCGAGATTTATTAAGTTTCCTCTTGCTATGCAGTCACCATCCGATTTCATTACGACTACACAATCGATAACATAATTAGTAATTAATTATTAGTTGATTGATATGGAAAGATAATTGTCCACTATTTTCCAAGCACATGGAGGAAATCCGAATTCAAAAAGTATCATTATTATTAGTCAACCATTCAAATTTTTAATTAATTTGATTTCTAACTCTAATTAGCTAGCTTTTATATGAATGCTAGTTGGTGGCTTTTCAACCTCCTCATTCTCTTGAATTCTTGAAATAGTATGCGCAATTTAATGTAGTGTGAGAGCATCAAATGTTAACACTGAACAAATGCCACTGATCAAGCACGTCATATAACAACAATATCCCCGAAGATTAATTTTTTAAAATTACCAAATCAATAATTATAACAATAATAATGAGCAATAAATATGAGGGTGTTTGAATTTCTATCCGGCTCTACATAATAGAGACATTGTAAATTAATATATATATATATATTTCAGTAAAATATGCAATTATAAGAATAATAATAAAAAATCAGTTAAAATCTATTCCCGTCACTGCGCAATATGAACCCACTTGCCCCCGCTAGGAACACCCCTATGCACCACGAACACCAAGTAGTACCCCGGCGGAGCCAGAACCGCGCTTGCGGGAGCGACCACGTTCACTGTGTAATGATTGGCCCGAAAGTGGCTCAGTCCCTCGATAGGCAGCACCAGCATCCTCTGGTTCATTGAGAACGAGTGCGTCGCGAACGAAGGGAACACCATTGTCACAACCACTCCTTCCTTCAACAGATCCGAACTCGACCACTCCTTGATCGCGAATGCAATGCTGAACCTGGCTCCGTACCCGAACACAGCCGGCTCAATCTTTATGATTCGAGGCCGAGTGGATGAATTAAAGTAGGGAGGATAGAATGCCTCCACTCTTAGTTCAGTCGGAAACAGCACCCCCCTGAACTCATATTTTACATTTGCATTGCTCCCTGCGACGAGCACTTGGCCATCTGGCATCAGATGGGCAGTGGAGTGGTACATACGGGGGATCGACGTAGGGGTCATTACGTCGAACACTCGGCTCACATTGCCAGTTATGCCACTCTTGTACAGGACTGGAGACAGTACGGGTTCTCTTGCTAACGTCCAACCAGCAGAACCGCTCGCTGCACCATTGATGATTAGCACGTCGCCAGTGGGCAGCATAACCATGTCACCCATGATCCGAGCCATTGGCATTGCCTCCATCTCCCATTGTGGCAAGCTGTCGGTGATCACCAGCCGGCCGCAGGTGTTCGACGCTGGCACGAAAGTTGCGTTAAACTTGGCCTTAGGGTATGCATTCGGCTCCGTCCCTCCACAGACCATGACCTCCGCTTTCGGGACCGTGTCATTGCTTTTAAGCAGAATTGGGAGAATGACAGAGGAGCCCGTACTCGGATAGTTGCGTGCAACTCCCCCTGGTATGTTCGGAAACGCCCTCACCACTATATTTTTTGCGTAGTCGAGAAGGATGGCCTTGGTGTTGGCGAACACGAACAGGTTGCCGTCGGTCGACAGGTGAACAAACGGATACAGATTGTTCTCCCATTGATCACTGGTCTCAATAAGAAACGGCAAATTATAGACATGGTCTTGTTCCCACGCTGAATGCTTGGGAACGAACTCATAGTTGAACTGACCGCGGCCGCCAACCACAATAGCACGTCCATCGGGCAGGATTTGATTCGTTGCATACCATCGCCGAACCGCCAGCCCGTTCAGATCCTCCACCCAGTCGCAGCTCTCGCAGGGCGACAGGTACCGAACGGCACGATCGCCTGTCGTAAAACCTCCAGTCTGTATCAGGGTGCCGTTGGGCGACAACACACCCGACGAGCAGAACGTATCGGAGGCCACGGTGAGCGGCCGGACGCTGCGGTCTGCGAGGTTGAACTCGACCGCATGGGACGTGCAGTCGTTGCCGGTTGTGTAGTTTCTGCATATGCCGTTGGGGAGGGAGATTTTGGAGGGGCCGGCATCGGTCCGGTCGTAGGCGACCATCTTGTTGTTAGGGAGAAGCTGCATGTGCATCGCCGAGATGCCGAGGCTCCGCTTCAGGAGCTTCCAACTGCCGCCATTGCCGACGAATTGCCGGCTCTCCGAGCAACGTAACGAAGATTGAACAAGGATGAAGGCCACAGCTGTTGCTACGACTATCTTCATTCTTTTTTTCTTTTTCCTTTTTTTTTTTTCCTTCTTCTCTTTTGATTTTATTTTGGTATAAAATTTTTTAGAATTTTTTTAATGAGTACGTATATGAAGATTATATGGTTGGGTTTATATAGAGCTGAATTTTTTGGTAAAAGAAGGAGATTGGAGGATGAATGCACAGTTGAAGAATTCGAAGAAAATATTTTTAAAAAGCAATAAATATTGTGGAAAAGCGTGTTATTGTGAGCTGGATAATTAATCAATTGAGATTTATTTATGGAAAAGGTTTATAATTTGCATATTTTAAAATTGAAAAATTCTAAATGCATCCTTTCAATTTCTAAATACCCTCCAATTATGAAATTAGAAGATCAAAGTTTTTCCCCCCTAAGTATACCATTTTATATTTTTCTAAATTATTCTTTTCCTTTTTCTCCCAATATCGAAATGTCCCTTTCTCCCAACTCTCTCTCTCCTCTTCTAAAAATTTATATTAAACCCCTCAAATTTTTTCATCTTTTAAATAAAAAAATAAAATATTGAGACATGAAATTTTTTTTTTTTAAATAAATCAATTCTTATTGTTCAAGTTTATTTTTTTGCAAAAGCTTAGTTGTTTTAGAAAGTTTAATCTACTTTTGTTATGATCTCGATTACTAGTTGCTTCGAAACTTTTTAATTTCATTTCGACAAAGAGAAAAGGACTTTATTATTTATGTACATATTTTAAAGAGGTTTGGAGAGACCTATTACTTAAGTTTTCGAGGAGTTATTAAGTTTTTGACAGAGATTTCTAGAGAGGAGAGGTGAAGAAGGCGATGGTATAAATGTCTCAAACATTTAATGACAAACTGGTAACAAAATGAATTTTTTAAAGTGGTACATGTTTACTCAGAATTTAGAGGGGTACATTTATATAAATAAATATGTAAAGAAAAATAGTTTATTGTTGGCCATGATATATATATATATATATATAGAGAGAGAGAGAGAGAGAGAGAGAGAAAGAGACAGAGAGAGAGAGATTACTGTAGGTGAGCTGCAAGTTCAGGAAAATTTACGTGAGCTAGAGGCAAAATTATAATGATCCAATAATTTTTCTTCAATTTTTTTTTATAATTACAATCTCTACCTCCTTAACTTCTTTCGGATTAAATTTTATAAATTTTTTAGTTCAGTTACTCTTTCATCAAGTGTATACAAAATATTTTATTAATTGAAAACTATTAATTTTGTGTTAACTTGATGGAGGACCAAATCAAAACTAGAACCTAAGAAATTGGGTATGAGTGAACCCTAGGGGGTTGAGATCGTAATCTAAAAGAAAATTTTTATAAAAGATTATTGGAGATAGCAGAAATGAACTGCAGCTCAAATAACTTGCATGAGCTGTCAGTTCATTTCCATTTTTCTCATATATATATATATATATATATATATAGAGAGAGAGAGAGAGATATGGAAAGTAGTAGTAGTGTGTGTATATATATATATATAATTTTTTTGCTAGAAGATAATAACTTTTAGAATATTTAGAATATATTTGATTAATCTTAATATAGAATGAATTTGCAAGCACAACGGGTTGATTGGTTTGTTAAAAGTGGACTGAAAAGCATTTAAAAAAGTAAAGAATAAACTTTTCACTCTCTTTGTTTTCTATGAATTGCAGGATTTGTGTAAACCTACTCTTCTTCCTACTTGGCATGCACAAAGAGGGATGGATTCAATACTTTTTAGCTGAATTTACCGGCAAGTGAGGAGAGAAAGGTTTCTGTTGGCAGTGAAAATTTCTAAGTAAATAGGGTTTTCCACAACAGAATGCGGAGCTAACTCTGTAGCTCCGCGTTTGGCTAAATTAGCCTCGCGTTTGAACAAAACGCGGAGCTATTCAATAGCTCCACGTTAGTTCCGCGTTATGGTTTCTTAGCTCCGCATTTTGGCGAGATTATCTCCGCGTGAGCAGATAACCAGAATCTCGAATTGATTGAGATTATGATTTGGGCTTATCCAAATACCCAAATTAAATCCGATCAGAACTCTAAATCGAGAGATTTAAATCAAAACTAAGATATTTGATTGGAATCCTTGATGAGTACAAATTCTATTTAGATAGAAACCCTCATATGATCCTAAGACTATAAATTTCTTCTTGGGGAAGCCCTAGGGGTCTTCTTTTCTTCTTTTCGGCATCTTGGAGAATTCAAGTTACGCATAGAGCCTTGAGTTCGTGAAAAACCATAAAAGATCGTCTACAGTCGGCCGCCACTTTCAAGAGAGAAGAGTTCGACGTTAGATCGTCCAAAGGAGCTGCTTGACAGATCCTATCGCCACACAGATCCCACGATATTTTGTAAAAGAGAGCGATTGAGATATAAAATCCTCTCGTTTGTTCTTTTTTTTTTCTTGTTCTCTTTTATTATAATTTAAGCTAATTCAATGGAAGGAAAGTGAAGAAATTTCCCTGCAAACAAACTGGCAACTACAGTGGGAGAAGTCTCTTTCATCGAAGAAGATATCGTGGCGCAATCGGACGTCGATAGGATCGGATCCGACGTAGATATGCTCGTCGTTGAAATCGACCAGTAGAAGTACGAGGAGTACCTCTCCTCCGAATCAGGTAACCTGAACGAGACACGACATTATCGTCGCGTGCGCTCCAATACCCGAGCAACGGGTAAAAAGGTATCCACCGATGAACGGGGATCCTTGGAGACCGCGGCCATAAAACCGTTGTTTGGGCAGGAAATCTGAGCAGAGAATGGCTTCTCTACTGCCAAAGAAGGCATGGGAACTGGATTGACCAGAACCCAACTCCGAAATAGAAATCGGAGAGCTAGGCGAAAGGCCCTCAAAGCCCGCCTTGAACGCGAGGCTAACTTCATAAAACGCGAGGCTATGGTCCCTTGCAAACTGGCTCGCGTTAATCGCAAGACCAGTCAGTATCGTGTTAAACGCGAAGCTGCAACTTGTGTTAATCGCAAAAACAAGCCAGCGTGTGATTCTCCACGCGAGGCTATAACTGGACTTAGCGATAAACGCGAAGCCAGTACAACTTGCGAGAAATGCAAGATTTTTGACACTCGCGATAAACGCGAGGATAAAACTTCCCTAAAACCAGCGTGTGATTCTCCACGCGAGTCTATTATTGGACTTAACAATAAATGCGAAACCAGTTCAACTTGCGATAAACGCAAGATTTTTGACACTCGCGATAAATGCGAGGATAAAATTTCCCTAAAGGCAGCGTGGGATTCTCCACAGGAGGCTATTACTGGACTTAGCGATAAACGCGAAACCAGTTCAACTTGCGATAAACGCAAGATTTTTGACACTTGCGATAAACGCGAGGATAAAATTTTCCTAAATCCAGCGTGTGATTCTCCACGCGAGGTTGTTACTGGACTTAGCGAAAATGCGAAACCAATTCAACTTGCGATAAATGCAAGGTTTTTGACACTCGCGATAAACGCGAGGATAAAATTTCCTTAAAACCAGCGTGTGATTCTTCACGCGAGGCTACACTGGGCTTAGCGATAAACGCGAAGCCAGTAGCACTTGCGATAAACGCAAGATTTCTTACGCTCGCGAGGAATGAGAGGATAAAGATTCCTTAAAACCAGCGTGTGATACTCCACGTGAGGCTATTACTGGGCTTAGCGATAAACGCTAAGCCAGTACAACTTGCGAGAAATGCAAGATTTTTGACACTCGCGATAAACGCGAGAATAAAACTTTCCTAAAACCAGCGTATGATTCTCCACGCGAGACTACTACTTGGCTTAGCGTTAAACGCGAAACCAGTACTATTTGCATTAATCGCAAAATATCTGACATTCGCGATAAACGCGAGGATACAAATGCCTTAAAGCCAGTGTGCGATCCTCCATGCGAGACTATAACTGGACTTAGCGATAAATGCGAAACCAGTACTACTTGCGAGAAACGCAAGATTTTTGACACTCGCGATAAACGCGAGAATAAAATTTCCCTAAAACCAGCGTATGATTTTCCACGCGAGGCTATTACTGGGCTTAGCGATGAACGCAAACCCAGTACAACTTGCGATAAAAGCAAGATTTTTGACACTCGCGATAAACGCGAGGATAAAACTTCCTTAAAGCCAGCGTGCGATTCTCCATGTGAGGCTAATATTGAGCTTAGCGATAAACGCGAAGCCAGTAGTACTTGCGATAAACGCAAAATTTCTCAGCTCCGCGTAAATCGCGAAGATGATTGGTAAATTGTTGTTAATCGTAAGTTGTGACTTGCGTTAATCGCAAAGTAAGCCAGCGTGTGATGTACTTTCTCCACGCGAGGCTACTGAACTTAACTCTGAAACTGGTCAAAGTGCCAAGATTCGCGTAAAACGCGAAGATAAGCCAGCGTGTGATGGATTTCCTCCACGCGAGGCTACGGAACTTAACTCTGAAATTAATCAGAGTACCAAAATTCGCGTAAATCGTAAAGCTAACTTCAGGCCAGCGTGTGATGGATTGTCTCCACGCGAGCTTACTGAATTTAGTTATGAAACTGGCCAAAGTGCCAAAACTCGCGTAAAACGCAAGCATAAGCCAGCATGTAGTAAAAACTCCCCATGCGAGGCTATTGAACTTGAACAAAAACTTGAGCCAAGCATTAAACGCGAAGCCAAGGATTCTTGCACTAATCGCAAAATAATGCTAGTATGTGAGGATACTCCTTTACGCGAGGCTAAATAAACAGAAGTTAAATTTCTGCAAAAACGCAAGGCTAGCGTAAAACGCGAGGCTATGTCCCAGCCCCGCGTAAATCAGCCATTATACAGAATAAAGGTTGATAAGTATAGCACAGATAACGCCACCAGTCATGGGGGGTTACAGCAGGCTCGTGGACTCCCCCATCAGCCAAGTGAGCCCCATGTCCAAAATATAACTGAAGATTCTCTATTTTCTAAAATACTTGATCTCAGAGATAATTTGACGAGTAAAAAGAAAACGAGTCAAACTCAGTCACATTCGACATGCCATTGCGAGCAAATAATATCAGCTGTACTGAATAGTTGCTGCTGTGGTAAGAAAATAATTTCTTTATTTAATAGAATAACTGAGTCTCATACTCCGAAAATGAGGAAGAATAATCTTAGATATCAAATCAGGGAAAAAGAAGTAAAGGCGGTGACTTCAAATATGGTCGGTAAAGGTAAGAAGGCCATGGAAAAAAGACACGAGTCAGATGCAGATGATGAACAACCTTGCCATCTTACACGACTCAAGTCAGGTATTGTCGCTCCTCAAAAATACAAGAAACTTGCAAAAGATTCTTATGATAATGACAGTGACAATTCAGCCATAGCTTCCATACAATCTTGTGCATCCTCCCGATCACTGAAATCACACTCGCACGTGGTAAACAGGTCAGATGATATTGACCAGAGGATAGAAATCCAAGAGCAGATGATTCGAGGTCAGCAAAAGGCCATTAATGAGCTCAAACTAATGCTTCTAAAAGTGATCGAAAATACCCAAAAGATAGCCGATGATAAGGTTAAAACTTTCTCGGAATCGCCACCTAAGACAAATGAAGAAACTAAAGAAGAAAAGGCTTATTCGATATAAGAGGATGATGACAAATACTTTTTCCATGATCCTCATAGAGAAAAAATCGAGAAATTGCAAAGCCAACTGGATGCCCTAATGCACAAGAAAGAATTGAAAGAATCGGGAGTTTCAAGACCATACCCGCCTGAATGGGACTTTGCCCCTTATCCAGAAAAATATAAACCCCTCAAATTGGAGTTATATGATGGGAAGGGGTCCCCAAGCCAGCACCTATTGTTTGCCCGAAAATTGAATCTTTGATTCCATTGCAAAATTATTTGATTACAACGAAGATTTGAGATTACAAAAATTCCGAGGAATTACAAGAACGGGAATATTAATTTATTCCCTTTTTTTTGTGGGTTCGGGTGGCGATGGAGTCTAGTTGATGCCTCCGTTGACCGTCCGACTGGAAGAGATGGCTCTGCTCCTCTTCTCAATTTTCCGAGCTCGCCCGAAATCTTCCCAAAGTCCAAGAATCCAAAAGTCCTCTCTCCGATTAAATTCTTGTATTTTATAGACCGAAGAAACTCCAAATCCGGCTCAATTCTCTCCTGAAAAATCGGATCACCGATTATCAGTCCAAAAATAGGAAACAAATCAACGGAAAAGAACGGAAAACAACCCGCGGGATCGCCCCCGCGGGAATCCTCCCGCGGGTGGCAACCCGCGGGGGCTCCCGCGTCCCGTGGGTTGCAACCCGTGGGTGTGCCCACTTAGCAAATTTCGTTTTTTTTTTTTTGGTTTCTACACCTATATTACTTTTTATCGCAGGCAGGTCATCTAATGGGAAATAATCCCGTAATGACCAAAGTATTTGCAAGCACCCTGCGAGGGCCTGCCTTTACATGGTTTATGCAGCAGCCCCCATGTACTATCAATACCTGGTTTGACGTTGAGAAACAATTCCTCGCACGTTTCTTCGAGGATGATACCAAAATATCGGTTCATTCCCTCATTGCAACAAAGCAAGGTGAGCAAGAAACGGTAAACAATTTTATAGAAATATTCCGGGAGAAGTCCGTGCACTGCAAACACGGAATGGTCCAGGAAACTCTGGTGGAACCTACAAGCATAACTTCAGGACTGGCGTGCTGATAAGAATGAGAGCTGTAGAGTCCGAGACTTAGAAATATCTGTTAAGGCAGGGAGAGCAGGCGGAAGATATAATTTCCCGGATTGAGGAATCTAGTAGCACGAGAAACTCTATGAATAACAGGCAATATCCACAGAATCCTAAAAATAAAGGGAAGGCTGTGATGACGTCAGTTGCAGATCCAAAGCCAAGACCTCAAAATCCGAGAGGTGCAGATCAGAATAGGCCCCACCAAGATAGAACTTATATATTCAAGACGGAGCAGACATGTACTCTATTCCATCTCCTCCTTAGAAAGGTTATGTTGAAGCTTCCGAAAAATGGAAAACCGGAAGACGCTGGTAAAACCAACGACCCTAACTATTGCCTGTACCATCGGAATGTCGGGCACCCAACTAAGGATTGCTATCCTCTTAAGAATCGAATTCAGGCATTGATAGAAACCGGGATTCTCACACTTAAAGATGAACAGAAGAAAGTTTCTGCAAATATGGCAACTTTGTTATTTGGAACCAATAAGTTCTCTGCTAGAGCAACTCCTGTACCAGTAGGGAAGCCAATATCGACACCAAGCATGGGCAGCCCGCACTTACAAGCTGGCCCCTTGGATATGCTCTGAACCACAGCTGCGATCGAATCGTCCTCATTGGTTAACAGCCGGATTTGGCTGGGGTGCCGAAAATATTGACGATGATAAACATCATACTTCTGCTATTCTCAATAGCCATTGGAATGGCTAATTGAGTGCTATAAATAAAAAATTTTCCCCAATGCTGTTAAAGCGGCGGGAAGAGGAGATCAAGTTCCTCGCCAACCCTATCATACTGGGGGTAAAAGTATGAATTAGCTACCCAATGCTGTTAAAGGCAAATGGGAGAGGAAATTAATTCCTCAACAACTTATCATACTGAGGGAAATAGTATGGCGAGCCCAACTCAAACGGTAGTTGATAAAAACTAATCAAATCCGTTGATAGCTGGGGGTTTGCTAAAAATCCCATAAACTCTGTCATGTTAAGTTCTTACCTCTGACAGTATGATTTGGATTATTCCCATCGCAGTTCAAGTTACGCATGAGAGCACTTGGACTAGGCATGTGCAATTAGGCGCCTCTGCCGAAACTCGATGATTCTGACCCGATCATTTTGGCGTGTGCAGTTCAAGTTACGCGTGAGAGCACTTGGACTAGGCATGTGCAATTAGGCGCCTTTGCCGAAACTTGATGATTCTGACCCGATCATCTTGACGTGTGCAGTTCAAGTAATGCGAGAGAGCCTTGAACCGCCTCCATCAAAACTAGGCATGCGTAATTAGGCGCCTTTGCCGAAATCTGGTGATCCTGACCCAATCATCTTGGTATGTGCAGTTCAAGTTATGCATGAGAGTCTTGAACCGTCTCCATCAAACTAAGGCATGTGCAATTAAGCACCTCTGTCTAAATGATCCTTATCCAGTCATTTCAGGTACTAACAGTCTAAGTTACGCAGATGAGCCTTGGATTGTTTTTACCGAAACTATGAACCATCTATTTGTTGAGTAAGCAAAATTCTTGAAGCCAACAGATAAAGAGAAAATGAATTATTTTTATTCATAAAACAAAGGGATTACAAAAGAAGAGGGAGTTATAGCTCTCCCAAAAGTTTCAACCTATTCATCAATAACCTGACGACGGAGTTTTGAGCTTGCCGGCGCAAATCATCGCCATTTAATTCGAATTGCTGGGCTAACCACTGATGAGATTCCTTTCTAGTTTAATTCCCTGGTTCACATGCAAAAGATCTCCTCTGCAAATGTCAACTATGATCTGTTTAAAGTTTTTTAGTGGATCATCTGAAGATATGCTACAAGAATCCTAATGAAGATGCACAAAGTTGAATTCGACATGCTACAGGCCCTTATGCATCATTTCTATCGCTTTGGAAAGCGACAGAAATTGTCATCCAACAGAAATGGTCCTCAAGAAAACTTAATGAGCTGCCGCAGAGTTCTTGTAACTCCTTCAAGAGTTTATCTTTTGGAGTCAGAGCTTGAAACCTGCAACTATATTGTAAAGCATATACTTCTGGCTTCCTTAGAGTTACTTTTGCTGACGAAGATCGGAAGAGCCACATGCACTCCTCTTCAAAAAGGATATGGTCCGAATACCCCACTGCAAAAGAAGAATCAAGAGCTAGAGATAACTCGAAAAATCTTCTGAGTATAAAAAAACGCGGAGTTAAAAAAAAAATAACTTCCCGCGCAGTTGAGGAGATGGCCTTTCGTTTCACTCGCGAAACTAAAATTTATAGCCTCGCGTTGAAACGCGACTGCTAATCAAAATAGCCTCGCGTTGAAACGCGACTGCTATTCAAAATAGCCTTGCGTTGAAACGCGACTGCTAGTTAAAAAGCCTCGTGTTTCAAACGCGAGGATGACGCGATAGTTTCGCGTAAGAAGAAAACCAGAGTTCTTCTCCGTCTTCTCCTTTCTTCCCAAGCCTTACGGCCGGAGAACGACGATCTCGCCGGTTCAAAAATAGTTGGTCGGTTAAAACCGAACCAAAACACTTAAAAATTGTTTTAAAGATTCCGCAAAGTTGAGATTTCAACCTCCAATGGGTGCAGCATGAACTGGTTCACCGCTGTATCCGCTCTCTCGGCTGCTGCCGTCGCTGCTAACGACGGCCGCCGATGGTGAGGAGGCGCGCGATGCCGTACTCTCTTAGATGACATCCTAATGATGAAAATTTATGGAAAATCGAACGAAGTCCGATCAAATGACCGCTCGTTCGCATGAGTCGCCCGGTTGCCAGAGCTCCAGATTCCTGGATTCTTTGAATGAAGTGAGGAAAAAGAGTTAAAGACTCTATTTAAAAGAGAGAACCCGCCTCTTGGTATTCGGCGTAAGGTTCGGAGTAATTACTGAGCAATTACTAAGTAATTACTGAGTAGTTAATAAGCAATTACTCACCGAAAAGCGAAGCTACTTAACTTCGCGTGGTAACAAAACACGAGATAAACTTGGTATTTTAACTCCGCGTTTCTGTTTAAATATCCAAAGTATTTCAAAATTTGCTAAGTTCTAAGCCATTTTGAAAACTTTGGAGGGGGTTCTGTTGGCAGTGAAAATTTCTAAGTAAATAGGGTTTTCCACAACAGAACGCGGAGCTAACTCAATAGCTCTGCGTTTGGCTATATTAGCCTCGCGTTTGAACAAAACGCGGAGCTATTAAATAGCTCCATGTTAGTTCCGCGTTCTGATTTCTTAGCTCCGCGTTTTGGCGAGATTATCTCCGCATGAACAGATAACCAGAATCTCGAATTGATTGAGATTATGATTTGGGCTTATCCAAATCCCAAATTAAGTCCGATCAGAACTCTAAATCGAGAGATTTAAATCAAAACTAAGATATTTGATTGGAATCTTTGATGAGTACAAATTCTATTTAGATAGAAACTCTCATATGATCATAAGGCTATAAATACCCTCTTGGGGAAGCCTTAGGGGTCTTCTTTTCTTCTTTTCGGCATCTTGGAGAATTCAAGTTATGCATAGAGGCTTGAGTTCGTGAAACACCAGAGAAGATCGTCTACAGTCGGCCCCCACCTTCAATAGAGAAGAGTTCGACGTCAGATCGTCCAAAGGAGCTGCTTGACAGATCCTATCACCACACAGATCCCACGATATTTTGTAAAGGAGAGTGTTCGTCGCAAAAGTTCCTTCGCTTCCTTCCATTGAATGCATCTTAGATTACAATAGAAGTGAACAAGATATAAAAAGAACAAACGAGAAGATTTTATACTTCAATCTCTCTCTTTTACAATATTGTTCGTGGGATCTGTGGCGATGGGATCTGTCAAGCAGCTCCTTTGGACGATCGGTACGTTGAAATCTTCTCTTTTAAAGATATCGGCCGAATATAAACGATCTTCTCTGGTTTTGATTTGTTCAAGGCTCTCTCGCGTAACTCGAACTTCTCAAGAACTCCAGAAAGAAGATGGTGATTTTCTCTGATCTTCACGAACTCAAGGCTCTGTGCGTAACTTGAATTCTCCAAGATTTCAGAAGATGATCAGCAAAGACTTCAAGGCTCTCTCGCGTACTTGAATTGCCAAAGGATCGATAGGAGACTTCCGATGCCAAAAAAGAAGACCCCTAGGGTTTCACCAGGAAGGTATTTATAGCCCCAGGTTAATGCAAGAGTTTCTATCTAAATAGAACTCGTCATTATCAGGGATTCCAATCAAATATCTTAGTTTTGATGGAATTCTGATTAGACTTGATTCGGGTATTTGGATAGGCCCAGAATCATAATCTCAATCAATTTGAGATTCTGGTTATCTGCTTACGCGGAGCTTTAATCGCATCAAAACGCGACGCTAAATAACCAAAACGCGGAGCTAACGCGGAGCTATTGATCATCTCTGCGTTTTACTCAAACGCGAGGCTAATACAAGCCAGACTGCGGAATCAATGCGGAGCTATTAAACATCTCCGCGTTTTATTCAAACGCAGGGTTAATGTAACCAAACGCGGGGCTATTGAATTGGCTTCGCGTCTGTTGTGGAAAATCCTTTTAACTTAGAAATTTTCACTGCCAACAGAACCCCCTCCAAAGTTTTCAAAATGGCTTAGACTTCAGCAGATTTTGAAATACTTTGGATATTTAAACTGAAACGCGGAGTTAGAATACCAAGTCTATCTCGCGTTATGCTCACTTACGCGGAGCTAATCAGCTTCACTTCGTCTTCAGTGAAATGAGTAATTATGTCATTAATTACCCCGAATTTCTACGCCGAATACCAAGCAACGGAAATTCTATTTAAATAGAGCTCCCGGCTCATCTTCTTCTTCATCTCATCCAAAGAATTTCTGAGAACTCGAGTGACTTACGAATGATCTTCAACAGATCTTCGTTCAACTCTCCATAGATTTTCATCATTAGGATGTCTCTCCAGAGGAGTTTGGCTTTTCGCAAGTTGGCCGGCGTTGATGGCAGCAGCCATGAAGGTAGACGCGACGGCGAACCAGTCTATGCAGCGTCTTTCGAAGGTAAAAACCTCATCTCTTGGTTTTCTAAGAACCATTCTGAGATATTTTGGCTTGGTTTATTCTGGACGATTGCTTATCTTGTCGGCGAGATCATCGTTTTATTGTGTCGTCCCTGCGCTTGAAACGCGGGGCTTTACTAGTAGTCCCAATGAATCCGCGAGGCCATCTTTGATTAGCAGTCGCGATGAATTGCGAGGCTATCCTTGATTAGCAGTCGCGATGAATTGCGAGGCTATCTTTGATTAGCAGTCGCGATGAATTGCGAGGCTATCCTTGATTAGCAGTCGCGATGAATTGAGGCTATCTTTGATTAGCAGTCGGTATGAATTGCGAGGCTATCCTTGATTAGCAGTCGCGATGAATTGCGAGGCTATCTTTGATTAGCAGTCGCGATGAATTGCGAGGCTATCCTTGATTAGCAGCCGCGATGAATTTGAAAGAGAAGGAAAGAGCAGAAAGAAATCTTGTTCCCCTTTACGCGAAGTTATCGCATCATCCTCTGTGTTTAAAGCGCGAGGTTATTTCTTTAACTGTGCGCGGAGTTAGCTTAGCTCCGCGTTTTCACTCTTTTGGAAACTCTGTTCCTTTTGCAGTAAGTCCAATCCTTTCTGAAGAGGAATGTATGTGGGTCCATCGATCTTCATCAGCAGAAGTGACTCTAAGGAAGTCAGAAGTATATGCTTTACAACATAGTTGCAGGTTTCAAGCTCTGGCTCCGAGAGATAAACTCCTGAAGGGGCTGTAAATAAGGAGCTGCAGCACTTGCAGTGCAGAATTGCAGCACTTGCAGTTCAGAATTGCACTTCAGTGCAACACTCTCCTTTCCTCTCGTGCTTCATTTCGGATGACAGATCCTAGTTGACATTTGCAGAGGAGATTTTTTGCATGTGAACCAGGGAACTAAGCTTCAACACCCCGTAGAGGAATCTTGAATTCTTTTGCATGTGAACCAGGGAACTGAGCTTCAACACCCCGTAGAGAAATCTTACTGTTTGGTTATTGATGAGTTGATCATGTAAAAGTTTTTGGGAGAGCTATAACTCCCTTTTTGTAATCTCTTCTTTTATGAATATATAGTTATTACTTTCCTCTCTATCTGTTGGCTTCAATAAACTTGCTTGCTCAACAAACAGATGGTCAATAATTCTGGTAAAATAGTCTAAGGCACTTCTGCGCGACTTAGATTGATAATACCCAAACGATCGGATAAGGATCATTTTAACTTAGATGGAAGTGCCTAATTGCACTCGTCAAAAATCTAAGTTTTTCCATGAAAACGCGAAGCTAAGGCACAGGCTATCCTCGCATTTTGTAAAGTTGCGCGGAGTTAAACAACTACGCATTTCCATAATCGCGCGAGGCTAATAGCTTCGCGTGTTGGAGAGTAACTGACCAGTCACTTTCTCCGAAATTCGCGCCGAATTCCAAGAGGCGGTTCCTTTCATTTAAAAGAAATCTCTATTTCTTATCGTTCTCACTTTATTTGAGAATTTTTCAGAAACTTTAGAGATTCAAGCGATCAGAGTTCAGGCGACCCGATCTTCTTCTGACCGAGTTTCATCAGATTTTCAGTCGATTTTTCTCAACAATGGCACCCAAAACTCGTGCTACTTCTCGAGCGGCTCCATCTTCGGCGACTGGTGCAAGCAGTGGTGGCGGCGGCCAAGGCAGCGACGCGCCAGCCCACATTTCGCCTATCGGGGGTAAGAATCCTTCCATCGAGACTCTTTAGAACTTTTTTAGAGTGATTTGGCTTAATTTAACTGATCAATCAACTCTTTTACCGGCGAGATCGCCGTACTCTTGCCGTAAGGCTTGGAGAAGAAGAAAAGTCTCTGACTACCTTCTTACGCGAAGTTATCGCGTCATCCTCGCGTTTAAAGCGCGAGGCTATTTTAAGTAGCAGTCGCGCTAAAACGCGAGGCTATTTTAAGTAGCAGTCGCGCTGAAAACGCGAGGCTATTTTAAGTAGCAGTCGCGCTGAAAACGCGAGGCTCTTTTGACTTCTGCGCGGTCTAATTTTTAACTTCGCGCGGCGCTATTCTTAGCTTCGCGCGTTCTAATCTTTAGTTTCGCGCGTTCATACTTAGAGAATTTTTCTGCCCTAGAGAAACTTCTCTTACTCTGGTATTTCTTTGTGTAGTAGGGTATTCGATGGAATCTCTTCCCCACAAGAATTACTTCGGCTTTGCTGGGGGTTCTGATCCCTCAGGCCAATTCCGTTTCACTACTATCCTGCCCTCGTACAAATCAGACCCGAAGGATCGCAAGGAGAAGTTGATCAAATATCATCCCACCACTGCGCGAGAAATCATAACTGACGCAGCCTTCGAAACTGTGAATAGAGAGGCGATGGAAAAACCCGCCTTCCTCTTTGGAGACCAGATGGATCAATCAGATGAGATCCTTTCTGAAGGGGAACGTGTTTGGCTATATAACTCAGGCGAAATGTTGATGTTTTTGCCTAGAATGGATCGTAGCTATCCTCTGGTCTATCTTCAGAGGCTGGCAATGTCTCGGGAATTAAAGTGGGGACTGACTCAAGAGCAAGATGGCGTCCCAACAGGCAAATTTGGTGCAAAAGGGGTTTATCAAGATGGTTCCCCCAGATGCATTACTGGTTTGCTTCCAGGCCGATTTGGCAAGGAGCTTCCAGTGGGAGAAGTCCCATCTCGTGCCCGAACTTTCTTAAGTGAGTTCTTGGCGAAGGATGGTCAGTACCCGGCTAGCGACTTCAGGATGCCTGGCTGGGTTCATTCTTCTAACAATATGTGGTGGGCACGCCTTGTTCAGTACATGCTGGATTCCCACGAGCCCATTTTAAAGGATATTGGCTTGTATAAAACCATCAGGAATGTCCAATTCGGGTTTCCCCAGAGTGCTTATCACTTTTACTGCCTCTTGGAGATGTATAACCCTGAGACCTGTACTTTCTTTACACCAGTGGGTGAGCTAGGGTTCGCTCTCCACGAGATGTTTGAGGTTTCTGGGCTCTCGATGGGCGAAGTCCCTTACGAGGAGTATATCCCCACCACCGAGGAGCTGAACATGCTACTGGCGAGGGATGAGCGCATCCATGCCACATACTGGGAGATGATATGCCATTATCATATCTGCGCTGACTTGACGGGTGCGCGTAATCACGGTATTGGCCACAAGAAGTGGGCCGAATATCTCTTTGCCAACTTAAATTCTAAGGATAGCTCGGCCATTATCCATGGTCATCCACCCATCTATAGCTCAGAGATTGATCACCGTATTGCTAAGGGCCGCCATCTATTATATTATACCACTGAATCCAATGAGAATGGATACGGTCCTGGCACTTCATTCAAGAGCTATCACTATCAAGCCCAGTTTTCGATTTCCAACAGAGGTCTCATTGCCGGGTTTCTGATGCTGTGGCTGAAGAGATGCGTCGTGCCGTCATTGCCCAAGGAAGCGATTGCAATGACCGTGGTATATCCAGCGGTTCTTCTTGCATACGGCCTACCCCTTGGACTCCTTCCTGCCATGGTATGCAATTTGCAATATGGACTGAGGGTGCTCTGTCGTGATTTCCTCCCTACTATTAAAGTCAAGGGGAAAGGAAAGGGCAAGTCGAAGGAGACTGCCTAGCCGAAAACTCCAAACCCTAGGGTGGAGATGCCCTACACCTATTTGATGGCGTGGCTTGTCTTGCACTGTCCCTCCTTAATGAGTGCACCAGAGCGTCGTTCGGGCGAAAAGTGCTTCCTTGTAGAACTGTATGAACGTTCTTCATGGAGGCAGAATTATATGTCCCAGATTCGGAAGACTCTTCGTAGCTTTCAGAATTACGAGATCTTCCGGTGTTTTCCTGACTTTCCCGGCAGAGGATATGGGACGAGGCTGAAGGATGCCGTGGGAGCAGATAAGTTCACTCCTTTATCTGCAGGAGCGTTTTGGTGGCTTCTCAACATCCGCCCCGGACACTTGGTGTATCGTCAAGATCTCAGGTGTCAGATCGAGCCATATACTCCGAGTCGCTTTGCTCGCCAGTTTGGATATTCTCAACTCTATGTGGGTAATCCAAATAAAGATCTCGCTCACGAGGGGAACTTATACGAAGGCGCTCGTGGCTGGTTCCATTTTGCAGCGGGCGGGACCGAGGCTGAATTCTCCTTGCCCCAGAAGGTGCCAGAATTGGCCATGACCCTCAGCTCCTGTAATTGGTTCAATATTGCGAATGCTGACGTGCCCGGCTTCTCTCTCAATCGCAGTTGTTGCAAAGAGATTGAAGCCCTCTATATTAGCCGCCAGGGTGCTTCTAGGGTAAGGATAAAAGGAATGGAAGAATTCCTTGGCGCTGCGGCTGAGCCTTCGGATGTCAGCGAATCAGACGATGATGCTGGTGATGATGACGACAATACTGGTGCTGGTGGAGCTTCTCAACCTGTTGTCAGTCGTTCCCTGAGTCCAACTCTCAAACGCCGCGGCACTTTAAAGAAAAGGCCGGGTAAGAAGCAAAAGCTGGTACAGGAAACTTTGATAGCCCCCCAAGAAGTGGCTATCAAATTCGCTTCTGACTTGTTGGCTTCAGCTCTACCCCCAGCGTTGGCAAGGGAGGATGAACCTGCTAATGCTCCAAGTGTTGCTGAGGTTTCGGCTCCTTCGGCCATAGAGCCTGTGGCAGAACCTGTGGCGCAACTAACGGGTAGCGAGACGGGTACGTTGCTGGAAACGACAATGGCTCCCCCTTCAAGTCCGACAACTGGACTTGTATCGCCTGGTATGGCCCTTAGCATTTTATCTTTTGCCCGTTACTATTTTAACATAACACTGCTTTTCTGGTCTTCTGAAATGCAGGTGATCAACTTCTCTCGCCAATGCACTCGACTACCCAAGTAGAGTCTGACGATAGAATGGACCATTCCGGCTCCGTTGGTGGTGTGGGTAGCTCTGCTGGTGAGTTTGTGGCTGATTATTCCACACCGGTTCCTGCCTCTGTTTCCTCTTCAATTCCCCCAATTGACGAACTGGGGAGCGATGAGAGAACAGAAGTCATTATCGCAGCTGCTGCTAATGAGGCTACACCTTCTCCTAGCATGCCGTCTCCAACGCCCGTTTGCTCCACTGAGACATTTCCCACGGTCGTTGGCGTGCCTTCTCAGTCAGCAATTTTAACGTCGTCCGTTGTCGTGGCTGCTGAGATACCTGCAACTCTTCCGACTCCAAGCCTTCCAGCAGGGGAGGAGAATAATTTGAAATTCTCATTCGAAGATGCTTCTCCCACAGGAGGAGCTTCAGGCGAAGTGATCCCATCTTCTCTTCCTGTTGGTGGGGGTACCCAAGTGATTTATACTGACGGTACTTCGTCTGGGGTCTCCAGCTCTTCCAGATCCGCACTGGCTCTATTAGTCCCTCAGATTATGAATTTAATGCAGGGACGGACTTCTTCTTCTCCAATTCCAGCCACTACTGCTCCCTTACTTACGACACCTCTTTTGGCATTACCTACTTTGCCTACCGACAGTGCAAATCCTCTTGAAAAACTTTTCGGCTTCACTGTCGAGGATTTTATGCATTTGTTAAGAAGATGTGTCGAGATGGTTCTTACTGGCCACGATTTCTTCAACTTCGCACATCCACTGTTACTCCGCTATTTAGGAAATATTGAAGAATTCGGTGGATAAGATCGAGCAGCTCCATACCGGGCCCGCCTTGCAGCCTTAGAAGAGCAGGTGACCACGCTACACACACTCCGTCAGGCGGATGTGGAGGCGATCACTGAGATAGAGCTGGCGCGGCTTCGGGCAGAATCCTTATCTCGAAGAAATATTTTAAGGCAGCAAGAGGAGAGATGGTCTCAGGAGCTGACAGAGCTCCAGGCCAGTCGGGAATCCGTTCTTGGCGACCTGCAGAGGGTAAACTTTGGAATTGAGGAAAGTCAGGCGGCCATCTCTAAAGCCCAGGAGACGATTGCCAGAGCTCGGGCCACCTTGATAGAAAATGAACTCCGATTAGGAGAATCTGTCAAGAAGCAGGAGATGTTGCTTGTCCAGCAAGAGCAGATTCAACAGGAAGAGATGGCCAGGAATCGTGCCATAGAAGAATCTCGTCAGCAATAACTTACAATAAGTGATGATGAGTTGCGTAGGCAAGCTCAGCAAACCGTGGAGGCTTCTCATCGTAGAAATTTGGACGAGACAATAAACCAACTGAGACTCCTGGGAGGCCAATAGTTTCATCTCTCTTTACGCTTTTATCTTCCTTGTAATAAGAACTTCGTAAACAGGAGAGAGAGAACCTTACGATGTTTCTTTGAAATTCTTTTTGTATCTTCACCTTTTTAATAAATATTACTCTTTTGACTCTTTTATTTGTCGGCTTCAAAACAGATTTGCTTGCCTAACAAATAACTTGTCGTCAAAATGATTTATCTCTCAGGCATCATTTATGCACAATTTTTTTTTTTAACCGAGGTAAGAGTTTTTAAGATTTTATGGGATTTTTAGCAAACCCCCAGCTATTAACGGATTTGATTAGCCTTTACCAACTACCGTTTGAGTTGGGCTAGCCATGTTATTCCCCTCAACATGGTGAGTTGTCGAAGATTTCGTTTGGGCTTAAATGCCAAACTTTTCTTCTTCCATTTTACCTTATCGGTATTGGGCGATTCATACTTTTACCCCAGTATGATGGGTTGGCGAGAAACTGGTTCTCTTCCCATTACCTAGTTGGCATTGGGTAATTCATACTTTTACCCCAGTATGATGGGTTGGCGAGAAACTTGTTCTCTTCCCATTGTCTAGTTGGTGTTGGGCGATTCATACTTTTACCCCAGCATGATGGGTTGGCGAGAAACTTGTTCTCTTCCCATTGCCTAGTTGGCGTTGGGCAATTTATACTTTTACCCCAGTATGATGGGTTGGCGAGAAACTTGTTCTCTTCCCATTGCCTAGTCGGCGTTGGGCAATTCATACTTTTACCCCAGTATGATGGGTTGGCGAGAAACTCGTTCTCTTCCCATTGCCTAATCGGCGTTGGGCAATTCATACTTTTTAGGTCAGAGGCACTTAATTACACATGCCTAAAAGAAGATTGGGGGCTGTTCAAACTTGAGAACTAAGCACACCAGGTTTTGGGTCAGAGGCGCCAAATTGCGCATGCCCAAGAAAAAGACTGGAGGTGGTTCAAACTTGAGAACCAAACTCACCAGGTTTAGGTCAGAGGCGCACAATGCGCATGCCTAAGAAAAGACTGGAGGTGGTTCAAACTTGAGAACCAAACGCACCAGGTTTAGGTCAGAGGCGCACAATGCGCATGCCTAAGAAAAGACTGGAGGTGGTTTAAACTTGAGAACCAAACGCACCAGGTTTAGGTCAGAGGCGCACAATGCGCATGCCTAAGAAAAGACTGGAGGTGGTTCAAACTTGAGAACCAAACGCACCAGGTTTAGGTCAGAGGCGCCAAACTGCGCATGCCTAAGAAGAGACTGGAGGTGGTTCAAACTTGAGAACCAAACGCACCAGATTTAGGTCAGAGGCGCACAATGCGCATGCCTAAGAAAAGACTGGAGGTGGTTCAAACTTGAGAACCAAACGCATCAGGTTTAGGTCAGAGGCGCACAATGCGCATGCCTAAGAAAAGACTGGAGGTGGTTCAAACTTGAGAACCAAACGCACCAGGTTTAGGTCAGAGGCGCCAAACTGCGCATGCCTAAGAAGAGAAGACGCGTATCTCTAGGGGTACTAAGAATAGTATTTCTTCAGAAATTTACCATTGATCGGCATCATCATCCTGTCGCCGTCTTGATTCATTAAGCGATAGGCTCCACTGGAGTATACTGTCTCCACAATAAACGGTCCTTCCCACTTGGGTTCAAATTTACCCTTAGTCTTGTGGGTTAGCACCATTGGCCTCTTAACAGCCAGAACCAAGTCTCCTTTTTTAAAGGTCCTTGGTTTAACATTCTTATTGAACGTTTGAGATATTCGGGCTTGATACAACTCAATTTGTTGTTGAGCCCTGAGACGTTTTTCATCTAACGCCTCTAGTTCTTGCAATCTTTGCTGATGGCTGTTTGCCCGAAAAATTGAATCTTCCTTTATATGCCAATTTAATTTTGAATTACAGCAATAAAAGAAAAATTACAAAATAGAAAATCGAGATTACAAAAATGGGGATCGATTGATTTCGATTCCCCTTTATTTTTGTGGGTTTGGCAGCGGTGGAGCTTTGTTTCTGTACTCCGTTGACGATCCGATCTCTCTGAATTGCGGAACTCCTCTCTGGATTTTTGGACTCTGAAAAATTGGACTATTCCCTAAAGAATCTCCCAACTCTGCCCCGATTCAAAAGTCCCCTCTCCGGTTCAATTTCTGCATTTTACAGACCGAAGAGACTTGAAATCCGGCTCTATTCCTCCTGAAAAAGCGGATCACGGGATATCAGGAAAATAAAATAGGAAATAAAACAACGGGAAAACAACGAAAAACAACCCGCGGGTGGCAACCCGCGGGATCGCCCCCGCGGGTTGCCACCCGCGGGAATCCTCCCGCGGGTTGCAACCCGCGGGAATCTTCCCGCGGGTGGCAACCCGCGGGGGTTCCCGCGGGTTGCAACCCGCGGGGGTTCCCGCGGGTTGCAACCCGCGGGTGCTCCCGCGGGTTGCAACCCGCGGGTGCTCCCGCGGGTGGCATCCCGCGGGGGTCCCGCGGGATGCAACCCGCGGGTGCTCCCGCGGGTGCTCCCGCGGGATGCAACCCGCGGGTGTGCCCACTTAGCAAAAATGATTTTTTTTTTTTTTTTTTTTTTTTTTGTATCTACATAACCCCCTCCAAAGTTTTCGAAGTTCTATATTGAACCGTACTGAATTTCGAAATACTTTGGATTCTTTAATTTTGGTTATAGACCTTTTAAAAGATTTGGTCGATAGAGATAACTGTTAATATATTTATTTATTCCATAACAAGCAGAGGTATGATTTTAACGTACTCATTAGAGGACAAGCAGAGGTATAATGTTAACGTGCTTATTTTAGGTCAAGCAGAGGTATAATATTAACGTGCTTATTTTAATCCTAACCGTTCAGTGACATTTATTATGACGAATCAGGAAAAGACAGAGGTGACATTAAACGTGTCTTGGAGCTTAACCTATTCAGAGGATCTGGTCGTGATAGGGACAAGCTGGCTAAACAGAGGTGACGGTTAACGTATTTAGTTTTGGAATCGGACTATCAGAGGTAACTGTTAACTTGATAGGGAGATGATTTTCGTCAGAGGTGATTTTCAACTTAACGATATCTAAAGCACGTTCATCAGAGGTTGTAATGTTGGACTTGATGAAGTGTGAATTTTCTTTTCTGTCAGAGGTGAAATCTTAACGTGACAGGGGATCGATTTAATTAGGATTTTATCTCTTTTGATTTTGAATTATGAAGAGGTATGATTTTAACTTGACAAATATTTTAGAGTGTCGCTTGCTCTGTTAGAGCAAAATGACAAGAAAAGTTTTGCTGTCAGAGGTGAAATCTTAACGTGACAGGAGATTTATCTGATTAGGATTTTTAGCAAACCCCCAGCTATCAACGGGTTTGATTTGCCTTTACCAACTACCGTTTGAGTCGGGCTAGCCATGCTATTCCCCTCAGCATGGTGAGTTGTCAAGGATTTCGTTTGGGTTTAAATACCAAACTTTTCCTCTTCCCTTTGCCTTAGCAGCTTAGGGCAGTGATGTATTCTTATATTCGGATAAGAATACTGTTGTGACAGATTTGTCGTGGGATTTTTAGCAAACCCCAAGCTATCAACGGGTTTGATTTTGCCTTTACCAACTACCGTTTGAGTTGGGCTAGCCATGCTATTATCCTCAGCATAGTGAGTTGTCGAGGGTTTCGTTTGGGTTTAAATACCAAACTTTTCCTCTTCCCTTTGCCTTAGCGGCGTTAGGCAATTCATACTTTTACCCCCAGTATGGTGGGGTTGACGAGAAATTTATTCTCTTCCCGTAGCCTTGTCGGCGTTGGGTGATTCATGCTTTTTACCCTCAGCATGGTGGGGTTGGCGAGAAATTTATTCTCTTCCCGTAACCTTGTCGGCGTTGGGTGATTCATGCTTTTTACCCCCAGCATGGTGGGGTTGGCGAGAAATTTATTCTCTTCCCGTAGCCTTATTGACATTGGGTAGTTCATACTTTTACCCCCAGTATGGTGGGGTTGGCGAGAAATTTATTCTCTCCCCGTAGCCTTGTCGGCGTTGGGTGATTCATGCTTTTTACCCCCAGCATGGTGGGGTTGGCGAGAAATTTATTCTCTTCCCGTAGCCTTATTGACATTGGGTAGTTCATACTTTTACCCCCAGTATGGTGGGGTTGGCGAGAAATTTATTCTCTCCCCGTAGTCTTGTCGGCGTTGGGTAATTCATACTTTTTACCCCCAGTATGGTGGGGTTGACGAGAAATTTATTCTCTCCCCGTAGCCTTGTCGGCGTTGGGTAATTCATACTTCTTACCCCCAGTATGGTGGGGTTGACGAGAAATTTATTCTCTCCCCGTAGCCTTGTCGGCGTTGGGTAATTCATACTTCTTACCCCCAGTATGGTGGGGTTGGCGAGAAATTTATTCTCTTCCAGTAGCTTTAGCGGCGTTGGGCAATTCATACTTTTTACCCCCAGTATGGTGGGGTTGGCGAGAAATCTATTCTCTTCCAGTAGCCTTAGCGGCGTTGGGCAGTTCATGCTTTTTACCCCCAGCATGGTGGGGTTGGCGAGAAATTTATTCTCTCCCCGTAGCCTTGTCGGCGTTGGGTAATTCATACTTTTTACCCCCAGTATGGTAGGGTTGGCGAGAAATTTATTCTCTTCCCGTAGCCTTGTCGGCGTTGGGCGGTTCATGCTTTTTACCCCCAGCATGGTGGGGTTGGCGAGAAATTTATTCTCTCCCCGTAGCCTTGTCGGCGTTGGGTAATTCATACTTTTTACCCCCAGCATGGTAGGGTTGGCGAGAAATTTATTCTCTTCCCGTAGCCTTATCGGCGTTGGGCGGTTCATCATTTTTTTTTTTTTTTTTTATTTTATATATACATTTTTATTTCTTTATCTCTCTTTTTTTTTGTTTGCAATGATGTCCTTTTTTTTTTTTAGGTGATGACGCCTAGCATTTTATTTTTTATTATTTATTTATTTATTTATTTTGGTAAGCGATGAGGCCTTGCAAATATATTTTTATTTATTATTATTTTTTTGTTTATTTTTATTTATTTACTTTTTTTTTGTTTATATTTTTATATATTTTTTAATATATTTTTTTATTTTAATTAATTTTTTTTATTTTTTTTATTTATTTTTTTGGCATCCGCGGGTGCATCCGTTGGATACAACCCATGGGTAGAGCACTCATACTGCATTTTTTTTCCTTTTTTCTTTTTTTTTTAATATTTATTATTTTTTTTAACTTTGTCAATTTTTTGTAGGCGATAACACCCTTTCTTTTTTTTTTTTTTCTTCTCTTTTTTTTTTTATTAATATTATTTTTATTCTTTATTTTTTTGTTTTTGTGAGGGAGAGAGGGAGAAAAGTGCGGGTGACCCAGATGGGTCCCACCCATCTGTGGGTTGCGTCCCGCGCCCGCGCTTCCATCTGCGGGTTGTGTCTCGCGCTTCCATATGTGGGTTGCGTCCATGTGGGTCCCAAAATTCCATCTGCGGGTTGCATCCCGCGCTTCCATATGCGGGTTGCGTCCACGCGGGTCCCAAGATTCCATCCGCGGGTTGCATCCCGCGCTTCCATATGCGGGTTGCGTCCACGCGGGTCCCAAGATTCCATCTGCGGGTTGCATCCCGTGCTTCCATATGCGGGTTGCGTCCACGCGGGTCCCAAGATTCCATCTGCGGGTTGCATCCTGGAGTTGTATCCAGTCTTGTCAATTTTTTTTTTTTTTTTTTTTGGGCAATAACGCCTCAAATTTTTTTTTTTTTTTTTTTTTTTTTGACAGACGATGACGTCTTGTCATTTTTTTTTTTTTTGGGCGATGACGCCTCAATTTTTTTTTTTATGGGCGATGACGCCTCATAATTTTTTTTTTTTTTTTTTTTTGGGCGATGACGCCTCATTATTTTTTTTTTTTTTTTTTTGACAGACGATGACGTCTTGTCATTTTTTTTTTTTGGGCGATGACGGCTCAATTTTTTTTTTTTTTTTTTATGGGCGATGACGCCTCATAATTTTTTTTTTTTTTTTTTTGACAGACGATGACGTCTTGTCAATTTTGGTGGGCGATGACGCCTCACATTTATTTATCGTTACCCGGCGATGACGCCTAGGCTCCGAAAAAAAAATTTAAAGATTGGATTGCGCCGCTCAAACTCCCACTGTGGTCGCCAATTCTTGTTTGCCCGAAAAATTGAATCTTCCTTTATATGCCAATTTAATTTTGAATTACAGCAATAAAAGAAAAATTACAAAATAGAAAATCGAGATTACAAGAATGGGGATCGATTGATTTCGATTCCCCTTTATTTTTGTGGGTTTGGCAGCGGTGGAGCTTTGTTTCTGTACTCCGTTGACGATCCGATCTCTCTGAATTGCGGAACTCCTCTCTGGATTTTTGGACTCTGGAAAATTGGACTATTCCCTAAAGAATCTCCCAACTCTGCCCCGATTCAAAAGTCCCCTCTCCGGTTCAATTTCTGCATTTTATAGACCGAAGAGACTTGAAATCCGGCTCTATTCCTCCTGAAAAAGCGGATCACGGGATATCAGGAAAATAAAAGAGGAAATAAAACAACGGGAAAACAACGAAAAACAACCCGCGGGTTGCCACCCGCGGGATCGCCCCCGCGGGTTGCCACCCGCGGGAATCCTCCCGCGGGTGGCAACCCGCTGGTGCTCCCGCGGGTGGCATCCCGCGGGTGCAACCCGCGGGTGTGCCCACTTAGCAAAAATCATTTTTTTTTTTTTTTTTTTTTTTTTTTTGTATCTACAATGGCGTTCTTCTGTCGTCATCTTTGTAGCTAAAGCCACTCTTAATGATGGTATCTGGATTTCAAGAGGCAAGACAGCCTCACTTCCGTAAACCAAAGAGAACGGGGTAGTTTTAGTCGGGGTGCGAACGGTGGTGCGATAAGCCCACAGGCATTCTCCTAGCTTTTCATCCCAATCTCGTTTATTGGAAGAGACGAACTTCCGAAGGAGTTTGATGATCGTCTTGTTAAAGGCTTCAGCTAACCCATTAGCCACCGGGTTATATGGTGTAGAAGTAATATCTTTGATTCTGAACTTATTGCAGAATCTGGATAATCCCTGACTGATGAATTGCGGACCATTATCATGAATAATCCGTCGGGGGATGCCAAAGCGGTAAATGACATGATGCTTGACGAACTTGATCACATCTGTCGTCTTCACCTCTTTCATGGGCACGGCTTCGGCCCATTTTAAAAAATAATCGGTTATTGCAAGAATAAACCGATGTCCTCTGGATGACGGGGGAGTTATAGGCCCCACAATATCCATCCCCCATGCCTCAAATGGCCAACTTGCGACGGTATTGTGCAAGTATTCTTGGGGTTGATGAATAAAATTGGCATGTATTTGGCATGCATGACATCGTTTAGCGTATGCCATTGCTTCCGTAACCATGCTCGGCTAGTAGTACCCTAGCCTTCTTATACGGTCTCCAAGTTTAGGACCGGGCTGATGAGCTCCACATACTCCATTGTGTGTTTCTCTCAGCACTTGTTCTGCTTCTGCTTTTGATATGCAGTGTAGCAATAGACCACCTCTTGACTTTCTATACAAAGTCTGAAGTTTATGGTCATAATAAAATCTTTGGGCCTTCCTCTTTATTGAGGTGGCTTCCTTAGGATCTTCTGGTAATATCCCATGCAAGGTATAATCCACAAACGGAAATCGCCAATCATAGGGTTCTAACTTTAAGCCAATCTGGCATACCTCTTCGGCTTGAGATGCCACATCTGGGTGGAGGAGTTCTCTACTACCAATGGTGATGCTTTTAGCTTCACCTGGCGAGATTGCCAGCGTTGCGGCTAATGCGGCAAGAGCATCTGTATAAATATTCTCGTTTCGAGATACGTGATATATGTAGAATTGTTCAAAATATCCTGCTAGCTCAATAGCTAGCTGATGATAGGGGATGAGGGCTTCATGTCTGACTTCATACTCACCTGTCATCTGATTGACAATGAGCTTAGAATCTCCATATGCCTCTAGATGGTTCACCCCCAGTTGCAGAGCTATTTTTAAGCCGATAATAAGCGCATTGTACTCCGCTACATTATTAGTGCACGGTTCTGTTAATGAGTAACCGTTAGGCAATATATGTTTATGTGGGGATATTAGCACAACCCCCACTCCAGCAGCAGATCGTCTCGCGGCACCATCAAAGAACATTTGCCAAGATTGCTCTTTGGTAACTGTGTTGACTTCTGATGTCTGCTTTAATTTGGACCAAATTGGATGGTCTGCAAGGAAATCAGCGATTGCCTGCCCCTTCATGGCCTTTTGAGGGACAAAATGTATATCATAGGGCGATAGTAAGAGCGCCCATTTTGCCAATCGGCCATTTAAGGATCCCGGTCTGGTCATTAGAATCTTCAAGGGGTTAACTCGTGATATGACATGAATTGTTTGCCCCGAAAGGTAGTGTCGCATTTTCTGAACAGCAAACACTAGGGCTAAACATTCCTTTTCAATTGGGGTATATCGTTGTTCGGCCCCAATCATTGTTCTACTTAAATAGTAGAGGGCATGTTCATGGCCGTGCTCATTATATTGAGCAAGTAATGCTCCTAAAGCATTATCCATGGCCCTTACATATATAAGGAAGGGCTGCCCAGGGGCTGGTGCCATTAGTACAGGAGGCTTGTAAGATACTCCTTGAGGTCATCAAATGCCTGCTGATATGCCTCATCCCATATGAAAGACACTCCCTTCTTCATAAGTTTGGAGAATGGCTGGTATCGTTCAGATAGGTTGGAAATGAAGCGTCGAATATAAGCAAGCTTTCCTTATAATCCCCTTAATTCCTTAAGATTGCGGGGAGGCGGCATTTCGCTAATCGATTTTACCTTTTCCGGGTCGAGAAAAATTCCTTTTGAAGTTATTACGAACCCTAGAAACTTCCCGCTGGATACCCCCATGAACGACTTGGTAGGATTCATCTTCAAGTGATGTTTCCGCATAAGATCGAAGACCACTCTTAAATCGTGAAGATGATCTTCTTTGTCTTTGCTTTTAACTGCTAAGTCATCCACATAGCACTCCACTGTTCTGCGTAGGTGTTCTTTGAATATGGTGCTCATTGCGCGTTTGTAAGTGGCACCTGCATTCTTTAATCCGAATGGCATCACCGTATAACAGTATACCCCCTGTGGCATTCTGAAAGCTGTATACTTTTCATCATCCGGGTGCATCTTGATTTGGTTATAACCTGAGAAGCCATCCATAAAGGACATCCTCTCATAACCGCAAGTATTATCGATCATCACGTCGGTGATGGGGAGTGGAAATTCATCCTTGGGACATGCAGCGTTCAGATCTCGAAAGTCAATGCATATCCGGATTTTGCCATTCTTTTTGCGAACTGGCACTATGTTTGCCACCCAGTCTGGGTGTTGTTCTTCACGAATGAACCCGGATTGTATAAGCTTGTTGACCTCAGCAACTATTGCCTCCATCAATTCCGGTCGAAAACGCCTATGTTGCTGTTTAACAGGTTTGACATCTTCTTTTATATTTAACCGGTGTGTGGCAATTTGAGGGTCAAGCCCAGGCATATCTTCATAACTCCATGCGAACACATCTATATACTCTTTGATAAGGGATATAAGTTCCTCTTTTTCTAAAGGAGTTAGTATGTCGCTTATGAAAATGGGTTTCGGATTTTCTTCCGTTCCCATGTTAACCTGTATTAATTTGTCTTCTGTGGGCGGGTCACGCTGTTCAAAGCGGACATCCCAGAGAGTATCCATATGCCTAGCCCAAGCATCATCTTGAACGTCAATTGGTTCATCGTCGCTTTCTGGCGCGGCTGAAACCATATTGATTGTCAAAGATTGAAACCAAACACCGGTGCTTATACCTGAATCATGATCTGGTGAAGATGTTTCTTCTTTATCCGAAGAACTCTCTTCATCCTTGGATGGCGATGAGGGTGGAGTAGACACATAGCCCAACCCCCTGCGGGTCTTCTGATAATAATCAGGACTCTTTCCTCTCGGTCTAAACGAGGGTATGAGATTCCGCCGCCCTTTTCCAAAGTTTAATCCCGGCTTCTGGGTAAAATTATATCCCATTTTCTCCATCATCTGTCGGGACCTTTGCTCATATAAGTGAAATTGAGGTGATGTTTGTTCATCACTTTCACTTCTTTGTCTCTGTCGAGGCGACGTGGCCACTTTGCCGAACATGATCGGCCTTTGGGACTTCTGTCGGGGAGGCACTTCAAAGAAGTGCCCTTGATCCTCGGTTATTTTTAATTGAGAGAGGAGGGAAGACCTGAGGGGCAAATGGTATGCCGCCAGAACTTCAAGTTCGGTCAGGCCATCCGCTTCGGTGGAGGTACAAGAGGGCTCAGACTCAGTAGCTACAGCATGCTCGTAGACTAACTTTACATTTTCATTAATAACCCATTCACTTTCTGTTACATCCACTATATTATCAAGACCTAAGCTAAGATCTAGGTGAGGGTTGATTTCGTAATCACCCCCATCATCTTCTCCAAGGAGTTCGTACTCAGTGTCGGCTTCATTGCCACTGTCGTCGGGCTTTGGAGACTTGCTAAGACTGTCATTGGAGGCTTCATGTGCTGGCTTGTAGAGTGCAGCATCTGTGAAGTGATTTTCCAACCCTTTGAATGGCTGCTTGTCAGCAATTAGTGTCCGGACCTCTCCTTCCTCATCGCAATATTTCATGCACTGGTGAAGAGTCGACGGAACTATCATATGAGAGTGGATCCTAGGTCGCCCCAATAAAATATTGTAGGAGGTATCAGCGTCAATTACATAGCATGTAACCTCCGTTTTCAAGTCTCCAATTTGACACCGCAATCGGATCTTACCAAGAGGATGGCTATTATTAGCATTGAATCCATAGATGGTAGTGTGTGTAGGTGTCAAGCGATGAAAGGAAATCCCCAACAACTGCATCAATCTACTGGGCACGACGCTGAGTGCAGAACCTGGATCAATCTGAATTCGGTCCACTTTTGTGGACCCGACATATCCAGTGAAATATAAAGGCCTATTATGCTTTATATTCCTCACCTGCATGTCTTCTGGAGAGAAGATGATTTGTGGGACTTGCCTCCTCACTTGATGACAGTGGGGACAAGAGTCCCGCTCTTCGATGGCCGGCTCGACAATCTGAGCTAGGAACGACTCAGAATCTGCCAAGGCCTCTCTTAGAGCTTCACGTGTTGATTTTGATAATCTCAACAATTCGTAAAGCGTTACTCGCGCTGGGATGTTAGCCAACTGCGCAATTATGTCAAATTCGAAGGGAGTTTCTTTGGCTCCTTCATCTCTGGTAGGATTCTTCTGGAAACGAAGTCCTTTCTGCTTCGCAGGCTTTGCGAGTTCTGCATAGATATCTTTTGGATCCACTCTAGTGCAGTCCTTAAGATATGTCTTTCCAGATTGAGTACCGGAAGGGCCTGCCCCATCTTGATGGGTGGCCATAGTTTCGGGTTCTTCTTCAGAATCTGTGAAGGCCCCCGAAGCTATATATTCTCCCTTTATATCCGCAGAAATGGCATTAACAGCCCGTTTCTTCCCTTGACTTCTTGAAGTAGTCCATTGTTCATCTTCCAGCAAGTCGGGGTGAACCCATAGAACTTCCCCATTTTTGGTTGTTACGGGGACAAGTCCCTCTTGGGCTTTATTGTGCGGATCAAGATTCTTCGTGACCATCTTACCCTTAGGGATTGGGGTCACTCCTGCGGGAAACTCGTGGGTTCCGACCATCATGGTTGCCATATTGGCAGTGACTTTTTTCTGCTCTTCCTTAAGCGTCAGAACTCCAGCCTCTATTAGTGCTTGGATTCTGTTCTTAAGGGGAAAACAATCCCTGGTAGGGTGCCCAACATTCCGGTGATAAAGACAGTAATTGGGATCTTTAGTCTTACCCGCATCATCTGGCTTCTTATTCTCCGGAAGTTTTAGCATTCCCTTCTTCTGGAGCAGGTGAAAGAGGATATGCGTCTGTTCCGCCTTGAAAGTGTAATTCCTTTCTTGTTGTGGTCTGATTTGCCTTGATCCTCGCTGACTTTGAGGCTTTGGCTCTGGCGGAGGACCGGTTTTCTGAGGAGCAGCTTCTGACGACATGACTGCTTTCCCTTTATTCTTATTGCTGTTGTTTTGGGTATATAGCTTACTACCCCCAGCGCTTCTTGATCCGCGGGATTTCTCGACTCGGCGAATCAAGTTTTCAGCTTGCTCTCCTTATTTGAGTAGGTCCCTCCACGTCTTAGACTCTACGGCCCCCATTTTGAGGAGCACATTGGTCTTAAGGTTGTGTCGACAGGTCTCGACTAGAGTTTCCTAGATCATTCCGTGTTTACAATGTACGGACTTCTCCCGGAACCTTTCTATGAAATCTTTAACCGTTTCTTGTTCTCCTTGCCTAGTTGCAAGAAGGGAATGAACCGTAATCTCGGTGTCATCCTCGAAGAACCATGAGAGAAATAATTTCTCAACATCTAACCAGGTATTAATAGTATCTGGGGGCAACTGCATGAACCAAGTAAAGGCAGGTCCTCGCAGAGTACTTGCAAATACTTTGGTCATAATTGGGTCATTACCCAACAGATGTCCTGCTTGGGACAAGAAATAATAGATGTGCTGGCTGGGCGATCCCTTCCCGTCGTATGGCTCTAACTTGAGCGGCTTATACTTTGGTGGGTAAGGTATCATATCCCATTCAGGAGGATACGGTCTAGAAACCCCAGCTTCTTTCAACTCCTTTTTACGCATTAAACCTTCGAGTTGACTCTGCAGCTTTTCTATCTTTTCGCCATGCGGATCATGGAAAGAAAATCTATCATCTTCCTCATGTATCGAGTGGGCTTTCTCTTCCTGTTCTTCTTCATTCAGAGTTTCTTTGCCCTTTTTGGCATTATCTTCAACAAACCTCGATAGCATGACTTTGAGTCCTTCAATCATCTTTTACTGCTCTCGAATCATCTTTTCTTGAGCTTCAAATCTCTGATTGATATCGTCAGACTTATCTGCCATATGCGATGCTGACTTCTGTAGCCGAGACGATATAGAGGATGGGGGCGAGGGTATAGCGGAATTATCGCTGTCCTCGTCGTAAGAACCCCCTGCAAGCTTCTTATAATTTCGGGGCGGGACGGCTCCTGATCTTAGTCGAGTAATACGATGAGGTTCATCATCGCTTGATTCTGAATCATCATCCGTCTCTGCAATTTTCTTCCATTTTCCTACCATGTTGGAAGTTACAGCTCTCCCTTGTTTCAGGGAAGCAGTCTTTGGCTTCTTAGTAAGGTTCTTGTCTGACTCGGTTAGTCGATCAAATACAGACATCCTGCTCTTATTGCAGCCGCAATTGTCCATCACAGTAGATACTGCTGTCACAAGTTGCTGGCAATGGCAACTATGTTCAACTTGAAGTTGGTCTATGCCTCTCTTCTTAGAGAGATGCTCCCTGAGGTCAGTGCCTCTAGCCATGGAATCAAGAGGTCCATTCAACTCTTGAGAGTGTTTAGGAATCCACTGAAGCTTCTTTGATTGATCAACCCTGACTCTGGGGTCGGACCGATCCTCGCGTGGCTTAGGAATAGCCTCGCGTTTCACATTGCGGGCCTGAAGAATAGCTCCGCGCTTATCCACACTAGCCTCGCGTTTCTCGCTGGCTTGGTGTGTCCTTGGAAGTTTAGCTTCTGGAATAATAGCCCCGCGTGAAGGGAAGTTCTTGCACGCTGGCTTATCTTTGCGATTAACGCAGATCATAGCTTCGCGCTTAGCGCGGTTTTTACGACTGACAACTATCTGCCAATCATCCTCACGTTCCTTGTGGGTGTCAGAAATCTTGCGTTTATTGCAAGTATCACTGGCTTCGCGTCTCTCGCTAGGCACAGTAATAGCCTCGCGTGGAGAATCACACGCTGGCTTTGAATAATTTTTATACTAACGTAACTCGCGAGTGTTGGGTATTTTGCGACTAGCGCAACCCTTACTGGCTTCGCGTCTCTCGCTAGGCACAGTAATAGCCTCGTGTGGAGAATCACACGCTGGCTTTGAATAATTTTTATACTCGCGTTTCTCGCGAGTGTCAGGAATCTTGCGTAACTCGCCAGTATTACCAGCCTCGCGTGGAAAATCACACGCTTGCTTTTCCTTGCTTTTAAGGCAAGTTGTATCTTCGCGTTTAACGCGATAGAGATTGGTCTCGCGGGTAGCGCGAGCCAATTTGCGAGGGACCATAGCCTCGCGTCCTCTAGGGTTAGCTCTGCGTCCAAGGCGGGTTTTGAGGGCTCTACGCCTCGCCCTCCGGTTCCTGTTCCGGAGTTGGGTCCTGGTCAGTCCAGTTCCCATGTCTTCTTCGGCAATCGGAAGCTCTTCCTTGGCTAGGATTTCTTGTGTGAACTCCGGCTCTATAGCCGCAGTCTCCAAGGATCCCCGTCTCTCGGTGGATACCTTTCTACCCGTCACTTAGGCATTGGAGTACATGCAACGATAGTGCCGTGTCTCATCCAAGTCACCTGATCCGGAGGAGAGGAACTCCTCGTACTTCTGCTGGTCGATTTCAACGATCAGCGTGTCTACTTCGGATCCGATCAACTCAACGTCTGATTGCGCCACAATCTCTTCATCAGTGAAAGAGACGGCTCCCACTGTGGTCGCCAGTTTGTTCGTCGCAAAAGTTCCTTCGCTTCGTTCCATTGAATGTATCTTAGATTACAATAGAAGTGAACAAGATATAAAAAGAACAAACGAGAGGATTTTATACTTCAATCTCTCTCTTTTACAATATTGTTCGTGGGATCTGTGGCGATGGGATCTGTCAAGCAGCTCGTTTGGACGATCGGTACGTTGAAATCTTCTCTTTTAAAGATATCGGCCGAATATAGACGATCTTCTCTGGTTTTGATTTGTTCAAGGCTCTCTCGCGTAACTCGAACTTCTCAAGAACTCCAGAAAGAAGATGGTGGTTTTCTCTGATCTTCACGAACTCAAGGCTCTGTGCGTAACTTGAATTCTCCAAGATTTCAGAAGATGATCAGCAAAGGCTTCAAGGCTCTCTCGCGTACTTGAATTGCCAAAGGATCGATAGGAGACTTCCGATGCCAAAAAAGAAGACCCCTAGGGTTTCACCAGGAAGGTATTTATAGCCCCAGGTTAATGCAAGAGTTTTTATCTAAATAGAACTCGTCATTATCAGGGATTCCAATCAAATATCTTAGTTTTGATGGAATTCTGATTAGACTTGATTCGGGTATTTGGATAGGCCCAGAATCATAATCTCAATCAATTTGAGATTCTGGTTATCTGCTTACGCGGAGCTTTAATCGCATCAAAACGCGACGTTAAATAACCAAAACGCGGAGCTATTGATCATCTCCGCGTTTTACTCAAACGCGAGGCTAATACAAGCCAGACTGCGGAATCAACGCGGAGCTATTAAACATCTCCGCGTTTTATTCAAACGCAGGGTTAATGTAACCAAACGCGGGGCTATTGAATTGGCTCCGCGTTCTGTTGTGGAAAATCCTTTTAACTTAGAAATTTTCACTGCCAACAGAGAGCGATTGAGATATAAAATCCTCTCATTTGTTCTTTCTTTTTCTTGTTCTCTTTCATTGTAATTTAAGCTAATTCAATAAAAGGAAAGCGAAGAAATTCCGCTGCGAACACTTTTCAGTTCACCAAAACTTCAAAGTTATAGTAAGAGTTAAAAGAAGTTATTTTGTATTTTAAGAAAGGTTAATTATGTGAGTTATTATAATTGGTCAACTAACCATTCTATAGATTAGTCGATCAGCCTTATGGTTGCTTGTTACGTAGATAAATCGGCATCAATTTCGTATTTTTTATATTTAATTTAATCTCTCAATCCATCCAACAATATTTTGTCCAATTTAAGTTTATCAATCATGTCCAACTTTTCATAAATACTTTCCATGAAAAAAAAAAAACAATGTAAAGTAGAAAGATTGTTTGTATATACTAATTTTCATAACCACTTTTCATAAACTAATTAAGGAAAGTAAATAAAAAATAAAAAAATTACCGGTTCCTAGCAGTCCACTTTCTATTTTTCACTTTCCATGGACTGGGACCAAAATTTTGGGTGTACAAAGTGCCATCAACCATGAGTGCACAAGGGGTCCTTCAGTGGAAATATTAATGGTGGTGGAAACGTGAGTAAATGGATCAAATTAAGTTTGGATCTGTATAGTGTTAAAACTAGAAAGGAAAAAAAAAAAAAAAAACTAAATTAGATTTGAAATCGGCTATTTATTTACACTATTTTCATATAGAACTTGCAAGTTTCGAATCAAATCAGAATTTCCTTCAAATATATCGGATAAAGCTAGATAGCCTCAGCTATTTTTAGCGCTTGGAGAAAAGTTCTTATATATAGATAGAAATTAGATAAATTATTTTATATATTAGATCAGATATTATTTGTTTCCTTGCCCGTTCCCCAATAAAGGGAAGCAGTTTGTGAACCCTTCCCTAAATGGAAAGGGAAATAAAATATAATGAATATGCATGCTTAGTACGTAGTATTTTAGAAGAGGAACTGCACCTTGCACATGCAATACTGAGCTTGCATGCATGCAAAGAATATATCCAAATGAGAGATAAGATCATAAGACTACTGGTTCTAGCAAAGTTTACAAATATATACATAACAACATTACAAACAATACATCAACGTGCACACCAGACATGACATTAATCACACGTACGTGCTGCTACAGATTAAGATCTAAAATGCACAAAAACCATGCAGTAGTAGTATTGGTGGTTTTTCTAGTTCAACAGAGATACTGGAAAGGAGGCAGCAGTGATTGATAAGTGATCAATTTTTTGGTGAAGCATAAACTGTAGACAATCATATTTAGGTGGAAACTGTAGCTCAGATAGTATATTTTCCTGTCTAATATTTTTTTTTTTTTTTTGTATTAATAGATGTCACAGAAGTTTCGTATATATTTTTTGGTATAAGCCTTATATATAACTAAAGACCCATTCAGGTTGAGGGTTGTAACAGTGTCTTCATTCTTATTGGAGTTTTGGGAGTTATTCCCAACTATTTTTTTTCTTAAAAAAAAAAATAATAATAATAATAATAATAAATCAGCAAAAAACAATTCCCGCCACTAGGCAATATGAACCCACTTGCCCCGGCTAGGAACACCCATATGCACCAGGAATACCAAGTAGTACCCCGGCGGAGCCAGAACCGCGCTCGCAGGAGCGACCACGCTCATTGTGTAGTTGTTGCCCTGAAGGTGGCTCAGTCCGTCAGTTGGCAGCACGAGCAGCCTCTGGTGCATCGAGAACGAGTGCGTCACGAACGAAGGGAACACCATCGTCACAGCCACTCCTTGCTTCAACACATCCGAGCTCGACCACCCCTCGACGGTGAATCCCATGCTGAGCCTGGCTCCGTACCCGAACTCAGCCCTGGGCTCGATCGTTGTGATTTGGGGCCGAGTGGATGAATTAAAGTAGGGAGGGTAGAATGCCTCCAGTCTCAGTTCGGTCGGAAACAGCACACCAGTGTACACATTTCTAGTATTTGTGTTGCTCCCTGCGACGAACACTCGGCCATCTGGCATCAGATGGGCAACCGAGTGGTACATACGGGGGATCGACGTAGGGGTCATTACGTCGAACACTCGGCTCTCGTTGCCAGTTGTGCCACTCTTGTACAGGACTGGAGACAGTACGGGGTCTCTTGCATACGTCCAACCAGCAGAGCCACTCGATGCACCGTTGACGATCAGCACGTCGCCAGTGGGCAGTATAACCATGTCGCCCATGACCCGAGCCACCGGCATCTCCTCCATCTGCCACTGTGGCGAGTTGTTGTCGGTGATGATCAGTCGTCCGCAGGAGTTGGACGCTGGCACGAAATTTGAATAGAACTTAGCCTTTTGGTATGCATTAGGCACCGTCCCTCCACAGACCATGACTTCTGCTTTCGGGACCGTGTCGTTGGTTTTGAGCAGAATAGGGAGGAGGACAGAGGAGCCCGTACTTGGGTAGCTGCGTGCGATTCCCCCTGGTATGTCCGGAAACACCTTCACCACTATATTTTTTACGTAGTCGAGAAGGATTGCTTTCGTGTTGGCGAACACGAACAGGTTGCCATCGGTCGACAGGTGAACAAACGGATACAGATTGTTCTCCCATCTATCCTTGGTCTCAAAAAGGAACGATAAGTTATAGGCATTTTTATATTCCCACGCCGAACGCTTGGGAACAAACTCATAGTTGAACTGACGACGGCCGCCAACCACAATAGCACGTCCGTCGGGCAGGATTTGATTCGTTGCGTACCATCGCCGAAAGGCCAGTCCCCTCGGATCCTCCACCCAGTCGCAGCCCTCGCAGGGCGAGAAGTACCGAACGGCACGATCGCCTGTCGTGAAACCTCCAGTCTGTATCAGGGTGCCGTTGGGCGACAATGCACCCGACGAGCAGAACGTATCGGTGGCCACGACAAGCGGCCGGACGCTGCGGTCCGCGATGTTGAACTCGACCGCATGGGACGTGCAGTCGTTGCCGGTTGTGTAGTGTCTGCATATGCCGTTGGGGAGGGAGATGTTGGAGCGGCCGGCGTCAGTCCGATCGTAGGCGAGGATCCTGTCATTGGGAAGGAGCTGCACGTGCATTGGCGAGATGCCGATGCTCTGCTTCACGAGCTCCCAACTGCCGCCACTGCCGACGAAGTGCTGGCTCTCCGGGCAAGGAAACAAAGATTGAACAAGGATGAAGGCGATAGCTATTGCTGAGACTATCTTCATTCTTTTTTTTTCCTTTCTTCTTTTTTGACTTTATTTTGGTTTAAATTTTAGAGTTTTTTTTTTTTTTTTTTTTTTTTTTTTTTTTTTAATGCTGACATGAAGGATTATATGATGGGTTTATATAGAGTTAAACATTTTGCTAAGAGTAGGAAGATATTTGATTCGATGTCAAATTGAAGGATGAATGCATTATTGGAGAATTAGAAGAAAATATATAGAGAAAGCACAGCAATAAAGATTTTATTGTGGAAAGCCACCTTAACATGAGCTGGATTATTAACCCGATTTTGAAAATTATATGAAAAAGATTTATAGTTTGCATTTTTCTAATTGGAAAATTCTATTCCAATTTCTAATTACTCTCCTATTGTGAAATTCAATAATATAATTTTTTTTCTAACTATACCATTTTTTATATTCCTAAATTATTATTTTTCTTTTTCTCCCAATTTCAAAATGTCCTCATCTCCTAAACATTCTTCCCTGACTGCCTTTCTTAAAACCTGGGCCAGCCTGGCCCAGCTTGGGTTGAGCTCGAACAGGCGAAGAAAAAGGACCCGGGTTTGGTGGTTAAATCCCCAACCGCTAGTTTTGGGAATTTCCAAAGGAGCACACCTTTTTTCCTAGTGAGTCCACCCGCCCTTTTGAAAAGAGAGGGTTTTTACTAGTGAGCAAAGCTAAAATTTCAAAAAATATCCTTTCCTATTTTTCTCTCAATATTGCAACAAGTTCTGAGTTAGACAGTCCGGATCCTCTATGGTAGATTCGGATTTACAGTTCCAGATTCATCTTATCGGATCCGGACTGATCAAAGAGACCATAGTGGATCCAAATCCATCTTCTTTACTTCGCTCCTCAATGTCGTCTGCGACAGCTACTTCACCGCACGGATGGCATTACTCATTTCATATGACGCGAACTTAGGATCCATAATTTGAAATAAAAACCCAAATCAAAATCAACAAAAAATCCTATTCCCCCCCCCCCCCCCCCAACAAAAAAAACGTCACAAATTTACGGACTCTAACACAAATAATCCCATCAATGAGGACGATGACGTTGTCACTGGAGATGGCCGACTGGTCGGAGATGTGGATGAACTTCTCCTTAAGAGAGTGGACATAGATTTCCTTATCGACGATTGGGATGAGGAAGTGGATCCCTCCCTCTAAGGTTTTGTGGTATTTTGGACCAAAGTCATCACGGTAGTCGGCCCTGAAGTGGCGGAGGAGAGTAGGGGCGGCGGCTGCGGCGGTGGAAGGGTTATAGCGGTGGAGAAGATGAGAGAGAGAGAGAGAGAGTAGAGAGGTTGAAATGAGCTCATTTTTATTCTAAAATTTAAATGGTAAAGTTGTAAATAAAAGTAAGTGGGCTCACTAAAAAAAGGTGTGCTCCTTTGGAAATTCCCCTACTTTGGTTTAGTTATTTTATGGGCGAATTTTTTATCAAAATATCTCCTAACAGCAGTAAAACAGCCAGTTTGGGGTCTCTTTTGATGTGGAGATGCATTTATTTATAAATAGATGCACCTATTTTCATTTCTTACGCAACTAAAAACTCTATAATCTCAACTTTCGAGAATAAAAAAGTTCTAATTTTTCTCTTATTTCCCAGTAATATCTCTCAATTTATTTTTTTAACTATTCATTTACAATGACATCATCTTTATACTCAGTTAATATTGAGGAGGAGGATGTGTTCACCGTCTTATCTCTCCCGGAGTAGCTTCTATCTGTTCGATTGCTTTTTCAACAATCCCAATTTCATTGAAGAGGTCGCAATCCGGAGTTTGAAGCTTTGTTAAAGACGTCAAGGTTAAGGTTAAGGCCGATGCCGACAATATCACCAGAATCAAAACAAAGTGTCTCAGTTGCACAAAGTTTCTAATCGCACACCATTCAGCTGACACAACCCATTTTATTTGCACTATAGAAATCCCATAAACAAGGTTAATGTTGGTATTTAATAAATAAATTGCTAGTGACTAATGTTTTAGATTATATGGACAGACTTGTTTAATTAACAAAATTACTACACAGAATTACTACTGTAATTATGCATAAAATTAATTCTGTATTATATACATGTTTCAAAATCAGAAATAAAGTTGGAGAATAAGAATTATGAATTTTCCAGATTTGAATTAGAAAAATACTCCTATTACTGTTTACAGAAACTATTAAATTATTTAAATAGTTTACTATCCTAAACAGAATAAATAAGATTACCGGATTAAGAAAAACCTGTATTCAGCAGAAGTTCTGATGAAGACAGGAAGATGACAGAACTGATGATGACAGGAAGACGACTGGAAGATGACAGGAAGAAGATCGAGGCTAGTATTGAACACTATTTCCTTAAAACCGATTCGCCCTCCACCGCTTACTTCTGGATTACAGTGGGCGTCGGTCTCCCAGGATACAACGACCGGTCTGCAACAGGAAGGAAGCCGTAATCCTGATGCTCTAGCGAATCTGATAAAGAACACTCTCTGTATGTATGTATGGTGCAATGCAGGACTGATTTAGAAAGAACAGTTCTTCTGAAAATAGAAACTCTCTGTCAAAAGACCATGTTTCTGTCTGCAGAAGAAGGAAGAACAAAAGAAAATTCTGTAGACTTTTTTATTATCTAAAAGGTCTGGACAGAGGCCTATTTATAGGCTTCTGGGTAAACGGTCACAATGGTTGGCTGTTAATAGTTGTGACCGTTTAACGGCAACGGTTAACAGACGACCGTGCGAAGTGCCAAGTGCGCCAACTAAAGCACCCTAAACACCCATTCGCCCTCGCACACGCGCATGCGCGTGCGTAGCGCCACCCGTGGTGCTCAAGGTTTCTCCTCTTCTTACATAAATAAAATTATGGAACAAACAACTCTATATAAATCCATATCCTAACAAATCTCTAGCCAATGTGGGACTATTTTTCTTGTTCCGTTTTTTTTTTTTTTTTTTTTTGTTCCCTTTGCTATGTTCTCCTCTTTGAAACCATTTTTCATTCACCTAATTCATTTATTTTTTGAACTAGTGAATTGGCTCAAAGATTCAAGTTCAAATATACATAAATTCAACAGTTAGAACCCAATATATGAAAATCATGCTATCTCAGTCTTCAACGATAGGTTTCTAATAATGCAACATGAGCACGTGTCATTATAGTTAGGTAGGTTGTTTTAAAAAATGATTCATTTATCATAATAGAAACTCGTACTGTAAAAAAGATTATAGAGGATATTGGGCATGCTTTTAAAACTTTTTCTCAACAAACTTGTCAACGATGTCGAATATTTGGGTGTCTCTCTATCGTTACTAATCGGTGGTATTGGAAATTTTCTCATATTATGTGCGTGTATCCTATTATTAATTTAATTTTGGAATTTGTTTTTTTGATATTAGGCATATTATAAAAAAATAAAAAAAAATAGAGATCTTTGTAGATTTATTGGTAATTCTACCGTAAAAATTTGGCTTTACAAACTAACTTGTAAGAGATTTGATGTTCGTTGTTTGGTTCAAAGAAAATGTATTTGATGTTCGTTGTCAGGTTCAAAGAAATACTAAAACGAAAATTTGAACAGAAATTAATAATAAATTAAAAATTAAATTAAAAAATTAAGGGGAAAAAAACTTTGTTCCGAAGTCCCTTTATTCTCCTACTATAACACTTTATGATAGTAACCAGATAACATTTTTTCTAATTTTGAAAAAAAAAAGACAGAGAAAATTTTGAATCATATTTTTTCTTATTTATCTTCTACTTTTTTTGTTCTTTTAAATTTTTGAATTAATTACACTTAGACCCCTTGTAGTATGGAGCATGTAACACTTAAACCCTCTGAAGTTTAAAACTTTCACTTAGACCTCCTGGACCAGGGGCTTTGAATGTAATTAAAACACAATTATTTAGATACTTCAGGGGGTCTATATGAGAGTTTTAAATTTCAGCGGATCTAAGTGTTACTTGTCCCATACTACAGGAGGTCTGAGTGTAATTAACCCTAAATTTTTTCTCAAGCCCAAAATAATAATAAACACTTTCTTTCTTAGTTTCTTTTCCTTCTTTTTCCTTTAAACCAAACAGAGCATTATACGGTTCTCTTGAGAGAAATGAAGAAAATTCTTTTATATATTAGTTTAGATATTATTTGTTTCTTTGCCTGTTCCTCAATAAAAGGAAGCAGTCTGTGCACCCTCCGCTCATCTATGCTTAATTTATAGTATTCTAGAAGAGGAATTGCGCACCATGCACGTGTAGTACTGATCAGCTTGAACACATGCAATATATATATCCACATAAGATGAGAGATACGATCATAAGACTACTGGTTTTAGCAAAGTTCAGAAATACACACATACATATAGTAAACGAAAAATTACCGACGGTAAAGGTAGTTCCTTTACCGCTGCTTAGGTGGCACAATAAATTACTACACGTGATACCACTCAAAATGTAGTTAAGAAAATTTATTTATTTGTAACTTTAAATGAACGCCACTTATAATAAATTTATTGGACCATCTAATAGGCGGTGAAGGAACTCTCTTTATTGCCGATGAGAAATAAAGTTGTCGGGTATTAGAGTTACTCCCAATAGCTTTATTTCTCAATTTCGAGATTATCTTTTAAATTTTTTTATAATTTGTTTATTTTATATATAGTTTTGCCTCTTCTCTTCTGATTCAAATAGCTGGGTCCATCAACTGTAACTCAACTAGTAAATTATTCTATCTAATAGCAATAGTTCTTCGTAATAGATGTTACAGAATTTAGTATATAGTTTTCGTATAAACCTAGCTTATATATATAACTAAAGGCCTGTATAGGGTGATGGTAGAATTTTGGCTGGGATTTATCCCTATCATTTTTTTCTCAAAAATAAAGAATAATAATAATAATAATAATAATAATAAATCAGTTAAAAACTATTCCCACTACTGCGCAATATATATGAACCCAATTGCTCCGACTAGGGACACCCCCGTGCTCTACGAACACCAAGTAGTATCCCGGTGGAGCCAGAACCGCGTTCGCAGGAGCGACCACGCTCACCGTGTAATGGTTGCCCCGAAGGTGGCTCAGTCCCTCGATTGGCAGCACAAGCAACCCCCGGTGCATCGAGAACGAGTGCGTCGTGAACGAAGGGAACACCATCGTCACAGCCACTCCATCCTTCAACACATCCGAGCTCGACCACCCCTCGACCGCGAATCCAATGTCGAGCCTGGCTCCGTACCTGAACTCAGCCATGGGCTCGATCGGTGTGATGTGGGGCCGAGTGGATGAATTAAAGTAGGGAGGATAGAATGCCTCCACCCTCAGTTCGGTGGGAAACAGCGCCCCAGTGTACACATTTCTACTATTTGTGTTGCTCTCTGCGACGAACACTCGGCCATCTGGCATCAGATGGGCAACCGAGTGGTACATGCGAGGGATCGACGTAAGGGTCAATACGTCGAACACTCGTCTCTCGTTGCCAGTTATGCCACTCTTGTGCGGGACTGGAGACAGTACGGGGTCTCTTGCATGCGTCCAATCAGCAGAGCCACTCGATGCACCATTGATGATCAGCACGTCGCCAGTGGGCAGTATAACCATGTCGTCCATGATCCGAGCCACCGGCATCTCCTCCATCTGCCACTGTGGCGAGTTGTTGTCGGTGATGACCAGTCGTCCGCAGGAGTTGGACGCTGGCACGAAATTTGAATAGAACATAGCCTTTTGGTATGCATTAGGCACCGTCCCTCCACAGACCATGACTTCTGCTTTCGGGACCGTGTCGTTGGTTTTGAGCAGAATAGGGAGGAGGACAGAGGAGCCCGTACTCGGGTAGCTGCGTGCAATTCCCCCTGGTATGTCCGGAAACGCCCTGTCCCTGACCACTACATTTTTCACGTAGTCCAGAAGGATGCATGGCCTTGGTGTTGGCGAACACGAACAGGTTGCCGTCGGTCGACAGGTGAACAAATGGATACAAATTGTTCTCCCATCTATCCTTGGTCTCAAAAAGGAAAGACAAGTTATAAGCATTGTGAGGTTCCCACACCGACCACTTGGGAACAAACTCATAGTTGATCACTGACGACGGCCGCCAACCACAATAGCACGTCCGTCGGGCAGGATTTGATTCGTTGCATACCATCGCCAAACCACCAGCCCCCTCAGGTCCTCCACCCACTCGCAGCTCTCGCAGGGCGACAAGTACCGAACGGCACGATCGCCGGTCGTGTAACCTCCAGTCTGTATCAGGGTGCCGTTGGGTGACAATGCACCCGAGGAGCAGAACGTATCGCTGGCCACAGCAAGCGGCCGGACGCTGTGGTCCGCGAGGTTGAACTCGACCGCATGGGACGTGCAGTCGGGGGCGGCTGTGTAGTTTTTGCATATGCCGTTGGGGAGGGAGATGTTGGAGAGGCCGGCGTCAGTCCGATCGTAGGCGAAGATATTGTCATTGGGAAGGAGCTGCACGTGCATTGCCGAGATGCCAAAGTTATGCTTCAGTAGCTTCCATTCGCCGCCGCTTCCGACTAATTGCCGGCTCTCCGAGCAAGGAAACAAGAATTGAACAAGGATGATTGCTGTAGCTATCGCCACAACAGTCTTCATTTTTATTTATTTTTTTCTTTGTTTGAGATGTTTTGAGTATTATACGTGTTTATATAGAGTTAATAAGGTTGAAAATTTTGCTTAAATTTTTTTTTAAGCAAAAGGCCCATTACAGTGTCTCTGAATTAATGGGCCTTTAGAACTATCTTCTTATATCCCGGATAAAAGGCCCATTGCATAAGCCCAAATAAATTACCATTTAATTTCCCAGGAAATTCATTGGTCGTATTCGATTCTCCCTCTCGTGGCTCTCTTAAACCCTAGCTTGCTAATCAACTTCTTACTCCATGTTTTAGCTTCAAAATCTAGGCGAGAGAGGTAGAAGAAGGAGAAGAGAGGGCGAGCTCCCGATCCGATGGCCGACGACGGTTATAATTACATGGACTTGGGGTAAACTAAACCCTCTCCCATCTCTCTTCATCTACATTGAATTCATTTATTCGTTAATTTCTTTGATCCTTTGGTTGATTTAGGTTATAGAAGGCTGAGATGTTGATGATGATGATTGAGTATATATGTGAAGTCCGATTTGATCCTTGAAACAGGTTCTTGCTTTTATGTGAATTATGACTGTGAGGAAAAAAAAAAAAAAAAAAAAAAAAAAAAAAAAAAAAAATCAAATTTTGCATTATTTTGTGTGTTCAGTTTATATGAGGTTCTGATAGATATTGTCATTAAGTTGGAACTGATTTGAGGAAATGGATATTTGTGAGGAGAAAGTCAAAATTTTGTGGGCTAGAACTTGCAACAGAGTTAATCTTAGTATAATTTCTAGGTGTTTGCTTAAGGAAATTTGATTTTTTTGAGTCTAGATATTCCTTGACACATTCTTTTGAATCTTTTCATTCAATCGATTGGAGTTGATGGGTCTGGCGACCAATTCTTTATTTTATACTTGGGATTCTGCATTTAATTTTTACCTGTCAATATTCCCATGGCAAATGTGGATGGGAGGTCTTAGCTTCCACTATCCCCTCTTGTCTGAGAGAACCATTAGTGTGTAGCCTAATCCATATGCATGCATGTTTCTGTGCACTTATATAATTTTTTTTTTAAAATAACAAAGAAGCAAAGCAACCTTTTCAAGGTGCATTCGTCGTCAGGAGCAAATCTGAACATCTGACCATACATATAGATATACAATATACATACCGGCACATATTGGCACATTAGGTGAATTGTGCTCTGAAAGGTACATTTTTGGTGAAATCAGAGAACTATGAAAAGTAAACCAAAACTTTACATTGTCAACCTTTTAAAATTGGGGTATTTACTGGTTTGTCCCTCAAATCTTTATATATTATGATTTTGCCCCCCAAATCTTCATATTTAGAATTTGCCCCCCAAATCTCATAAGTTACAACAATTTTGCCCTCCTCTCTAACACAGTTAAATATTTGACCATTTTACCCCTCTTTTCCTCTTCTATTTTCCTCATCTCTTCTTCTTCTCTCTTCCTCCTCTCTTCTCCTTTTCTTTATTATTTCTCCTCTCTTCTTTCTCCTCTCTTCTTTCAGTATTTAACTGTGTTAGGGAAGAGAGGAGAAGAGAGAAGAAAGAGAGGAGAAAGAAGAGAGGAGAAATAATGAAGAAAGGAGAAGAGAGGAGGAAGAGAGAAGAAGAAGAGAGGAGGAAAATAAAAGAGAAAAAGAGGGGTAAAATGGTCAAATATTTAATTGTGTTAGGGAAAGTTAGAGATGGGGGCAAAATTGTTGTAACTTATGAGATTTGGGGGGCAAAATTCTAAATATGAAGATTTGGGGGGCAAAATCATAATATATAAAGATTTGAGGGACAAACCAGTAAATACCCCTTTAAAATTTTAATTTCTAAGTTGGAACAATTATATTAGAAGATGAGTTATGAAACAGCCAAATTCAAACTTGCCAAATGCTTGTGATAACGTGGACGTGCTTGGCTTAGTTAAACCCAACATTTCCATGGTACACCTTTTTGTATTTTTTGAAGCCGTCATGACTCACATAGTATTATTACTTCTTTTTTTTTGTTACAAAACTCTATCATGTTCCACACCTGTGGGCACATGTGGAGCAAGTGCCATTCTTTGAAAGTGTCTGGCAAGTAAACTTGATTCAGTTTTGAATTTTTCTTGCTTTTATTATATATTAAAATGAATGTTAATTTATCCTGTATGGAATATTTATATGTAAGCTGGACAATGTTTACCTATATCCGATATTGGGTTGTTAATAGTAGCTAAAACTAGAATCTTGGTTCTCTCATTTGTTTACTCTTTATCTTGGTTCTCTCATTTGTTTACTCTTTATCCATGGAACTGTTTATCATACTTAGTTCAAGCTATGTTTATCTTATTTATGTTTGGCACGTCTCTTAGCAAGAAAATTTGTTACAATCTTAATGTGTTTGTGATTTTTAGTTGTTGATGTCGCTCATTTACATTAAATATTTTTTTCCCCAACAGATGTGAAGATGTGTCACCGGAGCCAAAAATTGAGGTCTAAAATAGTGTGATTTTTATGTTAGTTACTCTCCCTTTTCCATTATAACAACTCCCTCTCTCCCCTTCATATCCATGTAACTAGCCCAGACAGACACACTCATGTAGATTCACATAGACTATATAGTCATGTACATAACATCTACACACACATAATTGAACTAGGGAACTACTGTTTACTTCTAGCACACACACACATACATACATAATATGTTTAAATATGCACATACATATACATACACATACACACCGGTATATAAAGTACACGTAACAACACACATTGGAACTAGAGAATTAATGTGAGTTGCTAATACACATACACACATAGTTACACCTAACAACGCACGTTGGAAATAGGGAAGGAGTTAAAAACCTTACTCAAGAAGAATTGCAGAAAGTTTCAATTTTAGAATCTGAGGGGAGTGAAGCGTTAAATAATTACAAATGCACTATTATGAAGCAGGTTAGGTCCTGTTTTGGAACGAAGTTTAGGAAAGTAGAGCAAGTTTTTCAATAGAGGTATATAGGTTATGCAAACTCCATGTTGCAGGTTTTTTGCTACAGTTATATAAACCTCAATATACAATGAATTTAGGTTTCAGATATGCTTTATAAATCTTCAAAGAGTCCTCAGGTTTTGAAAACAACTTAATCCTACCTCCAAAACTGCAAAAATGCAAATTGTAGGTTTACCTTTGTTAAATATGACTGTAGTGGGGGAGAAGTTGTTACATCTGCCCTTCTGATTCAGTGGCCGTAACACATTGAATCTCAGGACACACATGGAATCAAGCAGACATGCACATGTAATTGCAGCTGCAGTTCTATTTACATGCTATGCTACTTTCTTTTTTTTCAGTCATTATTGCCAACTGCTGCTGTGATTGCTGCTCAACTGGGTCAACAGTGGCTGCACCCTCATTGAGCAGCCGGAGGTGCAAGAATTAGCAGCATGCCATTAGAAGTCTTTTTGCACAAAGAAGTGCTAATTAGCCATGAAAACATCAACAAGAGCTGCAATGGAAACTTAACTGTTGTTTGATATGCAGATGCTATTATGTCAAACCTAACAAAGTTATTGCACTTTAATTCCAGCTAAAAAGCAATTGCTATCCTTAGGTTCTTCTCAAGTGGCTTTCATGTTGATGTGATGGCGCAGGAAGGAGCGGAGGAAAATCCAGATAATAACGAGGATTTTCCAGACGATATTGTAGGAGAAGTTAAAAGGGAAGGATCACAAACTTAGTGAGCAGCCACATAAAAACTTCGAAGTACATGACAAAGTACAAACGAGCAAGAATTTTGGGCACACGTGCACTCCAGATTAGGTATATTATTTCAACCTCTTTTCTTTGTTCTGAATTTCCCATTTTTCACTCCGCTATGTTTAACCTGGGTTATGTAGCATGAATGCTCCAGTAATGGTTGAGCTTGAAGGAGAAACTGATCCCCTCAAGGGAAATACTGTAGAGATTACTAATTTTCATTTTGAAGAAGGATATCTGATAAGCAAACCTAATAAGTGCATTTATTTTCATGGAAATCGTTATCTAGATTATGTCAATTAGAGGATATGTAGCTCACTAGAAGTTCCGGAAAAGAGGAAGAAAATAAAAAGTAATTTCTAAAATGAAATTTTAGGAAGAGTTCTTGTTGGATCTCTAGTGTTTTGTATGTCAGTTTTTGGAAGAAGGATGAGCACAAGGAAGTAGTGGTAGTATTATTTTATTGGATAGTGTCACGTAATAAATTAGTGAAGGACTTTTTTTTGTAAAAGTCCAAATGTTATTATAATAAAAGGAGAATTATCCATCTATTACACTCGGTTCTCAATTTATCTCTAATCCTAAAACTCTAATCTTGTATTTGAGCTATTCTCACACCTTAATCATCTTCTTCCTCTCAAATCCATGTCCACCCAACGTCAACTCTTAAATCTCCTTATTCCTTGGTTTCTACTTTATGTATTAACTTTTAACTAAAACCTTCAATTTAGACAAATATTTGAACCCTTAACTATATTTCTTTAATCAAAATTTTGTCAAATTTGAATAGGATATCCAATAAAACATCTGCCTTTTTAAGTCTAATTTTTTTTTTAATAACATTTTAAAATTGCAAAACATTTGTACAGAATGATTAATAATATTTACTAATTTTATATGACCCCACTACTTTTATATTCTTTTTATTTTTTTAACATGCATTAATAGAGAAGTGAACCATTGATTTAAGTAGAGGGTTACACAGCTATTTGGAGTTAGAAGAATATTCTGATTTTTGGGTGGCTATTAATGTGAGGGTGTAACAACCCTCCATTTTTTTTATAGTAATAAAAGATTAAATAAACAAACAAAATGATAAATATGACTCTTTATTTTTAAACATTTCATCAACTCTCAAACTTTTCATATTCTCAACTCATTACTCATTCGTTTCTCTAACTCCTATTATTTCATCTTCTCCATGAATTATCTACATTAAATATCCAATTTAATTTTCTTAACTCTCTAAATTTTATAACTCTTCAAACCTTTTAGATTCTATAACTCTCTAAACTTTTCACATTCTGTAACTCCTAAATAACTCTTCAAACCTTTTAGATTTTATAACTCTCTAAACCCTTCACATTCTGTAACTCCTAAATCCAATCCTATATAAACCCCTAACTCAAAACACATTCCACTCATTCTAAAAATCATTCTCTAACATTCTAATCTTTCTCATCTCGCTCGAGCCACCTTCAAAACACCGCAGGAGTCACCACCAAAGCTGCCACCACTACACCGGAGAAGGGTATTTCCTTCCATCTCTTTCCATATTTTATGTTCTTACATTTTGACAAGAGATTAGATATTATATTTCTTTTTCTTCTTGAATTAAATTATTTTAAATGAATCATAGGTTAGTTTCTCTACTACTCAATAATCCTAATAATCTAAAAAAAACATCCATTATCTTATAAACCCAATAAAATGAAGCCAAACATATTTCCTAATTTCAGACCCGCTTAGTACTAAAATCAATTTTTGAGTATGTTATAAATATTAGAAAAATCCCTAAAAATCATCTAAATCCATGTTAATATGTTTTTAATATTCTTAGAATATTTTTAATGTGTAGATTACTCCATTGAGCGACATCGAGACACAAAATCCAGGTGAGTTTTTTTTGGACTCACTAAACATGCTAATTTTTCTTATAGAAATATTACTTCAATTATATCATCTAAATTTGTGATTACAAATACTATTTCTTTATATTGTTAGAATTTAATTTGGAGAAGCTAAATGTGTTATTACAAGTGCAATCATTGACATATCTGTTATTTCTTTATGATGTTAGAAATTAAATGATTACTTGTTAAATTACAGCATGTAATTAGGTTTTTAATAAATCATGAAAAATGCTATAATCGTGGAAACATACTGTTTGTAATATCATTCTATATCGGTGTCTAGAAAAGTTTTGTATACTGGTTCTCTAATTAAGGAACGTGCAACGCACGGAAAACCTCCCAGCATTCATACACTGGCCTGGCCGATATCTGTATGATATCTCAAATCAGTAAATTCTTGATATAACCAATTGTGATTTATTGAATAAAATATAAAACGGATTCTATAAATTATGTTGTTAACAAATTAACAAAATCTAATTGAAATATTGTACCCGAAATTCAATATACAAGTTATGAAAACCAGAATTTAGACATGCATGTACTATACTTAAATGACACTGGGTTGGGGGAGAAACTAAGTGATGGAAATATACTCTGTTTCGGTTGTAAACTTGTTAAGTTGTACAACTGAATATTTCGCACATCATGGGTGCGTGATGATTTGCTGGATCATACCTGACTATAATTCCTGTTTGCCTGATGGCAGGTCCGACTCAGCACCGGACAATCCTGTGACCATTTCCTGGATCTGTACAGGAAACAATCGAAACAGTTGTATCCCATCAGTTAGTTTTTCCAATTACATGATATTTTAGACAAAAATACCCCTGTTATAGAATTGACTTTACTAAAATGACATTAAGATAACCTAAATCAATTGACATCATTATTACAGACATCTCATTCTATATTTTCTAAAACTTGTGTTATTATTATGTTTGGATATAACTGCTATATTTCAAATTCTTTCTGCGTTTTTATTTTGGTCGCAATCTGACGACCTGGGTATGCATGCCCAGATTTACCAATAGACACGCCAAAACTGACGCAGGATCTGGTGTATTTTAAACATCATATTGAAGCTCCATAACGGATTAGAGATTCCCTTATTTCTTTTGTTTAATTTTATTATATTTTGTTTCAATTGTATCTAAATTTCATTCCAATAAATGAAAAGTCAAGTTTTTGTTGAATTTTTCTATCGTAATTACTGAGTATTATTGTGACAAATTTATTAAAGCTTTAGCATATTCAAACTGAATATGTTGCCGGTACCTATTACACGTACTCGTATACCGTATATCGGGAGCGGGGCGTGACATGTATTTTAGTGGTATCAGAGCCCAGGTTTCTCAAATCAGTTCATGTGACTTGAATTGATTTGGATCCTGATATTAAAATTTTGCTACGCTTATATAATAATACTCTTTGAAATATCTGAATTACATTCCTTCAACTCTTTCGCATTTCGTATATTGATTTTAATCAGTGATCCATTTATTTTGATCCATATCCGAATTCTTTAGTCCCTGAAAATTTACATCCTAAATAAGATTTAAATAATAATCCTTTGATATCTAATCTTATCTCAAAATTATAACTTTTATAACCCTCTATTTATTCAAATTCCCTCCCAAGCTTGAGAAGATTTGCCTTATCCATAGATCAAGCTTGAGCTCAACAAGTATGGTGAGAAGTTGTCCAAATGATAAGAATATATAAAATATTTCCTTAATTTGTTTTATTTAATTTCGAGGACGAAATTATTTTTTTCAACGGGGGTAGAATGTAACAACCCTCCATTTTTTTTATAGTAATAAAAGATTAAATAAACAAACAAAATGATAAATATGACTCTTTATTTTTAAACATTTCATCAACTCTCAAACTTTTCATATTCTCAACTCATTACTCATTCATTTCTCTAACTCCTATTATTTCATCTTCTCCATGAATTATCTACATTAAATATCCAATTTAATTTTCTTAACTCTCTAAATTCTATAACTCCTCAAACCTTTTAGATTCTATAACTCTCTAAACTTTTCACATTTTTTAACTCCTAAATAACTCTTCAAATCTTTTAGATTTTATAACTCTCTAAACCCTTCACATTCTGTAACTCCTAAATCCAATCATATATAAACCCCTAACTCAAAACACATTCCACTCATTCTAAAAATCATTCTCTAACATTCTAATCTCTCTCATCTCGCCCGAGCCACCTTCAAAACACCGCAGGAGTCACCACCAGAGCTGCCACCACTTCACCGGAGAAGGGTATTTCCTTCCATCTCTTTCCATATTTTATGTTCTTACATTTTGACAAGAGATTAGATATTATATTTCTTTTTCTTCTTGAATTAAATTATTTTAAATGAATCATAGGTTAGTTTCTCTACTACTCAATAATCCTAATAATCTAAAAAAAACATCCATTATCTTATAAACCCAATAAAATGAAGCCAAACATATTTCCTAATTTCAGACCCGCTTAGTACTAAAATCAATTTTTGAGTATGTTATAAATATTAGAAAAATCCCTAAAAATCATCTAAATCCATGTTAATATGTTTTTAATATTCTTAAAATATTTTTAATGTGTAGATTACTCCATTGAGCGACATCGAGACACAAAATCCAGGTGAGTTCTTTTTGGACTCACTAAACATGCTAATTTTTCTTATAGAAATATTACTTCAATTATATCATCTAAATTTGTGATTACAAATACTATTTCTTTATATTGTTAGAATTTAATTTGGAGAAGCTAAATGTGTTATTACAAGTGCAATCATTGACATATCTGTTATTTTTTTATGATGTTAGAAATTAAATGATTACTTGTTAAATTACAGCATGTAGTTAGGTTTTTAATAAATCATGAAAAAGGCTATAATCGTGGAAACATACTGTTTGTGATATCATTCTATATCGGTGTCTAGAAAAGTTTTGTATGCTGGTTCTCTAATTAAGGAACGTACAACGCACGAAAAACCTCCCAGCATTCATACACTGGCATGGCCGATATCTGTATGATATCTCAAATCAGTAAATCCTTGATATAACCAATTGTGATTTATTGAATAAAATATAAAACGGATTCTATAAATTATGTTGTTAACAAATTAACAAAATCTAATTGAAATATTGTACCCGAAATTCAATATACAAGTTATGAAAACCAGAATTTAGACATGCATGTACTATACTTAAATGACACTGGGTTGGGGGAGAAACTAAGTGATGGAAATATACTCTGTTTCGGTTGTAAACTTGTTAAGTTGTACAACTAAATATTTCGCACACCATGTGTGCGTGATGATTTGCTGGATCATACCTGACTATAATTCCTGTTTGCCTGACGGCAGGTCCGACTCAGCACCGGACAATCCTGTGACCATTTCCTGGATCTGTACAGGAAACAATCGAAACAGTTGTATCCCATCAGTTAGTTTTTCCAATTACATGACATCTTAGACAAAAATACCCCTGTTATAGAATTGACTTTACTAAAATGATATTAAGATAATCTAAGTCAATTGACATCATTATTACAGATATCTCATTCTATATTTTCTAAAACTTGTGTTATTATTATGTTTGGATATAACTGCTATATTTCATATTCTTTCTGCGTTTTTATTTTGGTCACAATCTGACGACCTGGGTATGCATGCCCAGATTTACCAATGGACACGCCAAAACTGACGCAGGATCTGGTGTATTTTAAACATCATATTGAAGCTCTATAACGGATTAGAGATTCCCTTCTTTCTTTTGTTTAATTTTATTATATTTTGTTTCAATTGTATCTAAATTTCATTCAAATAAATGAAAAGTCAAGATTTTGTTGAATTTTTCTATCGTAATTACTGAGTATTATTGTGGCAAATTTATTAAGGTTTTAGCATATTCAAACTGAATATGTTGCCGGTATCTGTTACACGTGCTCGTATACTGTATATCGGGAGCGGGGCGTGACAGAGGGACTCAACAAGTAGCCTGCACATTGCGAGAGACGTACTTGTATTAAAGTTATCTATTTTTACGGGACAAATATAAAAAGTACCTGATGATTATATTTTTCTGGACAGATTTTTCTTGGAGCCTACTGATAATTGTTTTATGGTTGTTATTATTTTCATCATGTTGCTTAATTTATCATTAACAGCGTATAAAATTACATTATGCGTCAACTTTTCTTAAGTCAGTTATATGTATGTCTAGTTTGAGGTAATTTATAATGGAAATCACTAGGAGAATACTTTGCAATTATCTCGGTCTCACAGATATGTATACGAGATTGGTTACATGGATAAGCAAAATCCCTAAGAAAATAACTGAGGCAGTATTATATTATGAACAATTATAATCGTTATAGTTTAAGTTATTCTAGCTACATAGGTTTAAGAATGCAATGATAAACTTATTAATGTGTTCCATTCATGTCAAAGCGTACCTGAAAGAAAAAATATAGCATGTATCTGCACACTATTTTAGAACTACATGCTCACATCAATAATAGGACAAGAATCCATGGAGGATCATGGGTATATTTAGGTGGTGATGCTTGATATTTCTTCTCATCTCTTGTATTAGCAGTTTACAGTGTTGATATCCCACCTCCCCTTATATGGTTTACTGTATCTCAATTATCAAGACATTTGAGCAGGACTTGTGTGTTTTACAAGCGTGATAACCATTTGGTGCATATCCCATGTAACTGACACACTTCTTGTCCAATGTTAGATTACAATGAAGGAGCTGCGTGTGCGCAAATACCTTTTCACTGTCCGCTGTTATTTGCCTGATGGAAGGTATTTGCCGTAGTCATACTATTCTTCCTTTCTTTTATTTTCTTTCCCAGAAGATTAACCTGAAATATTAACCTGTCAACATGATGAGGACTGGCGAATTGATGAGTTGATTGTCGAGGACTATGGGAAGAGGCAAATCGGTAGGGATTGAGGTTCAAGTATATGGACTGGACTGAGAATCAACATGTGTGTGTGTGTGTGTGTTATGGAAACTGAGGAATCTCCTGTCATTTAGAGCCTTCTACTGCGGTACTGATCACTTGTTGCCTTTTGCATTATTGATGCTTTGCCCTCTGCTGTCGCCGTGGTCACCGCATAACTTATACACGCATCAAGGCTGATGGCGGCCTTGATTTATCAAGGCTTTGAGCTGTGGACTGGGAATATTATGAGTCATCATAAGGTACGGATTTTTACAACTTTGTATGATATTTGCCATGCCAAATTAGCAATGACAACGTCTGCCCCATTTGCAAGTGCACTTGCGACACTCTCGTTGGATTGTTAAAAGGAAAAATTGTTTAGCTGAAAGGATGGAAATTAGGTATCATTGCTGGACCTACCATGCAGTGAAACTGCCTTTACATTTGCTGCTTCGAGTGATGAATGCAACAAGCTCATTAACAAGTTTCAACCCCCAACAGTGTATGAAAGACAGTTTCTTTGCATTTAGGACCAGGCCTAGGCAGTGAGCACCAAAGCCTAATAACTCCTCTCTAAATACGATTCTTATCCGCTATGTCTCTCAATTCTCATCTGCTATGTGTTTTTTTTCTTCTCTCTCTTTTTTAATTGTTTATTATTTAAAAGCTTTACCTCCAAATATTTTTCTTTACAAAGATTAAGTCTCATCATTTTCCTAATAGCTCCAACTCCAGCCCAAAATCTAGACTCGCTGGTCGAGTGAAATTGACTGACACTTCACAGCTTTACATGGCATATGCAGATCACAAATTGAATTAGCATAGCAAACCTGAAACAGGAATGAATAACGGATGTGTTTTTGACCTGCTTAATATAAATTTTTGAATTGAAAATAAAAATTTTATTTCTCTAATTTAAAATTTTGTATAGAACGAATTAAAATTTGATCTGTAGATGCATTTATTACCATTTCTAATATAGGATAAGGTTGAATGGCCAGCCAGCCGAGCACACCAACAGTTCAGGATCCGAATCAGGTTACTCAACTCAGCCTTGACCCATACCCCAGTCTACCTCTTGCACCCTAAGTTCAGGCGAGCCTTGGACACCTCAACCTCTTGAGTATAGACGGCAAACTGACATGTTTTCTGGCAGGTAGGAAATAAACATTTCCACCAAACCAAGTCAAACTAGACGAGCTACTAATTTGTCATAGACACGTCGAGAACCCAAACAAAACTAACTTCTTCTAGTTTCAATTTGTTCCCACTCAAACAGTCCATGGCACTTCTATATCCACGACTGATTCAACGTTAATCGCCATCGCATAAGTTTCTTCCCATTAAGAAGGACAAAGTTCCATAAAAAATAAGAGAAAATATCTTGAGTGAGAGAGAGAGAGAGAGAGAGAGAGAGAGAGAGAGAGAGAGAGAGGATAAATTGTTCTAGAAAAGTGCATTTAACTCCGAGGCGAGACACGTATAAAGCCGAGAGTCAAATTGAACATATGTCAAAATGAAATTAAATTAGAAATAAAAAATATTGCAACATCACCGCAATAAAATTAACAATTAATGAATCAACAGTCACCGGATAAGGATGGAATCAACCAAAGCTAAAAATTGAGAGATTCACACCCCAGAGCCGACACCCTCAATCGCCTCCGATGAGGCGATGGGGACATGAGTAAGGCCCGCTCGACAACACAGCTAGGGCCCCCAGCCCATAGACCCCCAAGACGTGTACCTGGCCCAAAGACCAGACAACGTATCCAACAATCCCACGCTTCGCCGACCTCACCCACACATCAGGTGGACACGTCCCTCTACGCAAAGGACACATGTAGCTGTCTCATTGGCCCACCCGCCACCTCATCCCCCAAAGTTCTCCGATCTCGCCCACCCCATCCCCATTTTTCTAACACTAAACTAGTCATTCTCTAGGGTTTTAGAGAGACGGGCCCTTTTGTCGTTACTTGACAGTTCACTAACGTGTGGCTGAATCAGGACCCAGGAAAGTTCGGTGCACCGCCGTGGCACTTCCCTCTTCTACCGACTTCCTTCCTTGGGACCTTGCAGGAGCCAACCCAGATCCATCCCATGTCTTCAACATATTTATAAGCGATGGGTATCGATATCTATATAGTATCAGAATCGAAAATATCAGGTGTCTTCGGTTTTCATCGGAACAAAAGAGAAGGAGAAGGTGATTAGTTGCTTAAGTTCACAGAGGGAGGCGAATACCCGCAAACTACAAGCAAGGTGTAGAGGAAGTTTAGTCTCGCATGAGGACAAAAGACTTGGTGCCAGCTGGAAGGGTGGGAGAGAGAAAAAGGGGGGTAGAGAGAGAGAGAGAGAGGAGATAGCGAAGCAAAGTCTCAAGCAACAAGCAACAAATTAAGCCACAAGCTTGTTTGCTAATCGAGAGATATCAGGAAACTAAGTCCCCCACGATAACTGCTGTCATTGGTTGCCCCGTCCCCTTCAACCTTACAACCAACACCTCACCACAAGCGTATAGTGCAGCTGCTCTCTCCCTCCTCTCCTTCTCGGAAACAAAACAGTCTGTATCTTCTCCTCTGGAGTTGGTGTGCAAAAAATTTCAGAAAACTCAGCGTGCGGCCGCAATTCCGAAAGAATCCAGCTTTCTTCCGACCAAAAAACAAAAAATGGTGGAGAGCGAAGATTACTCGCGCGCGGATGAAGGAGACAGCTACATCTGGATGGATGCGATATCGAGCAACAAGGGCGACAAGAAGAGGCGGTTCAGCGAGGAGCAGGTGAAGTCGCTGGAGCTCATGTTCGAGACTCAGACGAAGCTGGAACCGAGGAAGAAGCTGCAGCTCGCCAAGGACCTCGGCCTGCACCCGAGGCAGGTCGCAATATGGTTCCAGAACAAGCGGGCTAGGTGGAAGTCGAAGCAGCTGGAGAGGGAGTACAATGTGTTGAGAGCCGATTACGACGCGCTGCTCTCCAGTTTCGAGTCGCTGAAGAACGAGAAGCAACTGCTCGCTAAACAGGTAAGCACATAATACATTCGCTCAAAAGCTTTCCAAATTCAAATTCACATGCGTGATAGAAACTTCAGTAGAAGAACGCTTTGATTTTTCCGTGCAGTTGCAAAAGCTAGCCGAGCTGCTGGATAAGCCAACGGAGGAAAGAGGGAAAGGGAGCGACTGCAGCAACAGGGATGATCATCAAATTAGGCCCAACTTGCTGCTGACGGACAGAACAGATACGAGGCCGATGAGTTCGGATGAGGAAGAGAATCAGTACAGGAGATGCAGCGACAAGGAGAAGGAGGATTTCTTCAGCGAACCGCCCGTCGGAGGAGGAGGAGGAGGAGGAGGCTCGCCAGTCCCGTCGGAGCAGCAGCAGGAGCAGTTTTGTTTTCACCAGCCCAGTTGGCCGCCGGATCAGTCGTGTCCCACTTCGCAGTGGTGGGATTTTTGGCCAACGAATGAATAGCTTGGGGGTGTTATCAGATCAAATGGAAAAAAGAATAAAAAAAATCCAGCAAACCGCGATGGAGAGTGAAGAGATGATGATGATCTTTATGCTGTGGTTCAGACAGCATAAATCCAGGGAACTTATGTACATAGTTCTTCCGATTGCCTAGCATCTGCGTGAGAGCTACTAGCAGCAGCAGTAGTAGTAGTCCATTGTCCTGTAATCAAAATAAAGAATCAGTAGCTTTGTAAATAGAATAGCTCGCATGAGCTGAGAATGCAAATAACCTCGAGAAAAAAATAAAATAAAATAAAAATAGAGTCGAAAATGGATGTTACCATATTGGATACAACATGAAAAGATCAGGAGGAAAGAGACCGAGAGAATGAAAGTGACTAGCATCCTTTGCACTCACCATCCCTGGCACAACACGCTAATGGTGGAATTAAGCATTTGCATCAGCAAAACTCATAAAAAACATGGGTACTAGCAAAAACTAACAAGCACACAAGTGTTTTGAGCACGCTAGTTTATTTTGAATTTCATCTGAATCATGAAATCCATAATTTCAGTGGGACGCTGGTAAGATTTCTAGGAATCTCTCAAGAGTATTAGTAAGCCTGGTGACGATCCGATGGAAGCATGAATCAAAAACTCTACAGCCGGAAAATCAAGATTGGATATGAGAGAAACTATTATGCCAAACTAGAATTTACCGAATCTACCACCCGCATACAAAAACCAAGGAACCCCCCAGTTATATATATATACATATGTTCTCCTACCTGTGAACTCTCACAATAAGTAATCTGATATCCATGACCCTCGACTGGTCACAGATTCCACATGAGGTGCTAGGCCATCTCAAGAATGACCTGAACTTACATATAATGATTATTTATCACAGATCGAACCAAATTACCTCAAGGTTGTATGCTATTTCTTGGTTCCATGAACTTAAAACTGGATGACCAGCTAAGATATGTCTACATACCTTGTCAGTTGGCCATTATAGGTCATGGCATTGCTCTCACTTCTTCAAGTTGCAATCCACGGGCGACTTGGTATAATTCACTGCAGATCAACATCGAGTTAATAGCTGACAGTTAGCCTTGGTCAATTCCTTTTTAAGGCATTGATGGTGAAAGGCAGGCTCAAACAGGAATGGGTAGCAACTAGAAAGTATCTGGGCATTGAATAAAGAATTTACCAGAAACTGGATCAACCTCCTAGTTACTCCAGCTCTCTCATATGAGAATGGTGAGGTTGTGATGACAATTTTTTTTTTTATTATTGATCTTCACTTAGTACTTGAAGACATTCTCCCTATTATAACTATTTAATAGTTTCATTTTTCTCAACCTCCTTCCTAATCTTTACATTTTTCTTGTTTGTGAAGTTTCTTATCATGGCATTATAATAACTTTGAGCTCTTGTTTTTTAAATTATGCTTTTTGCATATAAACTTTTAACATTTTATGAGTTTTTTAAAATTGTTGAGAATTTCCTATGCTAATAAAGATAGAAATATGTTTACAAAACAACATAACTCCACATAGTACATTTATGCGGCATATAAACCTTCTGCAGAGTATAAACTATTTATGCATTGTATGTTCTCCGACCAAACACAATGAAAATGTATTTTACAACATTGATCATGATCAAAGATATCCCACGCAATTCGAAGGATCTTCATGCTCCAACCACCACAATCAAAAGTCAAATATAGAACCTCACAAAGAATATGTAATAGACACCATCAATATAAAATATCAACCTAAAAGATATGTCATGACCACAGTTTACTGGGAATATCACAGCTAGGTTTCCCCTTATCCAGAGACCAAGCAAATCAATCAACTTGGTTTCAGGTATCTCACAGAAAATGAGGACCAGCAATTCTGTAAAGCAACAAAAAGAATGTCCGCCAACTAAAACTGTGAGAGTGAAAGCAAAGGTAAACTGTTAGCATAATGTAAAAGTTTGGCTTGGCATTGATCGTTCATGAAGTTTTCCCTTGTAGCTTATATTTGGCTCAACTGAGAGTGTAATCGATTAATACAACCGATTCCAACCCAACAATCTTACCCCCCAATCAATACGAAAAAGCTCCCACTTAAAATTGCATTAGGATTGGTGAGTCCCGACCTGAAGTTTGGTTGGGTCATGGATGACCCACAACCTGATCCGATCTGCCTGATTTGCTTATTAATTTATCACATCTGCCTGATCTGCTTATTAATTTATCACATCGCTGTCTATGGATATATTTAGTATTAGAAATACCAAATAGTCTATACCCATCAAAATCTTTCCCTTGCCATAGCAAACGCTGCCCTACTGCCTAAAGTGACTGTTCTACTGACTACTGCATCTACTTCAGTATAGTGCCTTCCAGAGCCAGCTTACTGTCTATGAGATTTGAAACACATTATCCAGATTACACGCAAGGAGTGGAAGCATCTCATAGAGTGCTTGATTCTGTTTATTCATTGTAGATTCTTATATAATCTGTATCTCTTAGTTTACCTATAAATGCATCAATCTCTCAAGTAAATCCAGTACTCTGTTATTGCAAGCACTAGTTATTTGCGCCATACTCATTAACGACGTTGCACTAATACAAGTATGAGTGATAGACACAGTATGATTGACATGTGTGGATACAACAAATATTAAAATTTTAGGATACAAATATGTTGTGGTTAGAACAATAACAATTTATGTGAATCCTTATGTTAGTAATATGAATTTTCAACAGAGTCAGAGAAACATTACTCAACTGTTTTAAAACACTTTAAAGTAGTTTACATCTATAATCACCTTAACAATTATAATTTAATATTAAGACAGTCGATACATAATATGCATGTATCTAGAAATCAAATTAAAATTGGAAACCAACTTCAGGCCAGAGGGTGCAACTTGGGTTGGGCTAAACCCCAACATGTTCAAACTTACCTGTGGATGGGATAAGGTTGGGTTGAAGTATTTAGAATTTGGACCGTATTTGAGAAAAGCCAACCTGATTTAAAATTAGGTTGGGTTAGGGAACCCAAACTAACTCTGACCCCAACCAATCCAACAAGGACCCAACATGAACCCATTCTATCTTACGATCTATACTGTGTGCCTATTATTAGTGTTTTTGTTTAATAAATTTGAGTGTTTGGTTTTCGTTATCGTTGTCAATGAGCTACTCTTAGGTTGTGACATTAATGTTTATCCTAATATTATAAATAATTTTTTTTTAGAAGACTCTTTCTATTTTATTTTTTCATGACACAAGTCAGTCGGTGGGAGATCTGTGTGTTTAATCTTAGGTTGGATATTTCATAAAGTGAGTCTGGTTTTTTTTTCTTCTTCTTCTTCTTCCTTCTTCTACTTCTTCTTCTTCTTCTTTCTTTCTTATAATAAGGCCACAGAGCAGTGTAAACGGCTTGAATCCCATATCTCTTGCCCAGTGCTAAGAGGTTTCACTACCGTGTCATAGAGACACCTGTGGACATATTGGATTGGATTATAATGGGAGATTTTAGAGCTTCTATTGGGCTAGGGTTGACCCTTAACCCAACCAGCACAATTTGCAACTAGTTATTGCAATAGAACTAGGATACTTAATCAAAATCTGCATATGTAAAAATAGTGCCTGCCATATATCTGAGTATCAAAGTATCAGATATGATCAGATTAGAGATCCATGACTGAAGTTTCATTGCAACATAATTCGCCAAAAACATTATGTTAAATCTCAACCAAAATATTATTCTGCATAAAGATCTACATTGGCCATTTATCACTACAAGAAATAAATGAACTGGTCATGTTGGTACCATACAGGATCAGGAACAGATGGTAGAGATTAAGTCAAACATTAAAATTTCCTATACGTGGTCTGTGGTCAAGAATGCAACCATTGTGTGCCTCAGGCCCCAGGAATATGAACCTTTCTCGAGTTCTGAATATGTAATACGTGCAGCAATCATAACTTTTTGCACAGAAATTTAAAAAAAATGTGACAGCAATTTGAAAGAAATCTAATTTTTAATTACTTTAGAAAGTGCATATATGTATATCAACCAATCAATTTTGATTACTATCCTCAAGAACATTCCATGAAAATAAGCTCACACATAATTACATACAAGAGTTAATTACATCCTATAGAGTGCACATGATTCACAAAAAACTTCATCAAAGATAATAAATGAACAGTAAATCATCAAAGTTAACACAAAAAAAGTTTTTTAGAAATTAAGAAAAAAAGGGAAGCATAACTAACTCCTTCGTCAATGCTCCATCTTCACTTTTAGATCTCCATCTTCACTTTTAGATCTCCATTGGGTAAAGAACTTTGCCCCTGTGCCAGTCGTTTTGATTCCTACATGCAATCAGGGAACAAGATTAAGTAGCACAGAGTGAATCCGACAAGAAAATAGTGCAAGTGGAAAACTGCACTCTAATTTTGATACAATCTTTTTACACATAAGTGCACACACATGTGCTTCTTATTTTAGGTCTTTGATTTTTTTATGAAATTACTATATTTCTACCTTCTCATAGCATGTCCTCTTTGCATGGATTTAACCCGACCAGACACCAAATGAACCTAAATTGTAACTTTTAAAGGGTGGGTTGGGTTAGGATGGTTGCTAATATTTACCAACCTAAGGACAGGACAGTTAGAAATTTTAGCAGCTTGGATTGGGCCCATGGTTATGATGCACCACCAACTACAAGAACACAAAACCTTCATCCAAAATATTTGGAGCACCTACATGAATCCTTTTTCCCCATTCAATTCTGCCGAGGGACCAATCTCCTCTGTTAAATTAACAACTATTGAATCACTACAGCTCTCTCAATGGTTCTTGTAGCTCCATTGGCCGTAATATTGTATTACATATTCCACAACCAATCCAAAATTCTCAATGATTTGTTCCTCTTATCTTGAACTAAAGTCATGTCTAGCATCTTATGAATGCATTTCGACATCCTCTTTTAATGTATTGTCACTCATACATTTTCCTGTCACTCTACTCATTGTCCGCAGATATTGTTTCTAAATTCCCCAAAGTTCGAACCCATATATGATTGTGTAATACTTTAAAAGCACTTCTCAGTTTTAAATTTTAAGCATCCCATTTTGACTCTAAGAACAACATCCTCCTGAAACTCATCTTCCCATATAGGAGGACAATATACTCTACCTAACCAAAAGTTAGAACAAATTAACCACTTTCCTCATTGCATTAATCCTATGCCTCAAAAGATTAACTATTAGTAGACATAAATTCCTCAATTTATTCTTATGTCAAAATCCTAGAGACCAACATCCAAGTTGACACCCCCACCCCCACCCCCCCACCCCCCAGCTCTCTCTTTTTTTCTTTTCTCAAAAAAAAAAAGGAAGTCATAGATAAAATCGTTCTTTAAGATGTTATTAAGTGATTAAAGTTCCCGAAAGAGGATCTTTCAATCCTTCTTTTTTTTTAAGTCAAGGATCTTTCAATCTTTGGGGTAAAAAAAATTGAAAAAGAAGTTTTCCATGTTTACTTGTTGAAGACATATTAGATCAATCTCCTCTCCAATTATGTCAATCATGAAACACTTACCTAAAAGTTATTTAACTCAAAGTTTAAAATCTGGGAATCACGTTGACCTTACCATTCATCATATAGGCAATACCTGATGTATATGTACTATACTGCAATATCAGCAATATTTGTAATACCAGTACTAATATTATAGGGTCAATACCTTTTCAGATACATCAAAATCCGATAAAGTATTCATGATATTCATGATACATATAAGTATCGGTTAATATTTAAAACCTCATTTTCAAATTGGTTTCTCACCAACATTAATTTCCTAGGAAAAGAATAACTAGGCACCCTCTGTGAGAATGGAATATGCAATCCACACTTCTGAAAGCTGGGAATGTCAACTAGTATGTACACTCCTCAACAAGGACATCAACAGAAGTTGAACCACGAAAAATATTGACAATGCTCTTTCAACCTTAAGTAAAGATGAAAGAATAAGAAGGAAGCACTAGATATGATCATGATTCAACGTTTTAAACCAAAATTTATACAAAAAAATCAAACGAGAGAAGTATGAAGATCTGTATTAAAACGGTCTTTGATTGGTAGTAGTTACAAAATGAAATGCTCATCTGCAGCAGTATTTTTAACATACTTATGCTTCACTAGTTACAATGTTAATCTTTTATGCATTAGCATGCAAAGCAACCATGCATGTATTATGATAAACAAAATTGTTATGGGAATATATTTCCCAAATCATAATCATCAAAGAATTCAAAAGACATGGAATGGATAGAAAAGGCATTCTTGCTAACTTACAGCAGCCGAATTTGCTCGTATCTCTCTATAAGCTTCCACTTCATCAGGAAATGTTTGCTCCAGCTCCTCCAAAAGGTGTTTACGCAGACTCTAACATAGAAATCAAATTTTTTATCAAACTCTACATGAATTTGTGCACTACTATGCCCTAAAATTCTTTAAAAAAAATAAATAAATAAACAGAGATAAAAACAACCTTAAAAGCATCAGTCTTCCCTTTGGTAATCTGGTTCTTGGCAACACAGCTATTAAACACATCCTTGGTGAACTCGTCAGGATTCTTCCCATCATCAATCAAACTATTAATAATAATTTTTTTTAAAAAATCACAACTTTTAAATTAAAGGAGGGAATCCAATTAACAAGTCAATCAAATGAGAGAGAGACTAACTCACTTGACCACTTCCATGGGGATCTGAAAGCTGCAACCCTCGGAAAGCTTCTGCAGCGTGTCGAGCTCCACCACCAGATTATTCCTACAACCAATTTAAAAGATTTCAACAACCCAAGAAATTACCACCAAAAAATTTCAAAAAAAAAAAAAAATTTGAAAAAATTGGCGAGGGTTACACGTTTTCAAGGAGGCTGCGTTGGGAGCCGAGGTTGAAGGAGGAGAGGGTGAGGTTGAGAACGTGGAGTTGCTGTAGGGTTCTGTCGATGGATTTGATCACCTGGCCCAGGTTCTGCTTCTGCTCGTCGCCCGCCAACGAATCCGACGGGGTGGAGGCCGACGGAGTCGGAGTGTTACCGGCGGAAGGCGTCGATATGCCGCCGTTTCCTGCGGCCGCCGCCGGTGGCTGCGCAAGAGAGGGATCCATTTGCGGGCAATTTGGGACTTTTTTTCGTCTTGCCGTTCGACCAGATGGATTCCTCGCTTCCCACAAGCAGACATAATCCGGCCCAATTAACATTTATCAAATTGGCCTGATCCAACATCCTTTTACGCAATTGGGCTTACTCAGGCCCAATCCAAGGTTTCCTATGTATTATTAAAAGCCCACTGACTACAATTTTACATACTTCTAACTTTTTTCATATTTTCTACTAAAATAAACAAACTCTTGATAACAAGCTCATATATTTTTTTAAACTAATTAAATTGGGAGAGCTTTATGATAAGATTAAGAATTTGAATCCCCCTACTTCCCCGAAAAAATAAAATAAAATATCATGACTTGGAAAAACATCAGTATAATTTGTCCACGTCAATGACGCCACTGTTTACTTTTGTTACTATTATTATTTATTTGGGGAGAAAATTATAATTTAAGTAATCTTATTAGTTTTCAAAATAATACTGATTGGATGCTAAGTTAGCTCAATCAAGTAGCTCTACATGCGCCGCCAATCACTTTCATTAAGAAAGATTCATACTAAATCACCATCACTATTATTATTATTATTATTATTATTATTATTATTATTATCAAATTCTATCAGCTTATAAAAAACTTTGAGCCGAAATCTTGATGGAATTTTTAAAACTAATCATGGTGTGAGTGTGTCCTTGTTATCTAATGTCAGCCCATGCTCGAAACCTAACTAACAACTAATTAAAAACTTAGAGTCAACCACTACTTAATGTTGACACCAAGCACAAAGTCCAACATTTTTCACTCTCTTAGAAATAGGTTACTAAGATGCTTGCTTTATATATATATATATATTTTTTTTTCTTATATAGTCTCATTTTACCCCCAGTTTATAAAATACTCGCAATTTACATGGTCATTATTTTTCTTTCGTTCTCTTTTCTTATTTTTCCATTCAAGAACCGAGATACTCTTAACTCATCAAGAAAATCCAAAAAATCCTATTTTTCTAACTAAATTGTATTTTAAAAAAATTCTAAATTTCCCCTTCTAAACTGTACTTAATTTTTTTTTTTTTTTTTTTCATATCTCGTGGCTCCTCTTTTATGTTCATATATAAATATAAATAACTAGCACAATTATTAGTCAAATTAGAGTTGATAACAAAGTTCTTGTAGGAAGTTAAATTGGAGACGCCACCTTGATAGCTAGCTTTCATAAAAGTGCCCTGATGTCTGGTACAAAGTCCCCATCAAAAAAATTAAAAATTAAAACAAAATTTAAACAATCAGAAACATCACATTGTCACTATCAATTGATTGTAAGTTAAAAATTGCAATTAAATATATAAACATAATTTCATCTTTTTTTTAAGGAAAAAAAAAAAAACTCAAAATCAAATTGACGACACCAGGTTGTAAGCATTAACACACTGTACATAAAGAACCTGCACCAGATATTTGTCCCATATCTTGCATCCAATGTATCTTATTAGATATATTGGATATCTTAGAAGATATATATCTTTTTTTTTTTTTTGATTAGTTTGAGATATCTCCTTGCAATGGAGGATGCATACATGACATATATCTAATGTTAGATCTCTCGATCAAGAGTGACGGAGTGAGTGATGACTCGATGTTTGTTAATTTATTATGTCTATGCAGATTTGATTTCTACTTTAAATGCAATAGTTTGAGTTTTAGTAAGAAATTTCATCATCGATTCGGACCGTTGCCCTTATGACCGTTGCCCTTATGGTGTTTTGAGGTGGTAAAACACCAACTTATGGCTCGAATTTTACTCTGTGTATCTTATTTGTTTGCATTGAGAATTTTTCTTAGAAAATATCAATAAGTACCATCCATGTAATATCAAGTTTTAGCTTTACTTAAAATCCAAAATTCAAAAAAAAAATTCAAGAATTCCCAACAACAACAACAACAACTAGGCTACATGAACTAAAAAATGAATCACGCCGGATCAATCACTTTGATATTCCTTCTCCATTCATTTCTATCAAGTAATATCTCTTTATTTAAACCTCTAAACTCCATATCTTTGCGTATCACCTCCATCCATATTTTCTTCGGTCTTCCCTTCGTTCTTTTAACTTGTGCTATATTGATAAACCCCCATCTTTTCGAATTGGTGCACTTGTAAGCCTACGTTACACATGACCAAACCATCGTAAGCGATTTTTCTGCATCTTCTCATCGATGGGAGCTACACCTATTTTAGTACGAATATCTTCATTTCTCACTTTCATCTCTCCTAGTGTTGCTGCACATCCAACGGAGCATGCGCATCTCTGCTACACTTATTTTCTGTGAATAACGTTTCTTTATATCCCAACAATCCGTACCATATAATAAAACTGGCCTAATAGCAGTCCTATAAAATCTTTCTTTCAATTTTAACGGAATGTTACGGTCGCAACAAATTCCCATTGCTCTCCTCCATTTCTCATTTTTAAAATAATAATTTGAAGAGATTTTGTTGTTGTGCGGAAAATCAATGGCGCGGTGGGGATTTTTCCGAGTTTCATCCTTGCAAAAACATAAGAAATTTTTTATAAAAAAAAAATCAATACTTAAATTATTTTTTAAAGATGTATTTTACAAAACAAACAGAAAAGGTTATTGCTAGGAAAATTATGGAGGAACTTATTACATTTCGGCTTAATTTAGTTTTTTATTTTTTTTATTTTTTTTTCCTTACAGCGTATCTAAGGCTAGGAGTCCATCTGGATCTCTCGTGTGTGTACAAAGTTTAAAGACGGAGACGGATTTTTTGAATTACAAAGAAAACGTAGGTATAAATACATGCACACTTCTTCTACTAATCAATGGGATTAAATCAGAAGAGATAGCAGAAAATTCATTTTCAGAAGGTGTTTATAGTGGACATAAACTTTTAACGTATCTTTTTTTTTTTTTTTTTTCTAAAGAGAAAATCTATCAAGTATAGAATAATTGAAATATTATATTATTTTATTTTCCTTAGATGATGAGAGTGGGGAGTCCAAAGGCTCTCGTCTAATCCCTTTCCATGCGAAGAAGAATAATTAATTCTATAGAGATAGGATCTTCTCCGTACAAAATCTGAAAGCGATAAATTACAGACATATCTCATCTTGACTAAGCCAAGAATTTGATGGGGGGCCTCCTCGAGATCTGGTAAGATCTAAGCATCAACAATCACTCTCTCTCTCTCTCTCTTCATATTAATCGCAATTACACAAACACTGATCTCTTTCTAGTTACATGTACAATCAATCAGTTTGTCTTAATCCTACCTCTAATTACCAGTGGACACACTAACTAATTTGTCATTTTCACAGCCCTATCTCTTTCCATCGCCGCCTCAAATCTTGTTGTAAAGATTTGTTACCCTCGCTTTGCTAACGTCAATTAGTTTGTTGCCCCCATTGACATGGAAAGGCAAAAGGAGCCCGAGCTATAGATCTTTTGTTGAGGTCTTTTCTCTCAGCAACTTGATCATCTCCATATGGGTGAAGATAACATTTTAAACATGTTATTAACTTTACTTTTCATGAAAAATAAAATAAAATAAAATAAAACATAAGTTATGTTTCTCTCTCTTACCTCTCCTGTATGTATTTTACTACGGAGTCTTCTATATATATATCTTTTATACATGAAAAAAAGATATAAAGTTACTTAAATTGGGAGAACCAAATCATATACAATACAGTGAGGAGAAGGCATATTCTTGTGAATTATGATTAAAGGCGACCCAAACCTAGCTAATTTATCTCCTAATAGACTAGACTAGAGACTAGACTAGACTAGACCGCATCACAAAAGTCAGAATGCATAATATCTCAACCTATATATATCAAACTAGAATAAAAACTACTTTATGTCTTCTCCAATAACAATATATTGCTTAAGTAGAGCCTATGATTATGAAGCTCACCATTTCGAGCAAATTAATTCCAATCAATCTCTAAAGTCCCATATCAACATCCATTTACTTTGGAGATGTGGATAATTTCCATTTCCACTTAATTTTGTCCTTCTCTTTTGTCCCCCACTTTTTATTTATATATATAGAAAATGGAAAAAACTTCCGTTTAGATGTACCGATATGATATTTATACGTGTAGGAGTTTTTTTTTCTATCAAAACTTGATATTTTACAGAGAGTCACATGTAAATATTATGGTATAACAAGTTTAAAGAGTCTGTTAAATATAAATTTATCATCTCTCGAGTTAAGTTATACTACAGAAAAACAGAAAATGACAAGCTCAAGCTTGAAATTAAAAGTAAATTTTCTTTTATTTGTTTATTGGAAAGTCTATTTGCAATCTAGAAAAAGTCTCTCCATAGATCATAACTATCTCGAGTGGATGCGTCTCGATCATGGCTAATATTCTATTATATAATTAGGGTCTTAACAATGCAGCTCAGATGTTATTATCACTAGGCTTAAAATCTCTTAATTATCATGATTAATTACTTAATGTAGTCTCTTTTTCTACTCATTAATTACACTCGACTAGTCCAATGGCTTCCCTTTGATTAAGATAAGAAGAAGATTTATACTTTATCATTCTCTTTTATAAAAAAAATATGAGTATCTAATGACGATCTGACATAAAAACCTCTTTTTGATGAAGATGATGACCGGTTCTAACTCTCTGTCTCTTTGCTGAAGAAAACTTTCGCGCGTAATTTGAACTCTATAAAGATATTTCTTTGACAATTCAAGTTACACCAGAGAGCCTCGAAGTCTTGGAGGTTTTTAAAAAATTTAAGTTATGCCTACAACAAATTAAACTTATTGTACAACAAATTAAATTTATTATTCAACTATGTCGTATGAATACCACAACACGCTCTCGGAAAATATGCACAATACACATAATTGATATACGAAATTCTATACTATACGTATTTGATGTAGCTACGTACCAACGCAACACAACTAACAAAAGGGATTTTATATCCAAATTTTCGTTTTATATATATATATATAACTTTTTCCTCAAGTTTTCTTATCTTACAGTCTAAGGAGAAATTAAAAAAAACAAAAAAAAACAAAAAACAAAAACAAAAGATAAAGAAAACTACTAAACTCCAAGAAAAAGGATATGTAATTTACATTTTAAAGAACTTAAGAGTCCTAATATCATATATATATATATATATATATATATATATATATATATATATATATATATATCACATGACAGTTTTTGTAACATTTTTCCGGCGAGGGAACAGCTTAACGGTAAGTGGTTCCGCCATCTCACATGACAGCCTCAGGACCTCCGACAGATCGACGCGTGTCGCCGGCACCCAGTTGTACTCGTGCAGCAACGTGGCAACCCAAAAGCTGACTGTGGCCATCGCCAGGGCCTTCCCGGGACAGCTCCGCCTGCCCGACCCGAACGGCGCCAGCCTCAGATCCGACCCGAAGATCGGAAACTCCGACCCGTTTGGCCCCAGGAAGCGCTCGGGCCGGAACTCGAGCGGGTCCTCCCACACCCGCGGGTCGTGGGTGATGGCCCACATGTTGACCATCGCAGTCGTGCCAGCTGGCACCAGCTTCCCGTCCACGTGGACGTCCTCCGTGGCGAGGCGGGCCCACGAGAGGAGTGGGCCCGGCGGGTGCATGCGCAGGCTCTCCTTGATCACGGCCTGCAGGAAGACCAGAGAGGCGGAGTCGGATTCGGTCACAGCACGCGACCCGCCGACCACCCGGTCCAGCTCCTCGTGGACTTTGGCCTGCACGTCCTGGTGGAGGGCCAAACGGGCCAGGGCCCATTCTATCAGTACCGCCACTGTGTCCGTACCCCGAAATATCATTTCCTGTCAATCAACAATTACGACCGTAACTATCTAGCGTACTGCACACGTCACTCGTAACTATTCTCCAAATATTGTTAGTACTAACAATAGCGTGGCCAGTTGTAAGCCATGGAGTGACATCGAATATATCTGTTGCCCTTAATTTGTGTTTATATTTTTGTTATTTGCTATTCGTTAACGGTTGATTATTTATTTTGATTCATAAATAAATTGCTCATTAAACTAATTAAGTAGCCAGATGGCGGTCGTTCACATACTGCGAACTACTACGATTAGAGCTTTAATTACGTACGTACCCAGAGGACGGCCACCATGTCGGAATCGGATAGCCTCTCGCTCCCCTGGAGGGACAGCAGAACATCGACAAAATCAGCGGCCGCTTCATTTGGTAATCCTCCTCCGTTGTTGTTGTTGTTCCTGACCCTGTGCTCCTCAATGATGTCGGTGACGAACCGGTTCACCCTGGGCACGAGCCGAGAGCACCTGAACCTGACCCCCTGCAGGTCCCACCCAGCCAGCACGGGCAGGTGATCGTGCCAGTTGAGCTTGCCCAGCAGATCGTATCCCTCCTCAACCAACCCCTTCAGCTCCTCCATCTCCTCGCTCTCCTCCCCCTCGACGATCGCGTACTCCTTCCCGAACACGGACCACATCACGTTGTGCAGGGACGCCCGCTTGATCACGTCCCTCGCCCGAACTCGCCCACCCGCGGCTCGCAATGCCCCGACCATCTGGCATGCGATCCGAGCCCTGTACGGCTCCGATGCCGCGACCTGCCGGGGGCAGAACATGTGGTTGGCCGCGATCCGCCTAAGGGCCCGCCAGTACGCGCCGTACGGTGCGAACCCGATGGCGCGGTGGAACATGAGGCCGTAGGCGGACTGCTTCACCGGCCGGTCCGCGAAGGCCGAGCTGTTCAGGATCTCCCTGGCCACGTCCGCGTCCGAAGACACGACCACCCTCGTGCTGCCCAGGCTGAGGGCCATCAGCCTGGAGGCTTGGAAGGCCTCCGCGGCCCTCGCCAGCTTTCGGTGGGCCAGGCCCGTCATGAGGCCCATGCTCCCCACCAGAGGAAGCCCGCGTGGGCCGGGGATTCTTTTATTATAATTTTTGTTCCTGCCCCCGCTCCACAAGTGCTTGCCCCAGGCCGGGCCGCCGGGGCAGGCCCACTGGAGCAGGACGGTCGTGACGAGCACGAGGAGAGAGATGGCAGCGACAGCCAAGACTTGGCGGCCGTCGGCACAGGCTCCGCCGCATCTGGCGGCCATGGAGAGGGCAAGTATCCACCCGCTCTCACTATCCATTATATGCGTGTATTAGTGTGTGCAGAAAGAGGAGGAGTTGGTTTGGTTTATATAAGGAGAGGAGAGGCCGCCTAACCGTTGAGAGGAAATAAAATAATAATAATAATAATATAACGGAAAATAATACATAACAGGCGACTTGTGGGGCCGCCGCAAAAATGCGTAACGGAACGGAGAGGGACCGGGAATATCGCCGGGATCCGGACACGTGGCATAATGTCGACCGTAAGAAGGCCGTCCGAGCTGGCACGAAAGGGACCCCGCATAGAGAGAGAGGCGAGCGTGCGCAGTCGACTGGCATTCGTTGGTTATGCGATTAATTTCATTTTTTTTAAGGAAATAATTTGGGTTTTCAGGATTAGATTAAGATTAAAAAATTTGGATAATTATCAGGATCAACTTTTGCATTGTTTAATTAATTAGAGAGTGCACTGTTCATAGCTCCCTTGCTTCCCTTTCCTGTCTCTCTAATGTCTCATATCACCGAGGCTACGACAAACCTTGGTGAGCTTTGTTCATGTCACTCGACAATCACTAGACACAATTCTTAGATACTTACTTTATCTTTCGTTCTTTCTTTTCTTTTACCTTTTTTCTAAATAACTTTACATTCATTACAACAATAACAACTAAGACTTTTATCTCAAGTATTTAGGATATACTACACTAAACCAAAAAAGAATTATATCGAATCGATGATCATTCTCTACTCATTCCTACATAGCAGTATGTCTTTATTTAAGCCTCTAACATTTATATTTTTTTCGTATCACTTCAATTAATATTTTCTTTGATTGTCTGTCTATTTACTTTTCTTAACTCGTCATATATTGATAAGTTTTACTTGTCAAACTGGCACATCTGCAGGTTTATATTGCATATGATGAAATTATCACAGGTGATTTTCTTGCACAGAGATTTTCACCCTTACTTGTTTTTTAAAGGTAATAGTACGCTCTTCTTCCATTCATTTGGCATCGTCTTGATTTACTAAAACTTATCGAAGAAGTCTATCAGATACATCGCACTCATCTCTCATGAGTATCTCTGTAGGCATCTATCTAACTACATGTAGTATAGTCTTACTTGGATTATCTAAAATATAATCAGATGGTCACCTAGAGGATCTTGGGTTGTGCTGCAAATATGATACTACTTTTATGAACGTTAAGATTTAGTTTTCTTTTTGTCATGATTAGCAATATTTTAATTCTTGCTAATAACACACCATGCTTTAAATTAGTCAACTATATCAGTAATCTAAATCTTTATCTAATCAAGATTACTTATATGAATATAATGAATCTTATAAAAGATTATATTACTGCATAGGTCAATTCTAAACAATATATGCATACTTTATTTATATAGATGAATGATATAGATTTAGGAGAATCTATGGTGTGGAGACGGTTGTCTTGTCTCGAAAGTGAAGATGCTCTTCTGTCTCTTAGCCTTGAATTTAACCATAATTATCTTCTTCTTGAAAAAAAAAATTAAATAATTTCTCTAACTGCTTTCTTAGGACTCTGGAGGTGGGCCCCGCTGCTGATACGTCCCATGTACAATAAACTGTCATTGTGAGATTGAGGTTGGGATCATCAAGTTCTTAGTCAATTTGGCGCAGAAGAAGCTCAAAGAGTTTTATCTGATTATAAGCAATTCCCCAATAAACCGTCTTGTCTGCAGTGATATCACTCCTCTATAATTTATTTAAGAGATATCAAATGTCATTTCTGATAGATACTTAATTTTGTTGATTTAGTGAGCACGTTAACATTTTATAATGTACTCATTGTAGTTCTTATCTCTTGACCAACAATAAATTGCACACTGGTACAATGAGTTGCAGCGATGTACCGTTACAAATTGCTTTCATGGCCGGATTCAGTAATAATAACAGCATTTTCAGTCGCTCAAAGGCCATCGCTGTTCACGACGACCTTAACACACTTTTTTTGCTTCCTAGATGTAATCTGATGACTATGCCAATAAATTACATCTCTTCTTCTTAGCTGTAAACCAATTTCAGATCACTCACTAATTTAGAATTGAAGCAATCAAACTCACAAAAACAATTAACAGCAGCAGCAGCAGCAGCTGGCCAATCGTGACGACTTCATTTGTAAAAGTCAGAACCAGTTAGCTTCAACTAAACCACCAAGATACCTGCCGACACCCAAAATGCACTTCAGATATCTGTACAGCAAGAAATATACTCTACAAACAGACCCCCATCAGCAGTGGAGCATGCAGCCACGAAATTAAACAACTGCAATAACGTACAGCACCATCGGCTAAATCAAATACAATTGGAGCAAAGCTGTTGAGATGGAAACATAATGTGCTCACTCTAGCAAGCAGCACTATTTCTATTTTCCAGAACTCTGACGAGAGGGGAGAAAAAGAAAAAAAAAAAAAAAAACACTTGCTCTATTATACCGATATTTCATCAGCCATAGCAACCAAGATAGCGACGCAGAGGTTCAAATGAGCTCAATCCTTGGTTAAATAGGAAATAAGATTTCAACATCACCAGCTACACACATAATCTGAAGACGAGCGCATGATACAGATAAGGGTAATCGTTAAATTTGCAGCAGCTTCACAGAAAAATATGTGGACTACAATAGCATGTTACACGACCAATTGTTTACTCATTTAACTGAAAACGAAAACTTCTTAAGAAACAAATTTGGGCCATATATGCTTGCTAAACTAAGGATAACGCTATAGTTATGTGACGGACATCTCACACAAACGGACATTCAGCGTGACAAAAAAAAAGGGCTGATCGAGAGATCCATTTCTAGATCTACTTCTTTACCTCCTCGTACTCTGCCTCTGGGGCCTGATCGCCACCTTGAGAGCTGCTTGAAGAAGAACCGCCAGAACCTCCACCAGACATGTGTTGACCAATCTTTGACACTGCCTTGTTTGCAGCATCAAGCTTCTCTTTAATCTTATCAACACTGTCACCTGACATCTCGCTTCTCAGATCAGCCACTGCAGTCTCGATTTCTGTCGCAACCTCAGCAGGGATCTTGTCCCTGTACTCGTTCAAGCTCTTCTCAATACTGTAAATTGTTGTGTCTGCAGTGTTTCTGATGTCAATAAGAGCTTTTCTCTCCTGGTCTTTCTGGGCGTGCAGCTCAGCCTCCTTCACCATCTTCTCGATCTCATCCTCAGATAAGCCACCAGAGGACCGAATTGTAATCTGTTGCTCCTTCCCGGTAGCCTTGTCCTTGGCAGAGACCGTGACAATGCCATTTGCATCTATGTCAAATGTAACCTCAATCTGGGGCATACCTCTTGGTGCTGGTGGGATGCCTACAAGCTCAAACTCACCAAGAAGCTTATTGTCTGAAGCCATCTCACGTTCACCTTGCAGCACTTTCACACCAACCTGGGTTTGGTTGTCGGCAGCAGTGGAGAAAACCTAGAAAAGAAAAACAAAGTTAAAAAAATAATAAGGATCCACAATAATAACAGCTGTACAACACCTGAAAACAGCTTTCTAGCTAAAGAGACCGAGAAGAAAACCACTGGATCAGGTGAAAGGCAGGTGATTATGCCTATATAGGAAAACCTTGAAAGTAAAACTATCCAGTATACAGTTGGGTCAGGGGAAAGTCGAGCACATAAACATCTCAATTATGCACACCTAAAAACCTGAATACAGCTAACCTGAAACAATGTCAACAACACTCCTATCCTTCGTAAATCAAAGGGATGGAAAGTACATGATAAATACAGCTCATCAAAACACTGACAACAGAGGTTCTATACTTTGAAAATCTAAGGGATGAAAGTACATGTAATCATGTAATACTGCCTTTAGACAACTTGCATTGCAGAGGCATAAAAGTTAAATGCAGGATTGGTGTTAATAGTAAGAGATCGGTAAAAACAAAGGAGAAATAGAATCCCCTATACCTGGCTCTTCTTCGTAGGAATAGTTGTGTTTCTGTTGATCAATCGGGTAAAGATGCCACCGAGAGTCTCAATACCTAGTGAAAGAGGAGTAACATCAAGAAGAAGCAATTCCTTAACATCTCCGCGGAGGATACCACCCTGAATGGCAGCTCCCATTGCAACAGCTTCATCGGGGTTGACTCCTTTGCTCGGGCTCTTGCCAAAGATCCCTGTAACAACCTCTTGAACTTTTGGAACCCTGGTCATTCCACCTACTAGAAGAACTTCATCAACTTCTTTAGTGGTTATGCCAGCATCCTTCAAACAGCTCTTGCATGGGTTTCTAGTCCTCTCAATCAGGTCGCTCACCAAGGTTTCAAACTTTGATCTGGTTAGAGTGATATTCAAATGCTTTGCTCCAGTGGAATCAGCAGAAATGAATGGCAAATTGATCTCAGTCTGAGATGTTGACGAGAGCTCAATCTTTGCCTTCTCGGCTGCTTCCCTAAGCCTCTGTAGAGCCAACCTATCCTTCGACAGATCTATTCCCTCTGTTCTTTTGTACTCATTCACAAGGTAATCTAGAAGGGTATTATCAAAGTCCTCTCCTCCCAAGAAAGTATCACCATTTGTAGCCTTGACCTGCAAAAACCCAAAACCCAGGGATAACCCAGTGACAACAGATATAAATCATAGAGTTGTGAATAGGTGAAAAGAGATGTGCATGCATGGAAAGGATGCAGTGTGCGGGGCTAGAGAAGTGGGGGTTCCTAACAAGTATAGATATGCACTTGCCTCAAAAACGCCATTTGATATTTCTAAGATGGACACATCAAAGGTTCCTCCACCAAGATCAAAAACTGCAATAAGGCCTTCCTTATTGTTCATACCATACGAAAGTGCAGCAGCAGTTGGTTCGTTAATAATCCTTTGTACATCAAGGCCAGCAATTCTACCCGCATCTTTTGTAGCCTGTCGTTGAGCATCATTAAAATATGCTGGGACAGTAATTACTGCTTTTGAAACAGATTTCCCAAGGTAAGCCTCTGCAGTTTCTTTCATCTTAGTCAAAACAAATGCACCAATTTGGCTAGGTGAATATTGTTGCCCATTCACTTCAACCCATGCATCCCCATTTGGAGCCTTGACTATCTTGTACGGGACCATCTTCATTTCCTTTTGTGTTTGAGGATCATCATAACGTCGGCCTATCAGTCGCTTTGTCCCAAAGACGGTGTTAGTTGGATTAGTCACTGCCTGCCGTTTCGCAGGAGTTCCCACAAGCAACTCGCCCTTTTGATTGAAAGCAACAACTGATGGTGTGGTTCGTGCCCCCTCAGAGTTTTCAATTACTTTAGGATTCTGCGAAAGAGCATATAATAATGAATAAAATAAAACAAGCGACCTATACAACTGCTACAACAATATATATTGCCATGCTGCAAGTATAACCTTTCCCTCCATAACAGCAACACAAGAATTGGTAGTTCCTAAATCAATTCCGATCACGTCGTTGCCGGCTGGTTTTGAACTTGAATATGAAAACAAGACTTATAAGAAAAAGCAAAAATGAAGAAAAGCCTGATGCAAAAGCTGTTATAAGGTTTTAGCATGATTTTACCTAAACAGTCTACCCACACTCGCCCACTTTTGACAAGGAGATGCCGACCATGATGTCTGTGATCTGCCAAATACCTGTATAAAACAAATATAAGAATAACATGCTTCTGACAAAAAAGATATTTCTATCATAAATAGGATTACTTGGTGGCAGCATAAATTATATGCAAGCTTATTAGATACTGGAAAGAGAAACCACAATGCCAATGATAGTGTTCTGAGAGGATACAGCATGGTGTAATCACATGCATGTCCCAGACACAAGGACAGATCAATCGATCGTGTCAGCATATTAATAATAGAATGCGTCACTTACAGATAATTACTCGAATGTCATGATAATTGTAGTAAAATGATGCAATATAGAGAATAGTTGAGAGTTAAAAAGATGTATGAGCATTCTAATATAATGTTAAAGGGTAACCTGGCTAAGTGGTGGGAAAACATGACATTGCATGATACATTACACATGCATCAACCAGCAATATTCGCGATATTTAATATACACCAAGAGGCATATGGATGCAGACAAAGTAACAATGACGAATGACCAACATATAGCCTAATTAATAACCCTAGCACATTTGAGAAGACTAAGCAGTAAATCTAACTAATTTCATGAGAACTGTAAGCAGGTAGTTAATTTCACGGGAAGAATTTCACAGCACATTGACATGCAAATATGCAATCATGAGTCATCAGTAAATGCTGTCATAAGAATAAATGCATGGAATGCTGTAACATCCAATCATCCAATAGCACATGGCCAATCAAATGAGGCTGCAAATAGCAGGAAAACAGATAACAAAGCCAAACTACCGTGAAAAGCGTCCACTGGAAAGATCTTTTTCTCCCAAGGGTGTAAACGATATATGAAGGCCACTTCTTCCCATGAAACAATGTCATGTTTCTTCATGGGCATATATAGTATGCAGGGCACTTCTTGCTATGAAAAAATGCCATGTTCCCCCTAGGGGGTATGTGGTATGGAGGGATATATCTTCCCAAGAAAAAACACAATGTTCATCAATGTAGGACAAGAGCTGTATTGCCATCCCAATTTGATACTTATTTCAGTAGTTACCAATATATGCATTCATGCACCGTTTTACTCAAAGGTTATCTTGTTAAGAAAGAGAAATTCATATAATATATACATTGTGTGTGTACCTATATATATGTGTGTATATGTATGTATATGTACATATGTGAATGGTGTATCTAAGATACCTCCATAGGAGAGTTGACTATGGAAGCACCATAAATATCAACATAGAGAGTATATATGATCGATCCGAATCGTTAATTATAATTTTCATGATCTAAAAAGGTGATATATAAAAAATCATACGATTTAGACACTTGTTTATAATCAATCAAGAGGTTTTACTTGTTCTATTGTTGAAAAACTATTCATTTTGTACATATCCAATATACATCTTCACATCCAAAAATAGTGGTGTACAAAAAACATGCATTTTTTTATACATTCTGACCGTATATTGGATAGGTATAAAATAAATAGTTATTCAACAAAAGAACAAATAACTATTATCGACTATGAAAAGTGTTTAAATCACATGATTTAATATGCACCCACCTATTTAGAATATGAAGATCATAACTAATGGTTCTGATTGTCCACATACACCCTCTGTTGAGATTTAAGGATGCCTACATAACTAGCTCCTCATGGAGATACCTTAGGTACACCATTCCTTAGGTATACACATATACGTATGACGAACACCATATACATGCAACTATATATTTAAATATAAATTTAAGTGTAGACCACATATTGGAGGAAAGGATGGGCAATCTTTAGTCTGACAAGCATATTCGATCAAATTTACAGAATGAAGACAATATAAAACACTGCTTGAAATCTCAGGTGGACTTAACAAACCATAAGCAAGATAAGAACATGACAGGCTAAAGCAAACGATAATAAGTAACAGAGTTGAGCATATTTATGTGCCACAGAGTAATATGTATCCAGCATTATAGTTCATGCATGAAAGCATTAATAGCCCCTCATTTTTATCATCTATTTCACTTTCTCGGACACCTAACAGTGATTCTAAAATACTTATTATCAAACGATAATAAGTAAAAGAGTTAAGCATATTTATGTGCCACAGAGTAATAAGTATCCAGCATTATAGTTCATGCATGAAAGCTTTAATAGCCCCTCATTTTTATCATCTATTTCACTTTCTCAGACACCTAACAGTGATCCTAAAATACTTATTATTTCCTTCCTACTTAGTTACGACGAGATGCTAGATAAATATACGGGCCTATGACTTGTGTACATTTTTTTATGTTGTAATCTATTCAAAAAAGAAAGTTCTGATTTTTTTCCTGTTTCTACAATACAGTGGCCAGAATGTTCTAATACTGCAAATTAATTCTGATAAGACAGGAACTATCAGAGCAAAGAAATTAGGGAACTTGAACCGTTACTGTTTTAGATCAGAATTTTTTACCGTCGTATAAAAAGCATACAGAAAGAAGCGTGAAAGGTAGGGAAAAATAAATAAATAGTTTCAGAATGTCTTGATTAGATACTTCTTTTTCAATCAATCATTCTATATTTCATCATTCACTTTGGTAACATCTGCATGGAAGTTCCTTTACAGTCATGCTAATCTAGTCTCTGATCATTTTATAATATTGACTAGCCAATAATTGTTAATCTTCCATGTTCCTTAATCTTTCTTTTTTTGCAGCAACCTGCTCCTTAGCTTTGAGTATATAGCAACTGATAACTGTTTATTTATTTGATTATTTTGATATGCATCAATCATAATGTGCAAAACTCACATCTGCATCTACAATGCCTCACATTTCAAACCTACTGCTCCAAAAAGCGGTCTAGGAGGCGGCTTAAGCGCACCGTACAAGCTTTGATTATGCGGCCTAGGATTAGCGCTTTTATAAAAGCTGTCTAAACCCGAAATAAAAGTAGTAAGTTCTCTATTCATTCTCAATAGATAGACGAAGAGATCAGACAGAACCAATACTACTTTCATGATCCCAATACAAGTAACTACCATTCCACAAGAACATGCAACTGATGTCATGAAGAGTAAATTAGAACTCAACAAATATAATAATTAGCCCAAAGAAACAACTTTACAGGAACAAAATATAAATAAAGATCAGAAATATATTAAAATATCACGAGGCTAATATTCTGAGAAATGAATCTAAAATTCCTAGCTACATGCAGCCATAAAATATCAATCCTTTGGATAAGATCCACCCAAATTCACAACGAAATAATAAAAAAAGGTACAAAATTGGAGAAACATCAGATCCAATGCTAACGAGACCATAAATTAAACATAAAAAAACAATCGATTTTAATTAAAAAGAAAACAAAAACAAAAACAAAAAAAAGCAGGAGAGAGAGAGCTCACGGATCCAAGAGATGAAGCGACATCTCGGCGCCTAAAGGCTCGAAGCATCATCGAGGTGGCCATTACCGGAGCGAGCTCCGATGAGAGAGGGGGGTCACAGAGATGGAGGAGTTTGGCGTTCAGGGGACTGTTGGGGTTTTAGGAGGGGAGGCTAGGGTTTTGTCTTAACAATTGACAGATTCGAGAAGGATGAGAGAGTGTGAGAGAGTGAGAAATGAGAGGTGGGCTTAAACATCCGGGCCTCTGGGCCAGTCAAAGCGATCTCAGCTCTCGATCGGGCCCGATCTGGACTTCACCACTCTAATCAAGGCCCGAAAAATATATATTACCAAAACACATTATAGAAAATATATTTAATATTTTGTAACGTGCTTAAAAATACTACTTTTCCAGTGGCATATAAATAGCTGTTAAAAATTAGTACTATTTGTTTTCAAAATTATTATCATAATTATTAGAATCAGTTTACTATATGCATCCGATCTGAATAATAGTAAATTTAATATGTGGACAATATTCGTAACCGTAGTCAAACCAATATTTGTATTAAGAAGAATTAAATAAATATGAATAAGACAATAATAATAGGGTTAATTATAGTTAGACCTCCTGTAGAATTAGGGTGTGTAATTTAACACCTCTAAAGTTTGAAACTCTCAAAAAAAACCCTGAACTTAATTATTTTCACTCTTCTTTTTTATTAAAATGTACTCTTATCTCTCAAATTCCTATTTTATCCTCATCCCTTCTTTTAAGCAACACACTTCCTCTCTCTCTCCTCTCTCTCTCTCCTCCTCTTTATCCCTCTTTCTCAGTCACTCACGCTCCCTCTTTGACTAAGAGAGAGGGATAGAGAGAGAGAGAGAGGGATAGAGAGAGAAAGAGAGAGGAGAGAGAAAAAGAGAGAGTGTGTGCTGGTTAAAAAGAGAGATGAGGATCGAATAGAAATTTGAGGGATAAGAGTATACTTTAGTAAAAAAGAGAGTGAAAATAACTAAATCTAGGGGTTTTTTTGAGAGTTTCAAACTTCAGGGGTGTTAAGTTACACACCCCAAATACTACAAGTGGTCTAACTGTAATTAACCCATAATAATATCCTATACTTCTTCACACTCCTAAATAAGAGTCTAAAGAAAAAGTATGTGCCATCATAAAAAATGTATACGCTGCAGTCCAACTGATGAAGTGGGTGAATTATGCAAGCAAAAATTCAAGTTAAAATTTGCTATCATCTTATGGGTTTTTCTAATGAATGTTCTAAATGAACTTGATAACCATTTGAGTCTGCAAATTTTTCTTTCCTTTTTCTTTTCCCTCCCCTAAATATCCCTAGTGGGTTCTTAAAAAGTGGTACTTGAGCCCATTGCTTGATATGCCATCGACTCTATGCCATCGATCAGCGGTGATATAATGTGTATTAGTAATATCGGAAAGATATTTTGTAATATATCGTGTATTGGCTACATTAAAATTTGATACAATGTTTACACTAGCCTCCGTCAATATTTTAAACCGTGCAACTAGCATGTAGAAATCATATTATGCCACAATAAATGCTTTCTCAATTAACATTAACATGTAAATTCAACAGACAGAATTCAAAGCTGTGACAGGATGAAAAACAGTAGGAAAAAGAGTTGGCACTGCTTACCACAGGAAGACAGCAGTCGGTGAAAATTAGTTGAGATAAGCTTGGCCACCATTCTCGTAACCTTACAGCATTCTCCTTCTTCAGATGAAAAATCTGAACCAAGACAATTTGAGCATACCGCTGGTCTTGGACCCAAAATCCAATTATAAAGTAAGAGGCTCAATGAAATTTCCCCTTTTTATTACCCAACCCAATTACACTGGTTTAAATTTGTTCTCTCTTTTCTGTAACTATTCTCACAATAGGAAATAAGTTGTGAGGAACCAAAACTAAGGTTCAATATCTAGATACAGTACACTGCTGAGATCCTGCTCAAGACTCTGGCAGTATACAAAGAGTATCACTGCACCACAATTATAACAACAGATACGCATCAGAGACGCTCTACTAACAGAAAACCTTAAACACGCCAAAGCAAGAATTTCAATTGTCTTTCCTTGTGCCAAAATTTAATTATTTACTCGTAACTGTATATGACTTCAAGCTCCATGGGATCATTATCGAGTTCCATTTTGCATATGGTAAAACGCCATGTTTGTACTGTCTTCCAACTCTTGGTTCTGTCGCACAAAATCATCAACAGAAAAGAAAAGACGAAAAAACCATACAATTAATGGGTCAAGAGGAAGAACAAAAGAATCGGAGAGGGTTGGAGCATTATTTGACGAATCCTACAAAACTGTATGAAGCGGTGGCTGTTCACAGCAGCATGGTGGATGGGTTCTCAATGTATCCTTTGAATGCCTTCAACCACTCTGCACCGATGGCACCTAGAAGTGAAAAGAATTTGAATGTAAGGCCTGACACTGCAAGTTCGAAAAGAAAACGTAAAATAGTTGTGCCTTGAGCATATTTGATATCTACCATCAATCACACGGTGATCACAGCTCAATGTGACCGACATGAAGGAACCAAGCTCAATTTGACCAGGACCAGCACCAGGTATAGCCCTCCTCTCGGCTGCTCAACACAAACAAACAAAAATAAAAATTAAGATAGCCTCATCAGTTAAGCACGCCTAATAGCTGTGGAAATCCAGGACAAGCAACCCTTGCAGATGCAGTGATGTCAATGTCTCACAATGCAATAGCATAACTAATTTCAAACTAACTGGAATGGAAAGGAACATAATAGTATAACACAGATTCATGGCATACTGAAGAATACATAAGAAAAAATTTATAGACTATAGACAGAAGGAAATCCCAAAACCAATGAAACGTTAAATTAAATAGATAGGGCAGTACCAGTTCCCACTGCAAGAATGCCAGATTGAGGAGGGTTTATTATGGCGCAGAACTGTTTGACTCCGAATGGACCTCCCAAATTTGATACCGTAAACGTGCCTCCCTGAGAACATTAGCTATCAGTTGAAAAATTCAAATAATAAATCGTGACAACTGCAAAACTGGTAATTCACCACCTCATAATCTTCTGGTTTCAGGCTGTTGTCTTTGGCTTTCTGGGCGAGACACTTGACCTCTTCTGCAATTGTAGATAATCCCTTTTTATCCGCATCCTGCAGCAATCATTCATCTGCATCATGGATAGAGCAAAGGACACCTGAACATTAATATTCATTCTCTGTTACACTACTTACCCTGATGACAGGAACAAACAATCCATTATCAGTTTGCACAGCAACATTAATATTCACACTCTTATACCTGTGGAGATCAACCAAGACTATTGTCAAGATAGATACTAATGACTTGTAAGTAGTTCACAGAAGATCATACAGGAGCCATCCACAACTTACTGTCGGATAAAGTCATTCATCCAAGAACTATTACATGCTGGAACTTTGCGAAGTGCCATAGCAGCAGCCTGGTATCACAAGTTAGAAAAGATCAGAACATCTCTGTACATTTTATAAAGAGTGATCAAACTTTTTAGAAAATAAAAATATCTGATCAAGGTTTTCCACTCTTTATCACAGACACATGCACATCATTAACATAGGTTAAATTTATTTAAAAAAACAATCTTAGCTATTAATATATTCATGAGGAGTTTTTTCACGTCATAACAAGCTTCCACAAAAAACCTGCTACCAACACTCCCAAAACATCGTTCGTTCATTCATCTCCTCTTCACACTTCATAACCACACCAGCCACATCTTGCAAAGCCTCTGGATCTTAAAACTAGCATAATGGCAGTTTATCAGTTGTCTTCTATAGGTACAGTAGAAGAAAAGTAATTCCACCAGCTACATTGTGTTCCTTTATTCTACAATATTCACCTACTATTGCATATGTTAATATACATGATGTTTGAATTAGTTTTTTTTTTCCCCACCACTGGATCGTGCCACCCATTCCATAAGCACCGTCCATTGCTCCATCTGTAGTTAAAGTCAAACTGGAACAGTCCTTAATTATTACCTCTACATGTGACAGCTTCTTTAAGATATCATAGAGACGAGATAGTAACGAGGGTTTACAATAAATAACTATGAGGGCAAGGAATTTGAACTGTTATTTCATTCTGCCCTTCAAGTCTTTGACCAACATTGTTCCTCAAAGATGAACTAAGTTCCCCTACACAAAATGTTATTGGCCAACCTCTTTGTCAATACTTATCCAGAGTCACGGAATCTAAAGGACTTCCTAATTCCATGTGCTAAGGTGACCAATTAATCAGGTTTTCATACCAGCCGACTGGCCATCTAGGTATAATAGCAATACCACCCTTGGCATCGCTACTCCAAACAGGAATTTAGCACAAAAACATGGAGAGTCATGTGAATTATCAAGCTTTTTTTCCGTTGGTATGGACACCAAGAATCAATCAAAGATGTGGTTACTTTTTTGTGGAGATTTCTCAAACATGAATAATTCACTGTAGATACGCATTCTAATGGAAATGCCTAGATGGTGTCGATGATAAAGATTCAAGAAAAAACAATTCAAATGCAATCATATACACATTATGTGTCTAAAACTGGCCAAGATTATATTGTTTAGTTCAGCACTGCAAGCACTGTAAACATCACTATTTTTGTGCAGGCCGTAGATAGAAAAAAGACCAAAATAAACATAACTTTCTCCAGATACATGCAGTTACAATAGATAAGCAGGAAGATGATACCTTTATCACAAGGTCGTTTACTGAAATCCGCTTCCCACTAGAGGCTTCTTGCAAAGAATTAAGCTGGCTCCGTAACCTGCATTTTACTGCAAACATGAGTGATGCTCGTAATACACAATGAACAGGAATGAAGGAAAGAAAGCATAGCGAGAAACTTCAGTAGATACTCACTCCATAAGTTTGTCTACACGAGCATCTAAGGTTAAATAGTAATGCGGAATACTTTGTTTAGACAGAAGTAAGCGTGAGGCAGTGACCTGCAAATGAGGATTAGAAAAAAAAAAAAATAGTAGTCAGGCTTAATTTAAAATTTGAACAGAGCATAGTTGACATGGAATACTTAAAGAAAAGATTTGTACTTTTCTTATCTGGGAATTGGAGATGTCAGCATAACCTAATGATTGAGCTGCTGCTGAATCCTTTACCTTCGAATCCTTTGCATTTGATGCTACATAATAATAATAATAATAATTATTATTATTATTATTTTAAAAAAAACAAATCATCAAGTGAAGAACTGAGTAAGAATTATATATTAGATGTAAATCAACTTCACAGACCATGACTTTTTTTTTATAATGAAAGAATGACAAGGAATGAAAAAGAAGAGTAATTTTAGAAGTATATCAACAAAACCGTGGCACTTCATAAAGTGACACGTTTAACTATTGTGATTTAGAATTATGTTTATAAAATTAATTAGCGACTTATAAGTAGCAATAAAGAAAAGCTCATGGAGTCAAAAACAGCACAGATAGCCAGATACATGTCTGCACAGGAAATGGACTGAGATATTACTATGAAGTACAAAATTAGCATGAAAACACAATTATCATGATTTATTCTCATCTATTACTATGAAGCAATCACCTGGGTTTTCTTCCTTTCAATAGTTGGACGGGAAGGAGGAATGTTAGATGATTGGAGCATTCTTCTGCTCCATCCTTTCCTTACCTTATCTGTTTTAAAATCAGATCCTAACCCTGATTATGTATACTAGGTCAAAGATCAAACAAACTGATAAGCCTTACACCTAATTATTTGGATGTAGCATATGTCAATGGGAAAATGAGAAAATCTTGACTAATATGGATAGGATTTGGGTACATCTAAAATATTATGACTAAACAGGACACTAAACATGACACTCGACAGCGCTACGATTATATTTGTAGTCTATGGATAAGAAAGGTAGTTAATCTAAACAGAAAAAAAAGCGAATTCAGTCTCTAAAGGAAAATAAACTAAGAACTTACGTAATGACGAGGACATCACATGGCTGGGATTAATTAAGGATTAGTTGGTTTATATTTTTCCTTAGAGATTTTTATTGTATTGGTGCATGTCGTGCATGTCAGAATTAGATGGTGAGTGATGATGAGACTCTTGGTATTTCCAAATGAATCCTTCATCTGACGTGATACTTGGTGAGCGATTCAACAAGATGGGAGGCCCCAATTTATCATTTCCAGTATTTTTTTTTTAAATCTTTTTCTTCCTCAAATCATCATTGCTTTAAACCCTAATTTTTCTATTATGATGCGCTAAATTTGGTATCAAAGCAGAAAGACTCCTAATCTCCATGTTCTTCTTCTCCTTGTTCTTTTAATCTTTAGTTTTGAAAAAAAATACGTGAAAAAAGAAAAAATAAAGAAAGAAAAAAGGAAATGAAACAAGAAAAAGAAAAAAAAAATAGTTTTTTGATCATCGAGTAATCGATCACTCACCGACACCTGTCCAACCTTGCTGAAGTGCTCCAACATATATCCAATCAACCTCCCAGCCTTGTCAACACCGATTTCATCTTAACCAATTAGGCAATCAAGTCCCACTGACCCGGCTTCATATACTGACATGGTTTTAAGTGTTTTCAAGTCAACAGCTACTACAAGATAATTGTCTTCCACTTCTTTCACCAATCTTCGCATCTCTTCGTCTTTGGCATGAGCTTTTGTTGCCCCCGCTCATCTTCCCAGAACAGAAATGGCTATAAAATACGTGGCCCGACTTGGCCTTTGCTTCGCATGCGACTCCTCAGCTCCCCGACAATCAAAGACTCGTCACCTCAGCATTCCATCCGACCCACTTCCGATCCTTTATCAGATTCTTCAGATTCTACTCTAACTCAAAAAACAAACATATTAACTACATTAGAAATTACCCACCTAATTCGCATTCGACACGACCCACTTTCACCGCCAACTCGATCGAGACTCGGCCTACATTTAGCTGGTCAATAGTTAGCGGGACATAACCCGTTACTACATAACGGTCTTGTTAAGAGTTTTTGGTAATTCGAACTCTGTTTCAAGGCCGACTCAAACTATTTTGGAGCCGAGATTATTGGGTATTTTCTGTATTTTTTAATTTTAAGTTAACTATCTATAGGATTCATATTTTGTGGTCGACACCTCTACATTGATAGTGATCCAAAGAAAGCTGAACATGATAGACATGATGTTATTTTGTATTTTCGGGGTTTTAATGATCGTTATGATTATGAAAATTGAGATAGCAGTCTTAAAGATTTCTTCCGTTATTTTCTGTTGACATTTGAAAAGACATGTTGCTATGCATGACTTCAGTTGTTGGAAAAGTTTATTTTCGGTTGGAAAGTAACCATATATTATGTCAATTTGTGTCATTTGTAAGCTCTTCTTTGTAATCGGTATTTCATATTATCATTTAAAATCGCTTATGTCTCTATCATTTGAGCCTAAGAATGAACTTAAAGAACTAGTCCGAACCTAAAACAAAGATTGAAGGGGAGATACAAGAACTAAAAGCAAAACCCACATTAGAACATGAAATAGAATCCAGAGTAGAGCTTGATATAGATTCAGGGCCTGAAACCGTTATCAAGGATGATAACTAGCAAGGGTCTTCCCTCATGTGTAACATTAGGCCAAAACAAACCATAGGGAGTCAAATTAGTCATAACATATCATACTAGCTCCTCTCTTAACTAAGGAATTCAGCTCTAATGAGATGATTCTTCCCTTACTTTGACTTTGATACCCTTGACAAGGTCTTCCTTTACTTTTACAAAGAAAACATAATATTAATTTCCCTTGAGACCAAAGGAAGACTAGTCATTACTATATACCCTCGTTACATACCATAGAAATTTTTAATGGACTAGAACCAAAAGTTTTCGTTGAGTCACTGCTAATGCAAGCCCTTTCTTGAGACATCTAGAGATCTTTTCACAGAACTAATTGTAAAGATATTTCCATCTAAGCCAACTATAAAGTTCCAATTATCCATGAGTTTCTATCTATGACCCTCTCGAAATCTTTGTATCACATCAGATAGATTTACATGAGATCAAACTTCTTATGGTGCAAAGTACAACAAAGTCCGTGCAATGATACACATCATTATTCTGCATGTCACATCTTTAGGTCTAGTTTTCGCCATTGAGATTTTTTTCATTTGGCAAGCTCGAACCATTAATGGATAAAAAACTTCAGAACCAATTGGAATTATGGAACCTTTATTACAGAGGTGAATCTTCTAAGTCAAAAATAATTGACAGAGACATCGAAGGTTAGGATTAATTAGGGATTTGTTGGTTTATTTTATTTTCCTTAGAAATATTTATTTTAGTGGAAAGTGTCGTGCACGTAGGATTATTACATAGAGAAGACATATAACTCTTGGTTAGATGGTGAATGATAATGAGACCTTTGGTGTTTCCAAATAAAATCTTCATGTGAGGTGAGGTGAATGGTTCACCAGGGAATGAGGCCCAAATTTATCTTTTTTAATTCTTTAAATCCTATATTAGTGCTCTTCCACAAATTCCCACCACCATAAACCTAATTTCCCTATTGTGTTGAGCACATGAGCTGCAAATGTGCCCAACATCTAGTATTACATAACACTGGTATAACAAGTAGAAGTAACAAGAGTAAAATAAATAGAAGCCTCGTGTCTGTAAGAGACTAAAGTCATTAATAGCCCAAGAATTAATTTGGTTATCAGTTTCATCTGCATGTTTTGTAGTTGATGATTAGACCATTTAGATGCTTTATATATCATAAACAAAGAATAGTAACCGTCCTTCATTCCATCCCGAATCACTTGGTCAGCGGGTAATACCTGTGTACATCCTCTATTTATTTATTTATTTATTTTGGGGGGAGGGAATAACGCATTATGAAACCCGTTATGTTTCGTTATGAAACCTAACAGAAAGCCAATATTATTTAACAGTCGAAAATAACTTAATACACCGTAATGGTGCATTTTTTAATGTCATTTTACGTTAAATTACGTTATGTTACGTTATTTACAATAATTTTTAAATAGTTTTTATATTGATTTCGATTATTTATTTTGATTGTTAGCGAATTGCTGTAGTTTTTTTCACTTGACGCGGCTTGTTGTTTGCTTATTTGATTGCTTGTGGCATTGTTAGCTTGTATATCCTTATTTACTTATTATAATTTCTTTCTAATTACTGAATTTTTTTGTTATAATTTCTTTCCAAATACTGAAATTTCTTACTTGCTGATAAAATTAAATTCTCAGCTAATCTAAAATAAACAATTAAAAATAACATAAATTGAGCTATATAAAATATAAATTACAATATTGATAATAATTGAAAATAAATTTGAAATCGTATTTTCTTATTTAGATGATGACTGAAATTATGGGTGTTAATGTAATTTAATTTATGAAGATAAATATGAGAATTACTGTGAAACTTGTTAGAAATTTAGAATTAATACTGGGATACAACTTTTTATATTTTCTTTTAGAATTCTTAATTCATTTTTCAATTTATAAATTTTATTTTATATAGTTTTATATTTATTTTTAATTAAATAAATAGAAAATAGCGTAATCTACGTTATGCGTTACGCTATATGCTATATAATCTAACAGAGAGAAAACGTTACGTTATCGCTATTTTAAACATTGCTTGAACCTTTGCTTTGTATGTATAGCTTCTAGCACTTACATTATAGATTATCTGAATAACTTTTTTCCTCTCCAGTCGAGTATTACGCACTTGTAATGCTTTATCTATGCAAATGTCCTGGCTACCTAATTATACAGGTGAAGTTAAGACTTCATACCTCTTATAATTCTATAGTAGTTTTGCATTCCTTGTGCATTTAAACATTTTTCTCTTATTTCTTCCAAATAGGCTAAAACTTTATGTATGTGTGCGTAAGCGCATTTGTGCATGCGTCGGCAAATATGTTTGTATTGGAAGAGGAACCATTATTGACATTATTAGCAAGAGCTAGTGATATGACTACAAGGTTGAGACTACCTAGTCAATGCAAACTTGCCAAAAGATCTAGCATTAGATTTCCATCCTGGCAACACGGAGGGTCACCTCAGCGAGTCATTTGACCACAGGAATGGTTTTGCCAAATTTCATATGATAGTCACATAGAGGTTGTAATTCTTTGTAAACATCACAGCAACTTATTAGGTCTATCTTTGGCTTCCTAGAGATGCTTTAGCTATGGCTTGTATCTTCATTCCACCCATCAATAGCTAGTATTCAACTATTCCATATTAGATTCTAGATATTCAAGCTATTATTTCTTAATAATTAATATAAATGAGGGAAATGCTTTCTTTTTGACTCCTGGCTTTGTGCATGTTTCGAAGTTGAACACTCTTCCCTGTGGCAAAAACATATCATCTTTTTCTCTTTCATCTAGGTGTTATCATAAGACTAGGAGAATTAGAAAGATGCCAACTAGCTTTTTTGGGATCATGGCAAGCCCCGTTCACTTGTCCATACTTTCCTCAGCGAGATAATTTGGTACTAATTGTGAGAGGGTTGATATCATGTCAGCATTATACTTTGTCAAATCTTATGTGGAGCCTAGTACTGTAGCCGAACCAATCTTGATGTGAAATGGCACAGATGATCATATGGAAAATGACTATGATAATGATTTCGATATAGATACCGATATCCTCATATTGAGTGAGGTAACATGTTATAGGAAAGAGCTAAGCTCCATGCTACTATGTAGGGAAGACGCCAATGTTCTAAAATGCGTTTTTAGTATACGTACGGTTCAAAACCGCATAATGCATAATCGGATTACGTGTTGATTATGCGGATTACGTGGAATTATGCGGAATATTAATATTTTAATATATATTAATATAATAATTATAAAAAATGGATATATTAAGTGCTATAAAACTCTAAAAATTATAAATAATAATCGTAAGTATGTAAAATGAATATAAATTGGCTCTACATAAGACATTAAAACTACATCATTTTGGTATTCACCTCTTTTTCTATTCAGTACAAGATAAAGTAAGGAGATTTTCTATTCAGTGATTCATCGCTTTTTCCAACTCCAAATTATTCTATGTTTATGAACAAATTAAATTGATTAACTGATTACTAAGTTTACTAGTTTGCTTGAAAGTAAGTCCCTGGTCCAAATTATTATTAACAGTAGCGACAAAATTCCGAAGAAAAATTAAACTCGGCATCTTAAATATTAATCCATTAAAATAAATTAACCTCAACTAAAGAAAATACTAAAGAAAATACTAGAAACAAATTAAACACAGCTAAAGAAAATACCAAGGAGAGAAAGCAGCAAAAGTCAGAGGCTTCGAGCTTCGATCGGACGAGTCTGGGCGAAGAATTGGAGGTAGAGGGTAGCCAGAGAGATTTCGAGCTCCGATTAGACTCAAGGGAGGAGATGATTTAGCCCAATCAGAATAGAGAAGGGAATTTAGGGTTTTTTTGGGAGTCATCGATTTTTTTGCCTGATGTCGCAAGAGCTTCGACTGAACTCCGATCAGACGAGTCTGGGCGAAAAATTGGGGGTAGAGAGTAGCCGGTGAGACTTCGAGCTCCGATTGGACTCAACGGGGGAGATGATTTAGCCAATCGGAGAAGAGAAGGGAATTAGGGTTTTTCTCGAGGGTGATTGTTTTTTCCTCCTGGTGTCAAAAATTTGGGTCGGGAGGCGAAGGGAAATAAGGGTTTTAACGGGTTAAAATAAACGGGTCAGGTCGGGTTTTCATTTGCAGACCCGTAACGGGTTCCACCGCATAATCGCCTGTCCGCATGGACAGGGCGGTTTCTCCAGTTTCTCTGCACTTTTACACCGCATACGATTATGCGGGCGCATATGCGCCCACATAAGCCGTTTTTTAGAACACTGGAAGACGCTATGAACGTCAATGAATCCTCCATCCCCATTTAACTATTATGTTGTTTGTGATAACATTGATAAATTCGCTCTAGACATTACGTCATTGTTCTTAACAAAAGTGTATATACTCTTATGTTGAGCAAGAAGGTTTAAAAAGTAATGAAATAGTTTCGGATAACTTTTCATGCTTCTAGAATTGCAGTACTAGTTCGATATAAATATGCAAACAAAATTTACATCAATTACCAAGACAAAAAAAAAAGTAAGGAGTTATATCCAGAAGGTCCATGGATAATTTTCTCTCAATGAGCATGCTCTGCACCAAGTTTTTAAGCTTTGGAATTGGCATATCAATTGTATTGTATTGGCCTCAGGATGATCAACAATATCATATTGATATTATATAGTATAATGTGTATGAAGTAACTCAATATATGTATATGTCTGTGTGTATAAACATATATGTATGCCTACAAGTATGTATATGTATCTATGTATGTATGTATATGTAAATATATGTATCTAGATATGTGTTATATATGTGTGTGTGTGTGTGTAGACTTGGATCCGTTTAGAAGGATTTGGAGTCCAATCCTCCTCCACTGGATTTCAATGGCGGATATCCAATAATCCACTAAGATGAAGTTCATCTATACCATTTAAAGTGTCCTAAAACCAAAAATCAAGCTTCTAAAAAAATCCCCTTGCATCCAGTAGGCACTAGATGGATAGTCAAAAATAGCATTTTGCTTCGATCTATATTAGAGCATGAATTTATCGATCAGAATATTTGATCATGATATAAGCAGTTGAAAAGCCTATCATAATTTTTGTCAGATTTTGAAAATTCTATACCATTAACCAACTCACTTCCTACAATTGTTCATTTTTTACCTACTTAAGGCATGGGCCAAAAAAAATTAAAATCAATTTTTTTTTATTTTAAACTCTTGAAATGATTTAGATCTTCTTCAATGAAATGGATCTTAACATGAATGTTTTGAGATGGATTTTGAATTGGGAAGGATTAGGATCCAAATTATTTTGGAAGGATCCAAATTTATCTCTATATGTATGTATGCATATATGTATTAGTCAATATTTAAAACCTTGCTTTACAAGTTACCCACAAGAAGGGGTGATACTCTAACTCCCGCAAGTGTAACTGCCATAAATTGATGATCATGCTTCCCTATGCATGAAGTCATGAAGATTGAATGGTGGAATAGCATCTTAAATTTGCTGATCCTAAATGATGAAATAACAGACATATCAAGAAGCTGTAGCAGTGTTTACAACTTAAAATTCCAAAACCTCACAGAGAAAGAATACCTAGATAGTCTTCAACATCAGCCTTCAAAATTTGACCACCAGGACCAGTACCTTTAATGCTTGAAAGAGGCACCTGTATTTTAGATTGAGAAGGGGAGAGAGAATGGGAGGGGGAGAGAGAGAGATGTGTCATTACCAAATATTATTCGGTGCCAGATTTCTCATAATAAAGAGGTCCATAATTGACAGACTCGTGAGGGACTCGGGACTAATCATAAAATTGACGTCTATAAACAGTATTTTCCTTCTAAGAAAAATAAATTCTAATATAGATAAACATTGAAGCAACTTAATAGCTTACATTGTTATCTACTGCCAATTTTCTTGCGACAGGACTGGAGAAGATACGGTCCCCCAGCTGTGCAGTTTCTTCGGTCTTTAAGACCTTTGGTTCAGAAGCTTTAGCAGGTTCTCGCTCCACATTCTTAGGGGAAGTAGGCTCAGTCGATGGCTTGGATTCAGCAGGTGCAGAAGATTGAGCATCATAATCTTTAAACTTTTCAACATCCTCTTCTTCTTCCACAGTTATAGCGATAAGCTAGTTGTATACATAATAATAAAAAAATGATTAGTTTATAAAAAGCATGCTATCACCAGGAAAAATCTTTAGACATGGGAAACCTCTTCACCAACTGATTTATGGTTATCAAATGAGGTAGTACTGAAAAGTAATCAGACTCCAAAATAAATTATGATTTGAATACTCAAATGACTAAAAGATTGTTCTTCCAGTAATTGTTTACGAAACCGTCATGGAGCTTTTCCATTAGTAATGAAGTCATAGCCTTAATTTTAAGCTTCACTATCATCATCAAAGACTTTTTTCCTATCAAAATGGGGTTGTGCAGAGCAAAGCTCTACAAAAGATGTTGACCAAGTCTTATGGCCGACTGTCGACCTAGCGCAACCTTCCTATAGTTAAATTTAGTGTTGATCTCCTGGTCGAAAATTATGGACAAGAGAACGTCTTATAATAAAAGAAGGATAAAAGAAGGAAAGTTTGCTATAGGGAATGCATCAACTCGGAAGCACATATAAACCCAAGAATAAGATAGAATTATAGTATTCAGTTCTCCAATTTTCAGCTTCAACTTAACTTAAATAGGATAAAAGCTCATTAATCTGGTCTATAAAGCATGGACACTTCAAAATGACTATTGTGACCATATCAGATACATTTCAGATATCGGCACTTACAGATATATATTGATCACAACAAAGCCACACCAGATTTTAAAACCTCAGAAGTTTGCATGTCAAGACCCTATCCACTTTCAAAAATCATATAGCTCGCATGTTAGGACTATTTATGCTTTCAATAACAATCACGTGTTGAGCATTATCGAGTTATGCATTGCCTAAACAGGCATATAAAAAATTCTTTTATATAAACGGAATACTAAACTAATAGGGCACAAACACACTGTAAGATAGCTTTCAAATATTCCATCCAAGGTGTAGATCTATTGGATTGAATCGGATTCTTTTTTTAATATAATTACTTGATTAGAATTTATATTTAAATTATTAAGATTTTTCTTTTTTTTTAATTTTAAGAAAAACGTGTCTTACCAATAACGAGTTTTAATGTGCATCATATATATCGCATGCATAAATACGTACATATTTATGTCGTCATGTCCCCACGTCCTACTTTTAAGGGTTTGTCTTGTCCTCATAAAGACATCGTATGGTATGTCTGTCCTAACAACTACGTGTGTGTCCATGCTTCCTAGCATCTTGTTGTGAGTTTTGGTGTTTTGACAAATTTCATTTTCTTGCTATTCTTTTTAGTTATATGTCAATATGCGAAATTGTGATAAATAACAAGAGAATCAAAGAATTTTGCTTAACCATTACTCTTAATGCTACAGTACATTAGAGAAACTGATATAACATTAACTTTATTAAAATTTTCCAAGCATACTCAGTGAATAATCTAATACAAGTGGAATTAGATGCAATTGTTAAACATTATGTATCATAACTACAAGGTCCACAACCACCAACCATCGAAACAGGGACGACTCACATAGCGAAGCGAGGCAAAGAAATGGATACGCATTTATAAATACAAATGCTCTATAAGAGAACATGGAACAAAATGGAGCAGGATTTTATTTTCATGGTAAGGGGGAAAATGCTACAAGAAAACATGTCCTAATATAACAGAACAAATACCTGCCCAACGTTAACATTTTTGGCCCCATCTCCATGAATTATCTTAGCAATGTAGCCTTCTTCCATGCACTCCATCTCAACCGTTGCTTTATCCTATTAAGATGGGATAATATTTCTTCATAAATATAAAGGCAGAATAATGAGATGGACTAGAAATAAAAATAGAGGAGGCTTATAGATAAATCCTACAGTTTCAATTTCACACAATACATCCCCAGGAGAAACTTTATCACCTTCCTTCTTCAGCCATCTTGCAATGTTTCCCTGCAGCGAATAAACGAGCTGTCAAAAACCATCTCTTACCCACATTCTTTAGTAGGCGTAACATAAGAAAGAAAATAGTGCATACCTCGGTCATGGTTGGAGAAAGTGATGGCATTCCGATTTCTTGGTGAGGAGGTAGATCTGAAACCATCGCCTTCTTAGGTGAGGGAGGCTCAGTTGATGGCTTGGATGTGGCAGGTGCAGGAGATGCTGAGGTTGCGTGATCTTTAAATTTTCCAATATCATCTTCTTCTTCCACAGTTATAGCAATAAGCTAGTTGTATATATGAGAAAAAGACAATGATTATCTACTAAAAAATGCATTTTGTCATAAATATATATATATATATATATATATATATATATATATATAGTTAACATGAAAAATTCTCTAACATATGATTTTTGGTTATCAAATGAGGTAATAATGATTCAGTTACCCATTTCCAGAAAATTATGATTTGAATACTCAAATGGAGCTCTGACTAATTCATCAATGAAACTTTGACTTAGCTTTCATTTAGTTAATGCAGTCATAGCCTCAATTTAAAGCTTCATCACTTTCCTACGTTAAATGTTCATTTTTCTAATCATGCATTCTTTCCAGGAAATTGAAGATCGTCAGTATGCCAGGAAGTTGTTTGGTATTTTGTCAAATTACATGTTCTACCCACTTGTTAGCTATATGCTTATATCTAGAACTGTGATAGTAATAATAAAACCAAAGAGTTTAAGTAACCATTATTCTTAATCCCACTTGATGATATAATGACCAAATACCATTAAAGTTTATCAGTATTTTCCAACAATAGTTAGTGACTTAACTAAAATACTAGTTGACTTAATCTAGATACAATTGTTAAATGTGATATATAGTTAACCAGAACATACGAAAATTAAAAGAGGGACAAGTTTCCCAGTCTCATATTTGAATGAACATTTGAGAAAATAGATGTGTGAAAAGAGAACATGGTATAAAATAGAGCTGGAATAGTTTTTCCCTTAAAAATAAACATTGCCATAAAGCAACACTGAATATGATAGTGTAGATACCTCCCCAACTTTAATGTTTTGGGCACCATCTCCATGGATTATCTTAGCAATGTAGCCTTCTTCCATGCATTCCATCTCGACGGTTGCTTTATCCTAATCAAAATATAATATGATTTCTCCATAAATACAAAGAACGTAACAGGATGAGATGGGCTAGAAATTGAAATGGGGAAGGGGGTGGTGTTTATAGGAGAATCCTACAGTTTCAATTTCACACAGTACTTCCCCAGGAGAAATTTTATCCCCTTCTTTCTTCAGCCACCTTGCAATGTTCCCCTGAAGCCAGTACAAACAAGATATCAGGAACCATTACTTGCACACACTCTTTAGTATACCAGCCTCAGCAAGAAAAAAGTACACACCTCAGTCATGGTCGGGGAAAGAGATGGCATTCCAATTTCTTGATGTGGAGGTAGATCTGAAACCATACATTGCACAGAACTTTAAGTAAATGCTGGTTTTCCTTGCTTCACATTGTAGTGAAAAAAAATATGTATGCATTCCATCTTTTTGGGTTCATGCGTACCGCAAATCATGGATTATAGAGTTGATTTGCCCATAGACCAGCAGATAAAAAACGTATGTGTTTGAAAACACTTTAATTTTGTACATGTTTGATCAAGGTCAAATCTTATTATATTTCCATGATTTTTGATATATGTAAACCAAAGGAATGGAGATAAACATGATCGGGTCCAATGGAATAAAAAACGTGGGAATATATATATATATATGGGAAGGTGATTTTCTCTAGCCAACTTTAGCTAGAGGGCTCCCATTTACTCATATATATATATATATAGAGAGAGAGAGAGAGAGAGAATAAAGACTTTCCATTAAATCAAAAATGTTGTTAACACTTTATCTACCACATATTCACAAGCGCACCACCATTACTTTATTTCCTTCTCATTGTTCACCTACTGAAATTTTGACCAATATATCTCAAGATAAATGAATGATGAAAAATGTGTAAATTTAACATTTTAGATTTAATAGAAAGTTTGCCCAACTTATATATATATATATATATATATATAGAGAGAGAGAGAGAAATGGAAATGAGTTGACAGCTCATGCAAATTATCTAAGTTGCAGTTCATTTCCGCTGTCTCTAATAATCTTTAAAAAAAAAATTGGATTACAATCTTGACCCCCTAGGGTTCACTCATACCCAATTTCTGGGATTTTAATTTTGATTTGGTCCTCCATCAAATTAACACAAAATTAACGGTTTTCAATGAATAAAACATTTTATATGCACTTGATAAAAGGGCAAATGAACTCCCAAATTTATGAAATTTAATCCGAAAGAAGTTAAGGAGGTAGAGATAGTAATTGTAAAAAAAAAATCATTGGATCATTATAGTTTTGTCGTTAGCTCATGTAACTTTTCCTGAGATGGCGGCTCACCTCCAGTAATTATATATATGTGTGTGTGTATTTATGCATGTACACACACACGTATGTATGTATTTATGCATGTGTGTATATATATATGTGTGTGTGTGTGTGTAAAAGAACGAAGGGAAGACCGGAAAAAACATGGATAGAGGTGATACAAAAAAATATGGATTCTAGAGTTTTAAATGAGGAGATATTACTTGATAGAAATGAATGGAGAAGGACTATTAAAGTGATTGATCCGGCATGATTCTCTTTTTGGTTCATGTAGCCTACCCAAAATACTTGGGATAAAAGGCTTAGTAGTTGTTGTTGTGTGTGTGTGTATATATATATATATATATATATATATAGGGATTACTGTAGGTAAGCTGCCAGTTCAGGAAAAGTTACGTGAACTAGCAGCAAAACTATAATGATACAATAATTTTTCTTCAAATTTTTTTTACAATTAATATCTCTACCTCCTTAACTTATTTCGGATTAAATTTCATAAATTTTGGACTTCATTTACCTTTTCATCAAGTGGATACAAATTGTTTGTTCATTGAAAACCGTTAATTTTGTGTTAATTTGATGGAGGACCAAATCAAAACTAAAACCCAAGAAATTGGGTATAAGTGAACCCTAGGGGATCGAGATCGTAATCCAAAAGAAATTTTTAAAAAAAAAATAATGGAGATAGTGAAAATGAACTGCAGCTCAGATAATTTGCGTGAGTTGTCAGCTCATTTCCATTTTTCTCATATATATATATATATATATATATATAGACACACATACATTTATATATATGCATGCATAAATACATACATACGTGTGTGTGTGTGTATACACACACGTATGTATGTATTGATGCATGTATATATATATGTGTGTGTGTTTATATATATATGTGTGTGTGTGTGTATTTATATGTAGATGTACTTAAATACATGTATGTATATATATGTATATGCATATGCACAAATGTTTGTGAGTAGATGTACATATGCATACATATATACGTACATATATATACACACATACACACAAATACATGTGTGTATGTACATTTACATATGTATAAATGTGTATATGTGCACTTACATGTATAAATATGTATATATATGTATGTATGTACGTGTGTGTGTATAGACACACATATCCAAACATATATATATATATGGGAATGGAGTACCTAAGGTGTTTTTATAGGGAGTTACTTATAAAGGCACCTCTAAATCTCAACTTAGAAGGTTTACGTGGAAAATCCAAACCATTGTGATCTCCCTATTCTAAATAGGAAGTGTATAAAAAATTATGTAATTTAAACACTTCTTTGTCATCGATCGAGAGATCTTATTTGTTCTATTGTTGAAAACCCGTTCATTTTATACTTATCCATTATATAGCCAAAATGTATCAAAAATACATAATTTTTTGTATAGCATCATTTTAGAACATAGAGATCATAGCCAACGGTTCGGATCGTCTGCATCTCTGTTTTAAATACAGGCCGAGATACCGGTATATCAGCCGGTATATCGCTAAAATTGAAGAAACAAGACGATATGCAGTTTTTTTTTACCGTTTATCGTTTTGAATCGGTATGGGCCGATATATCGGCCACGTGGCGATATATCGGCCGGTATCGAGATGAGAAATACCGGTCGGTATTAGGTAATATCGGTTAATGGGTTTTGGTTACGGGTTAAACCCATTAACCTGTTAAAATCCGACCCGTTAAGAAATAAAACGGACCGGGAGGGGGAGAGAAAGGGTATTTTTTTCGTTCTCTCTCTCTCTCTCTCTTTCTCTCCTGACGAAAGAGCGATCGATCCTTCCCCGCGAGTCGCGACCAAACTTTAACCCTAATTGAACAAACCAGCCCTAAATCTCTCTCTGATTTTTCTTCTCCCACTCTCTAGCTCTCTCTCTCGTTCTCTCCCAGCGATCGTCGGCCGATCGAGCCGAACCCTAACCCTAATTTCCCAACAAATCCATAAATCTCTCTCATTTTCTCTCTCTCTCTTTCTTTTCCGCTCTCTGATTGCTCTTTCTCCCACTCTGGGAGTCTTCAAAGGGTCCTCGCCGTTCTCCGCCGACGCTGCCATCTCCAGTTCATCGGATAGTGGGGCAGTGGCCGCCGGCCAGGTAAGTCAAGTTTGATTTTTGCATGTTAATTTGATTTAGAGTTACAAATTTCTTCAATTTCTTTTATAATTGTGTTATTTAAGTTTAATTGATTGCGATTTATGTTAGAAATTTTTTTTGGTGTAATTTGAAGCTAATACTTAAGTTGGGAGGGCTGAATTAGTGATTGTAGTCTACAGTGAATTTGTCAAGTCACTTATTCACATTGAATCAGTGATTCGGTTCACTGATTCACACTGAATCAGTGAATCGAATCACTGATTCAGTGTGAATCAGTGGTTCGAATTCACTGATTTTGTGTGTTTGTGCATGAGCTTCATGGTAGATAAAATTTGTAAATTTGTATTAGTATTTACTATTTAGTAAAGGAAGAAATAGATTATGTAAGATAAATTTGAATTTACTATTTAGTAAAAATTTGAATTTACTATTTAGTATTTACTATTTGTATGTTAGATAAATTTGTAAATTTGTATTAGTATTTACTATTTAGTAAAGGAAGAAATAGATTATGTTAGATAAACTTGAATTTAATATTTAGTATTTACTATTTGTATGTTAGATAAATTTGTAAATTTATAAATTTGTATTAGTATTTACTATTTAGTAAAGGAAGAAATAGATTATGTTAAATAAACTGGACAAAGCAATTCGAGTAATTAGCTAATATAAACGGTATCTGCAAATTCGTAAGTTTAATGTAAATAAGCAATGTAAGTACTATAAACTTATTTTATGTGTTTTATTATGTTCTATATAACCAATTATATGATTATTCTTTAACTGGTATGACACCGATATGACACTCCGGTATTTATGGTCATATCGCGATATTCCGCCCGGTATCCGGTAACCGGTATATAATTTGCTGACCGGTATGAGACCGGTATCCGATATTTAGAACACTGGTCTGCATACACTATCTATGTTGAATTTAAAGGCGCCTTCATAGGCAACTCCTTATGGAGACACCTTAGATACACTTTTTACTATATGGGTATGTGTTTTGCACATATATAAAATGAGAATGAGTATTATACTAGTACTCCAGGAAAAGCTCTGTTATATGTCATGAGGATGCTCATAGACAGCTGTTTGACATTTATTTTGTACAGTATTTAATATAATTTAAATTGAATCAAAGGAAAAACTGTAAAATTTTCAGTAGCCACAGGTTTCTATCAAAAGAATCTTACAACACCATTTTTGCATATGCATCTTGACCATCTATCCCATGATTTATAGTAAATTCCTTCAACCATACGATGACTAGTGACAACAAATACATAGGATTTCTATTTTGTTACCAAAGATATAGTATACAAAAGATGCCTTTGGATACAAAGTCAGAAGTGAGAACAAAAGATGCATCAGAAACAGGAGTATACCTGAATTACTGGAATAGTATCTCCTCTGTGCTGCTTGTATGCTGTTGGAAAAAAAAAAAACAATTATATCCTGGTTTTACTAATTAATAGCAAAATTGTAACAAAATAAACAAAAGGACGGAGAGATCATTATAAACCATGAAGAGGATCTGTTGGTAACCATGCTAGTTGCTGGAATACTAAATTTAGACGACATTCTCAATAGCACATTCTGGGACATTCCATGAGCAAATACCTGTTCAACACATATTACTAATTATAATCAGGTTAAACCACACAAAAAAATTTATTACAAAAAAAGGAAAATTACTTTTAGAAAAAATTACCACCTTGAAGATGCCAAAAGATTCAGATTTGCTCCTGATTTTTGCTGTTCTTGTTTTGACTGGAAAGGTGCTAACGAAAAGGCCGGAATCGCCAGCCCTTTCTTCATGCATACCACAAGTTTTGCTCACTAAAGAACAGAAAATAACCAAGAAAGAACAGAAAATAATAAAAATTCATCAAGCCTGAAGCCAGAACATATTGAGTATACTTTAACTAGGAATGTTAATAGAATACTTCCAAAAGGCAGATGATGTTATAGTAGTAACTAAGCAATTTTAGTAGTGCACTCTCATTTTCCAGTCACAAGTGGCTTGTTTACTTTAATCCTCAGTTCTGTTATTTCTATATGAGCACAATAGAATGGAACCTCATATATACATATGTACTAATGTTCTATGCGTGTATGTAAAAGAAACTAAGAGACACAAGAAAGATACTTTTTTACTTTGTTAAAAAAAAAATTTAATGAAGGCACAATACTGTGGCAGCTGATGGGACCTCATATGAATGCCTATTGCTATTTACAAAGTGAAGTTCAATCTATATAGTTAAAAAAAAGATAATGTAAACTAACAATCCTCATTCTAAGAAAATGACCCAAGTTAATTACAAGTAACAAGCCCCTCCACTTTATATGTTCCTCTGATCACCTCTCTAACAAGGGCATACCATCCTTGTGGGCAAAAATAATAATTCATATCTTACCAAGAAAATAATAGTGATTCATAGGAACTTTTCGATCGGCTAAGTGCATTGAAGGTGTCTCCATAAGGAATTGCCTACAGAGGCGGTCCTAAGTCTCAACATAAATGGTCTATACACACGATCCAAACCGTTCTTTGATATTTCCATGACCATAAATGGTGTTGTATTTTCAATATCATTTGACCATCCATATATTGGGTACTTATAAAATGAAAAGACAATAGAACAAATAAGACCTCTCAATAACCAATGAAGAGGTGTGTAAATCACACGATTTTTATACATCACCTATTTATAGCACGAACATCATAAATAACAATTCATATCATCCATATAGACCCTCTTAATGGAGATTTAGGGTCGCCTCTATGGGAACTTCCTATGAAAACACCTTAGGCATATATTTCCCTATATATATGAAACATCAAATCGATATGGCTTTTCAAACGTTGAAAGCAACATATAGATGAACTTTGAAAGCAACATATATATTAATATCAAGTCAAAAGATAGAAAGAGATTTGAATACCATCTAATTTCCCAGTTAAGCCACCAGCATCTATGGAAAAATAACGGATAAGACCAGCAGGCTCATGCTGTAGAACATTGTAACCATTTCTAAGCTGCAAAGCAAGGAATAAGAGAATATGAAACATTAGAAAACCTTTCAAAACACAAGAACACACAGATATGTGAGCTTATATTAAAGCAATTAAAATCCATCAAGGAAGAAGCATCAATTTATCTCATATAGCTTGCAAGCTTAGGAACAGTAGAATGCAATTAGAAATCCATTATTCAAAGCATGTCTATAGAAATGGAAAAAAAAAATCATAAAGAGAGAAGCTAAAATGTCTTTATAACATGGGGGGGCAAAGTTCTTATCAAATGCAAATGCACAACAAACTATCAAAAGCTCCATATGTGTTGGATTCCTCGAGTGAATTTTACATGTGTGCCATACAATCAACTCCCCTTAAAGATTACAATTTTACAAAATTAAACAAAGCTTTCTAACATATTTTACATATATATGAACAAGATTTGGATAATAAACAAATAAACATTTGTACAGCAGATGAATTGCATTAGCTACTGTACACTAATTTGAATGAGACACTCATGTTCGGAACTGATACCATTCTGCACCTAAACTTACTGTACACTGTTTTTTCCACTTATAGAACGCTACGGTTTTACAAAAACCAGGGACCTATCTAAACTTTCTCAGCCAAAATGGGAATTAAATACAGTCCAGGGAGCATAACCTATCGTCCAGCTCCAAAAAAGTGTAGACCAAGGTGTAACGACAAGTTATCAACCTTAACAGATTAATTCTCCAAGCTAAGCTAATTATGAGAGAGAAAGGGGCAAGTCCTAGAACCTTGACAGGCACTCAATGAGCAAGCAGGCGATCTTACATATCTCAGCCATGCAGTTCAATCAGCATGCACAACAGAGCGGAATCACACTCAACAAAGGAGATAACAATCAGCACAAGCCTAGGGCATTATTAGCAAAGGGCAAGTTCCCTAAATATCTCATATTTTTACGCAGTACTCCACCAAATAACCATCACCAATTGTCTCGTATTTTCATCCTAATTTTTCCAACCAAATAACCGAAGCAAGTAAACTCAAGCAGTCAAATTATACACGAAAATGGATTTAATAACACGGAGTTGCACCCAAAAAGAAAAAAAAAAAAAATTTCATTAAAAAAATTCAGAAATCTATTATTGATTTCAGAAGCAATCAGCAATCGGAGGCGTAATCAGACCTTGTTGGAGTGGCGGCTGAGCAATCGGAAAGCGCACGACATGATCGGATCCGATCCCCGGTCGCCGATCCAACCTGCAGCAAGGACAAAGTAGCACTTAGGGTTTGGAAATCAAAGCTGAGAGAAAAAATTTTGGGAATAATGATCAAACCCTAGTTTAGTTGGCCGATCGATCTTGAAATTGAGAGCGGAGATGGAGAAATGGCGACTGAAGAGGAAGCGAAAAGAGAACTTATTACAATTTATATTTATATTTACGTTATAAAAAAAAAAGAGAGAGAGAGAGAGAAAGTGGAGAAATAATAAGGAGTGAAATTTTATTAAGATGTATAATAAATCATAAGAAACTCCAAACACTAGGATTTTGGGAGTTTCTAGACGGGCACACTATTTTTCTTTGTGAGCCCACTTTTTTTTAGTGAATCCCCCCTCTTTTGAAAATAGGAGATTTTTCTCAGAGAGCACACCCAAATTTTCCTTACTTTCTTATTTTTTTCCATAGGGAGTAGATCCGATCACCAAACCCATTTCTCTTCCCCTTTCCCGTGTGTCTTAACCTCCACACCGCCGACCGTGTTGCCGCCTTGTCGCCCTGCACCACATTCTTTCGGTAATGACGGGCCTTTTCGTGTGGGTTGACGTCGTTAGCGGGGAGGACAACGAAATAAGATGAGTAGATCCAATTTTCAGTCGAGATTGCGTTCACTCGCGAGCAATAAAGTTCATTACTTTTTGTTGTTCTAATTGCTTATAGTTGATGCCAATGACATGTGAATTTTTTTAATTTTGGATTTATTTGTGTATTGATGAAATTTGTAGTTGGAAAGGAATAAAATTTGTGTATAAATTTGAGAGATGAATGAATTCTTTGTGTTTATTGCATAATCAATTCTTAGATACAATTATATTTTGATTTCTTCACCTAATAGATTTTTATAATAAAATTACAACATAACATTTAGCACTTTTGTAAATAGAAAAGAGTATTTTAGGGTAATGAGTGTTTTTAATCGAATTTGCAAGCTTAGCTGATATATTTGTGATTTGAAGGGCATGTACTTAAAAACTATATTATTTTTAGATTTTATTGCTCAAAAATTTGATATGGAAACGATAATTTGTATAAATATTATTCTAATGGTGTTTGTAATTATAACTTGAATTCATACTGTCATTCGGATCCTTTTGAAAATAACACGATTCTGGGTAACAACCCAAACAAAAATTTTGTTTGTCCGAAGTACACATCCAAATAGTATTGACATTATCCGCGGTGTACACCCCGAACAGTAAGGTCGAAAATTCCAAAATTTTGAAAAAACTCTCTGTCCGGGATGACAGTCCGAACAGCATATACTATGTTTAGACTGTCACTCTGTCCGGACAAAGTATACTCTATCAATATTGTCACCATGGATTATATATATACTATCCGGAATCTAACTCCAGACGGAAAATGTACTGTCCGGGATCCAATCTCGAATGGTATAAGATTCATGTGAAATCTAACCCCTAGACAAGAATAGAATGGAGATTGAAGATAAGGCCATTAGTATTAAAAAAAAATTGATGGTAAACTTGTTATTTTAACCAAATTTTTAAATGGACTCACTGGGAAAAGTGGTGTGCACCTTTAGAAACTCCCTCTGATTTATTCAACCAATAAGTGCACCCGTTTTTAAATGGTCGGGTGGCTATTTAATTAGCCTCGTGACGGTTTTAAATTTTCAAATAAAAGTGCAAATATGCCAAAAAATGTATGTTTTCTAAAAGGTGTTTGGTTTCAAAAATATAATATTTACACAAATATTTATGGTTTTTATTATATACCATACGAAATTTTTATTTGCCAATTGGAAACAAAACTGGAGTCAAAATTGATACCTCTCAGTTTTATACCTAATAGATGCAGAAACTTTTTATGTCTTTTTCATGATGAAATTATAATTTTTTTTAGTTGATAGAAAACTAAAACTTTATTTTAATCTTCAATTACTGTTATCCAAAAGGTAAAACAGATCGACTGAGCAGGTTAATCCAGGTGCTTTCAATGTAAATCAAATATAGGTGCTTTTACTAATACATACATATTTAGTTTAATGCTATTGGAGCAATAATTACAAGTTAAATTGTTTAAATTATTAATATATCCCTTGTTATTGAAAAAAATTAGGGCAACTCCCATGTCATTAACATCTTTTCTCAAATTCTATTTTTTATTTTAGACAAATGATGCCTTAATAACAGGAAAAATGGGGGGAAAAAATAACAACGGCCATTACAGTCACTTCAACCTATAAACGTATCTGCCGTCCATCAAAAAAAACTGGACGGATATAAAACAGCCCACATCATCAATCCAAAGCCCAAGCCCAAACCCAAACCCCCTCATGGGTTCCCCCGCCGTCTCTCTCCTCTCCATTCCTCCAGTCCTCCGCTGCTCCCCCAAACTCTCCCCATCCTCCCGGCCCGCCAATTCGGCCCAACCCCAGCCCAAACCCAGTCGGATCCATCTCCACCTGAACCCCACCCGATCCGCTCGGATCCTCCGCCGCTCCTCCCCGTCCATGGCCTCTCACTCCAGAACCACCACTGACAGGAAGGGCTTGCTGGTATTCGAAAACGAAGAAGATCTCGCCGCCGCCCTCGCCAAGTACACCGCCGATCTCTCCGGCAAGTTCGCTGCCGAGAGGGGCGCCTTCACCGTCGTCATCTCTGGTGGATCGCTCGTCAAAGCTCTCAGGTCCCTATCGAAAAAAGTTGTCTCCTTTGCTTTGATTTTCGATTCAAGAAGCTAACTTTTTTTGAATTTTGTAGAAAGTTGGTGGAGGTGCCGTATGCCGATTCGATCGAGTGGGGGAAGTGGCATGTGTTCTGGGTTGATGAGAGAGTCGTGCCCAAGGATCACGAGGACAGTAATTATAAGCTGGCCTATGATGGGTTTCTCTCTAAGGTACCAAAGATTGCTCCTTTCTTTTTATACTCATGATAGGTGGATGAATTTTCCAATAAATGGATCAATTTTGGTGAGACTAAAAAATAACCAGAGAATCAAGTTAAAAAAAAAAGAAAAAAGAATCTTATTTGATGTCATTATGTGCTATATGTTTGGCGTTGGATATGAATAGTAATTGTTGAGTGCTAGAAGATCTAGTTAGTTAAGAGATTGATCAGTATGTTTTTACCCCGAGAATGGGGAGAAGCTTCAAATTTAAAAAAATCATTCAGCTCTTTTGTTGATACTTATGTATGTTCGTTTTGATTAGCAGTCCATTTAGTAACTAATTTGGTCTCAGCTTCATGACATGCTTGAGAATAAACTCCTATAATAGGATGTCCTATGGTTCTAGTTTACTTTGTATATGAAAGTTGGTCATGGTTAAGCATTACTGCTATTTTGTTTTGCTCAGTGGATTAAGCAGATGTTTTAGATTAATGCATGCTGGGGGTGAGAGACAATCAACCTCCATTGGTTAACCGAGTTAAAACATATGTATCAAGTGTTGGAATGTTTCCATTGATATTTCTATTGGTGATAACAGATATATCCTTGATCCTTCAATGAAGCTTCAAAATTATTGAAGTAACGTTATAGCTCTTGTATCTTTGTTTCTTATCAGTTACTTAAGTTAAATATCACCAAGTGGGGATGAAGTCTGAATTTCATATAGCATCAAACTTGGCACATTATTACGCAAGCGATAAACATTCGCAAGTTTTTTTTTTTTAAAAGAACCTCAGAAACAGTTTACAACTATTTCAATCATGAATAGAGTTTATTAACTGTACATGAAAGTGGGTTAGCCTGTCAGTAGAACGCCTTGCTCTTGAGAGTAAGGTTCTAGTTTGATCCTCGCAAATGTTGGTTGGGAGATTTAACTTAGATAATTAATCAAGTCATGACCAAAGTCTAAAAAAAGAAAAAGAAAAATAATGAATATTAGTATATTACAGATATTATTCAGAAGCTCAAGGAGGCATAACTAAAGATTGATGTACCCTTGTATAAAATAGAGATACCACATTATGAGGCTTCCTATATCACAGGTTGTTATTTTTTATTTTGCAATCTCAGTTATTATTACATTTGAGTCAATTTGATTGTATGGCTGCAACAAGGTTTGGTCAAGTCAAGAGCAGACTCAAAGGGTCAAAACTTGACTTTCAAGTTCTAGTAATGTGTTTAGTCAGGCTGCTTAGATATACGACTATACAAAGTCTACAGCACTGCTAGAGGGTTGATACACAGTGTGCTGTATGTATAATAATATGTTCGCTAAGCTTTTTTAGTGAATAAGGTGGATAACTCCTTCCATCTCCCTTACCGTCTTGAAGAAATTCGTCTAGCCGTTTTGCCAGCCTGATTTGAATCCATGGACCACTTCTCCCACATCACACGCATGAGCTCTTTCCACTCGCTGAGTTTCTAATCATGGTGTTGAGTAATAAGTAATAGGATTCAAGCCTAGTCTTTGTTGAATATGAATCGATAATATTGCACTGCCGATGAAATCTTCAATATGGATATCGGAATTAAGGTTAAATTTCTCACTATCACCCATATGCCATTTTCTCTTCTACATTCTTCCTTTCCTTGTAGGTTCTTTGATAGAGCTAATTCCAATCGCACCATATGTTGTTTCTCTCCCTTTATCTCCCAGTAGCCTTATCTCTCCATACTAGGCTGATACACTAACTCTTCCTGCAGATCTATTAATCCGATTGAAACCTTTTACTGTTTTTGGCCAACTAAAATTGTATCATCATGTGTGCACCATGCATGTGAACTTTTGGTCGTCTAACTAGAAAGGAAACAATGGAAACTAATATAGCGGATTGCATTACTTTATCAACGATTACTGATTCATGATCTTGGATGGTATTTTGATAGGTTCCAATACCACCGGGACATGTCTATTCCATCAACGATGCCCTTCCAGCAGAGGGTGCAGCTGATGACTATGAGACCTGTTTGAAACAACTAGTTAAGAGCGGCGTGCTTCAGTCCGCAGCCACAGGGTTCCCAAAGTTTGATCTCATGCTGTTGGGAATGGGCCCTGATGGTCATGTAGCTTCCCTTTTCCCTGGTCATCCTCTTCTTAATGAAAAAGAGCACTGGATTACCTTCATCAAAGACTCCCCAAAGCCACCACCTGAGAGAATAACCTTCACTTTTCCAGTGATCAACTCATCAGCAAACATCGCACTCGTGGCCACTGGATCTGGCAAAGCTGGTGTCGTGCAGCAGGCTCTGGGTGGTGAAAATAGCTCATCCGATATATTGCCTGTCCAAATGATTGCACTAGAGGATGGAGAACTTACTTGGTTTGCTGATAAGGCAGCGGCATCAAAGCTGTAGGATAAGGCAACTTTGCGAGTTTTTTTCATTTTAGCAATGTTCCAATAAGTCCCTTGGACATCTACGTGTTCTTTTCGAAAAGCTACACCTATCTGCTTCGTTAGAAGAGTGTCGATGTATCAGAGATGCCATGTTTGCGGTCTTTTGGTGTGGGATTTTTCTTCTCTCCAGCTTGTATCAGCTTTTTGTAAGCAACTTTGTTCCTAAAAAATGTAGAGGGTGTTAAAGTAAATTCTCGTCAGAAGATCTGATTGTTGTCAATCTTCAAACTTTTGTGCTAAGTGAATGTTCTTTTGCAATGAGTATTTTCTGAAACTTACCAGAATGAGTTGCTTTAGAACCTGCTTCATCTGTTACATAATTTCTGAATGGATGGCTTCTTTGGGGTCAATTTCATGCTTTCAACTGAGCACAAGCCTTCTGCCTCAAATGAAACTGATTATTCAATGGGCAGCCTGATGATTTCATGTGCATAGAAAAGCTTACAGTTAACGTTTACAATCTCAGAATCAGTGTCAGTATTTGATAATCTGCAAGATCCTTTACATTTATGGTACTGAAATTGGCAGTCCTAAAATTGTTGTCAATATATGTCAATGCAACCAAAAATATTTCAGTCATTATCTCGGACACAACCTAAGCATTGTATATAGCTCCCATCCTTGTGAACTAACAGAGACATATCCATACTGTGACTGTTTCTCTAAAGAAAGCAGCACCGTGCATCACAAAATTAAGTTCATGGACATATTCAAGAGCTAGATGGCAACATGATAAACAAGTTATGACTATAATCTGAAGCAGAAAACTGATTTACTCTACAAAGGTAATTTCTTGCTTAACCAATTGATTCATACGCTTGAAAGGCCACCACGTTCCTGTAAAATAATGTTGAGAATAAAAGAACTACCATTGATAATTTGCCAAGCAGATACGAAGAAAATATACAGTTGCAGAATAAGATACCTTTCCCTCCCCATGGACAGGGCTAAGTAACAGAGTACCAAATACGGGGCTAACTGAGACAACTCGTCACATAATAGGAGCATAAATAGATTCAAAGGGGAAGTAGAAACTGTAAAAGTAAAGCAAAATGCATCAGTTTAAAGAGAATATCAGAATACGTGACAACGTATTTGGTTCATTGACGATGCCTCAATGGCAAAGATTTTGCTCTTTTCGTGCATATAGACTCTCTATGGCCTGCATTGTTTCATCTCTACCAAGAGCATCTCTGACAATAGGGACTAGATAAAATATGCAAAATTTTCAAGGAAATATAATTTATTGTTAATTCTGAATCCACATTTGCAAGAGAAGCAGCGCACGGTCACTGTAGCAAGCAATAAACAACTAGAATAATAGAATTGCATCATACCAAGAGCCTAACAAGTACATATTTCTAACTTGGAGAAGATATTAGGACCTGAAAACAAGCTAGGGACTCTTTGATCTGCACTTTTATAAAGGTTTACTCTTTGGTCTGCTAAAATTGGAAATATAGCATTTGTTCCATGAAATATTAATCTTTGCTTTGGCATGTTTTTATCGAAAAGGATATATTTACGTAATATATACATATAGACACACACACAACACACACATACACACAGTTCCTTTCTATGGAGGGGAAAAAAGATGACTTGGTAGTTAGTACCAACTCCAGAAAGAACATTGGAAAGAATTAGTTCATAGACAATTACAAAGCAGATAAAAAAGTAGAATAACAGAATTTGTATTGTAGCAACAATAATGTTTAATATTAAACCAATGAGGAAGATCACCCAGAATGTTTAATAGGAAGACATGGAGCTAATATGTCAAGGCACAACATTAATGTTGCTTCTATTTACCTTTAAAATGATCAAGATTCAAAATTTCATATCAATGATATCTCATTATTTGATTTTTTTTTTTATGGTCCAAAGAAATATTAGGAAGCAATTTCATGTACTTTTGATATCCTCCTTCCTCTGAAAACAAATTTAATGGCAGCTTAGCAGTAGATGCCTCAAGGTCAAGTGCAGAAACTCTATGGCCTTCATTGTCTTCCCTTACTCAAGCAAGCCACAAACAATATAGTTGAGCATAAAAGAATTTGGAGCGCAGTTGTATTTCTCCATCGACAAAAACAATTCATGGTCCTCATCCAACAATCCTACTTCAATAAGACCTTCCAGCATATGTCCCAGCATCTGGCATCATGCCCTCAGCAAATAAAGTATTAACAAGATCCCTGGCTTCATTTATGGTACCAACTCTGATCATTCCATCAGTTAAGATTGTGAGAGTCTTGATGTTGAGTCTGCATTTTTGAAATGTCATGGTTTCCAAAATCCTCATCGCCTCCTCCATACACATGTTTTTACAAAGCTCCCATGAAATGTGACGTATCAGGAGTTATCCCAGCATCAATCATCTCCTTATGCACCCTCTTAGCATCATCAACTCTTCCGGCTTCAAACAAACCATTTAATAAAACACTATAAGTCACGGTTGTGGGCTTCAATCTTTTATCCGACATCTCATTGAAGAGCCTCATGCCAACGTCAACCATCCCATGTTTACAATAGTTGTCAATGAGCATAGTATAAGAAACAACATCAGGCTTATGACCCCCCAAAAGCATGAATTCATAAACTTTCACTAATTTATCCAGCTGACCTATTACACCATATCCATTCATCAATGAAGTATACGTAACAACATCAGGCTTTATACCTCTTTGAATCATGAAGTACGTTAACCAATGAGCTTCTCTTGTCATTCCTTTCTTGCAGAGGGCATCAATCAGTGTATTGAACGTCACGACGTTGAGACTAATTCCTCGATCAGTCATTTTATCAAGCACTTGGATCGCTTCTTTCCATTTCCCTAATTTGCAAAAACCAGAGAGCAAAGAGGTATACGTCACGACATTTGGAGATATCCCCTGTAACACCATCTGATCGATGAGATTCCGAACATCCTCCAATCTCTCAGTTTTGCAAAGGCCATCCAGTAAAGTGCTGTAGGTGACAACACCCGGTTTCAGTCCTTCGTCCTGCATCTGCTTGAAAATATTCATAGCCTCATCCATCTTTTGGTTCTTACAGTATCCGTTAATGAGAGAAGTGTAGCACTGAAGATTGAGCCTCGTACCCTTGCGCTGCATGAAATCGATTAACATAGCCACCTTACTAAAATCTCCCTCCAGAGAGTATCCATGCAATAACGCATTGTAGGTGAACGCATCCGGCTCAATACCGGAGTCAGCCATTTCTTCAAACAGCTCTGAAGCCTTGGCCATATCCCCCTCTTTGCAGAGGGCATCAATGATCGTGCTGTAGGTAATGACATCGGGCTTACAGTCTCCTCCATCTTTTAAACTCGTCATCTCCCGGAGGAACTCGAGAGCCATACCGGAGTTCCCGACACTGCAGAGGCCCTTGACGAGAGTATTGCGAGTGACCAGATTAGGCGTGCAACCCCACTGGGGCATTCTGTCGATCAGCTGGGCTGCTTCACCGACCCTTTTCTCCAAACAGAGGCCCCTAACAAGAGTGCTGAAAATAACTGTGTTGCCGCCCCAGCCGCGCTTGAGCATGGTCCCCAAGACGGAGAAACCGAGATCGACCCGATTCATGCGCGTGCAGCAGTTGATGAGGACGCCGTAGGTGACGTCGGTTGGCGAGATGCCACCGACCCGATTCATGTTGCTGTACAGAGATAATATTGTAGGGTAACGTGATGGATCTTCCATTCGGAGTATTCGAGCGAGTAGTGTAGTGAAGTAGTAGATGGAAGGCTTTGGATTGGCACCAAGCATTTCGTCGAACACATGGAGTGCATCTTCAATATTCATGTTTGGCGACAGGCAGCTCTCTTCGACGAAGCCCTCGATGTTAGTAGAGGTTAAAGAGATTGAAGAGTAAAGAGAGGAGCTTCGGCGGCCGCCGCCATTGATTCTTCCAATGATGCTCAGACTAGAACCGGAGGCAGAGAACTTCTTCATATTATTTATCTGTTTGTTCTTGGTTTGGTTGCCTCGTGTTATTGATTGAAAATAAGAGTTTTAATTCTAAGTACCTCTGTACAAATTTGTTGAGCCACATTGGATCGCATGGGCTGAGATTTGGGCCCAGACGGCCCGGTTGCTGGCTGACTCAGCCAACTAGTTAAAGTCTCTACTGCAAGTAGGTGTACGCTCTCCGCATTCTATTAAAGCATAATTAATGGAACAAACCTCGTAGTGTTATTTGTTTGGATTCGAACCGGTTATAGAATAAAGTAATCTTTTTTATTCAATTTGGAAGGGATTAGTTGTAGGGGAATATATTCTAAATATTGTGTTTAAAATAATGAGAGTTTTAAACTTTAGAATTATAAACAATATTTCTTCGTATATGAATTTCTTCTTCTTCCATATTATTCTTAGTCTTATTGCATTATAATTTTAAATTAATTTGCCTAGATGTGTGTTTCTTTAGTAGACTTATTATTATTTTTTCTGTTTCATTTTCAATTATTTTCAAGTTATGTTTATAAATACTGACTCATATTCATGTGCGTCATTAACTAATAGGGGTATTTACAGATTTGTCCCTTACATCTTTATATATTATGATTTAGTCTCCAAAATCTTTATATTTAGGATTTAGTCCCCTCCTTTAATTTTTTTCATCCAAATAAATGGCAGAATTTAATTTTTACTTTTTAAAAATAATAAAATGACTTAAATATCCCTATAAAGAAAAATGGGAAAGAATAGAGAGATAGAAGAGAAGAAAAAGGGGGAAACCAATGAACCAAATGAAAAAAATGAGAAGAGAGAAGGAAGAGCGAAGGAGAAGAAATGAGGAAGAATAAAGAAAATGAAAAGAGAAGAGGAAGAGATGAAGAGGAAGAGATAAGGAGAAGAGAGGAGGAAAAGGGAAAAAAGAATTAAGGAGGGGTAAAATGGAAAAATCAGGTCAAAAAATAAACTGGACTAACGGAAATTTGGGAAAAGGACTAAATTGTAGTAACTTAGAGGATTTGAGAAGCTAAATCTTAAATATAAAGATTTGGGAGACTAAATTATAATTTATAAACATACAAGGGACAAATTTATAAATATCCCTAACTAATATTGTATCAGATTTGATGTTAACTTCAATTTTCAGATCCGCTTGGTTAAACAATCGAACGACTGTGACATAAATTTTGACAGTATTTTTGCCAAATCAAAATGTGCCGAAAATCTAAGTTCAGTGGACTAAATAGATGAGCCATATAATATAAATTGCATGGGTGTATTTGGAACAAATATTATAAATTTTATTTATTTATTTATTTATAGCTTAGAATAATAATACAGTTTTCGATGTATTTTTTGAGTTTTGTAAACTTGGACCATTAAATATAAATTTTACTATTTTTTGAGCTTGTGGAATACGAACTCAAAAACAAATCACTGACTAATATCCAAATGTAAATTTTAAATTTCGGTTCAGTTTCGATTATTAATTTTAGTTGATTTCAATTTGGTCAAGGATATTTAATTTGGTTTTTAGTTGACAGATAATTTTAGCTGAATTAATCCATGCTCACCCCTAGATTCACAACCAAATCAATAAATTTTTACTGCTACGACAGTAATGAATTCAGAAACTTTGAGATACGACCAATTTTTATTATGACTTGTCTTAAAAGGACAATATATAAATAATGGTGACATCACCGAACCCCTTCATGACCAAGTCCAAGTCAAGCTCGTTTTCGAGTTCAACACTGGCCCATACAACATTATTACTAAACTGGGAAGACAAAGAGCTTGCGCTCTACTTCTCCTTACTTTTTCCTCTCTCTAGAATTATAAATGGAATTGGAATTACAATACTTTTCTTTTATTTATTTATTTTTTTTCTATAAATATAGTTGGAATTTGCAACAATTTCTGAGAATTTATACAGAATGAATAAGAAGATATTGTTTTACTGCTGATAAACTTTAGAATTCAAAATTCTAACTAGAAAATTCTGGAGTCCAACTAAAAGTATAAAGATAAACTTGCTATTAAATATCAAATCTAAAGCCGTATATGTATTTTTAAGGGTTAACTACAGTTAGACCCCTGTAGTATTGGGAATATGTAACTTAACACCCCTAAAGTTAAACTCTTAAAAAAATCTCCTAAATTTAATTATTTTCACTCTTTTTTTTTTTACTAAAATGCACTTTTGTCCCTCAAATTTCTATTCTACCCTCATCTTTCCTTTTAATCATCACACTCTGTCTCCCCTCTCTCCCTCTCCCTCTCTATCCCTCTCTCTAAGTCACACTCTCTCTATCCCTCTCTCTCAGTCAGAGAGGGAGCGTGAGTGACTGAGAGAGAGGGATAGAGAGGGAGAGAGAGAGAGATGAGGAAGTGTGCGTGCTAGTTAAAGGGAGGGAGGGAGATGAGAGAGAGAAGAAGTGTGCGTGCTGGTTAAATGGAGGGATGATAGTAGAATAAGAATTTGAGAGATAAGAGTGCATTTTAATAAAAAAAGAGAGTGAAAATAACTAAGTCCAGTAAGTTTTTTGAGAGTTTCGAAATTCAAGAGTATTAAGTTATACACCTCCAATACTATTAGAGATCTGACTATAATTAATCATATTTTTAATAACAACTTTTGTGAAAATAATATCAACGATCTAAAGAATAAATGGATGCATAAATAAAATGACGGTCCCACCAAAATATGCACAAGAATCAACCCAAATAGTTGGCCCAGTCCGGTCCAATCCAAACCATTAATGATTGTCTTGGACCAGACCCAACCTAACCTAACCTCCACCTCCCATCCGCCGCCCCCACCTCATTCATTCTCGAGAGTTACCAGACGCGCCCCATATGTTCCTCAGTAAACCCCAAAAGTTAGTAGATGCACTCCATATTTTTCTTAGTAAGTTTTTATTTTTCCCCTAATTTTTAGACTCACTGAGAAAAAGGGGGCACATCCAGTAACTCTCTTCATTCTCCCCTCCTCAATCCAAAAGCGAAAGGAGAGAGAATATGTTAGGCAATCAAAGTTGAATTTTTTTAAAACAAAAAATTAATTAAAAAAAAGAAAAAAAAAAAGGAAAGAAAGGACCCACAGGCCTCCTCAGTCCCCGCCCATACTCACTCCCCCTCTGTTGGGGTAATTCTATCCGAGCACACCACTTTGACCAGTGAGCCACAGTTTTCAGACAGAATTAGTTCCCGAATTTTTACACTATTCGAAAATTAGCCGTTTAATTCCCCATGTAGGAGAAAAAACATTGTCGAGAAGGTAATGAGAAATTTCTGGTAGGTGGGCTCATAGATAAAAGTAGTAAAGTGGCGTGCTCAAATAGAGGTTACTCCTCTCTTGTGTTCTGTTCTTCTCTGTTTGTATATTTTTATCACATTATTTTCAATATAAATTATTATTATTATTGTTGATGGTTTTTTAATTGGATTTGAAGACGACTCACATGACTCGATCCTAGTAGTACTCTTCCTGGCTGCTGCTCCCTATTCCCTCCTTTCATTTACCCAAAAATAAAAAAAATAAAAATAAAGAGAGATCAATTCTCAGATTCCTTTCCTCTTTCAGCAACAAGATAAAGTGAATCAAGCAAAAAAACAATCATCTCAGATCAAGAAATCGATCGATCTATCGAAGAGGCTCAGGAGTTGGGATCAGGAGATCGATCGAAGACGAAGAGGAGCTGGTTCGTTAGCGTTGTTGTTTCTTCATCAATCGATCAATATGTGTTCGTTCTATCTCGGTTTAGGGTTGGGCGGTGGTTCGAGGCGGGGGATTCCTGGTGTGTTAGCTGTGGCCATGACGGCCATGGTTTGAGAAGAAAATTAAGGTTGTTTTTTTTTTTTTTTTTTTCTAGATGAAAGCTTTGAGGACTTGCTCTTCTCGATCGGCCAATTCATCTTCTTTTGCTGCCACTATCACTTCTTCGCCGTGTATCCATCTGAGATCGTTTCTCATTGTTGCCTCCTCTCCCATTCCTAACAGGTGAGTCGGTCATCCTCCTCTTTTCCTTCCCACTTAATTCCGTTATCATCTGATGCATTTGTCCATTAAAGATATAAAGATTGATTTCTTCTACTACTACCCAGCTGCGGAGGAGGTAGTATAAGCACTCCATGGTCTTCACGGAGAAGAAGACGCCTCCTGTCTCGCAGGAGATGGAAGAGTCTGTTCTCTGCAGAGGGGAAGCTTCGAGATGGAGGTGTCAAGTTTCTCCGGAAAGCAAGGAATGGAGTAAGAATCTAGGATTTATTGATGCCGGCTAATTAATTTAAGTTTCTTTTCTGGACTCTTTTTTTCTTTTTTTTGTATTTATTGTTCTGTTTGTTGTTTTAGGGGATTGATCCGAACATCAGAGCAGAGGTTTGGCCTTTCCTCCTTGGAGTGTAAGAGTCCTAACATTTTGGATCAGCTTTCTCTTATATGTGTGTTATATGAGATTTTGGATTAGTTCTCTACGTTAGTTATCAAGTTTCTGTCGAGCTTTATTAAATATATGATTGTAGGGAAGGATCCATGAAAATGATCCATTTTGTTATATATGAATTAAGATAATTTGTTGCCTTCAGCTGTACAACATTGTGTTAGAATTGCTTCGCCAAGAAGATGAAGTTAGTAAGTTCTTATGTTGCTAAAAGTGTCGCCTACACACTATAAATGATAGCTATAATCAATCTTAAACCATGAATATTTTCTTATTTTTATACATTAATTCATTAACATTTGGCCGTTTGCATAGCTTCGTCTCTGAGCATAACAAGTGACTGATGTAGCGAGAGTGAAACCTAAATATTTTTATGTTAAAGAAGAAAGTAAACTTTTAGTTTAGGAACATAAATACATAATCATGTCCTGTTGCCCTGATCTATCCAACACCGTGGAATTGTATATAAGCAAGGCGAGAATTACGTTCTTTTGGACATTATAGGGATGAGTGCAGTTATAAAGGTGGACGGAATCACCTCTAGTTTTTTTTTTTTTTTTTGATTAATTTTTTTGTTGCGGTAACTTCTTTTTTTACCATTATGTGCAAGCACAATCTTCAAGTTTGACTCCATTTATCTCTAAGATGATGAACCTTTTAGTTGTCTTGAATGAAGATTGTACTAGGGAATAGATACACCTATATTATAATTCTAATTGTTGTTAGGCCCCATCGTAATTGAAACCACCATTGACATTTAGTTCCAATGGGTAAAAACGACAATGAACATAGATGCTTTTAGTTTCACTGATTTTATTCAGCGTTGAGATATTGCTCCAACTAATTAAGTGGTTGTCAGCTGGGGATTTGACTCGGATCCCTTGGATGGTTTTGCTTTTCCTGTTATATAACCATAACCATATAGACCTAATTATATGTCTTATTTATTGCTTATGTAGTTAAATTTCCCTCTTCCACTACAACTTTACTCAGATGCATATCTAGGATCTTGACAATTTTCCTGGTAGGTTTTCCTCGTCTTAATTTATCACTCGATAGAGTATGCACCATTTGCACCTCTGTACTTGCGTTTCCAACAGTTTTTCATGCTCGTAAGCTTTGGAAAGTAAAGCTTATAGATTTGAAAACAAGAGTCTCAGTCTTTAAAAACCACAACCAGAAAGGATGGGTCAAGGAATTGATGAATACTTCTACCATTTTAGGAAGAACGCCGCCTTGTTCCTACTTTGTTTCTCTTTTCAGAGATATGGCGAGTAATCATTCTTTGATCTACATGGATCTGAAAGGCTTAGGCAAAGTTTTGTACGATAAGGGAACAGATTCCTCGGTTTAAAGGTGAAAGACATTAATTGAAAGATTACACGGTTGACTGCAACACTAAACATATTGCATTATTTGATGTTAATATATACCCTTAGTACATTGAACAACCTTTCCAGCTAATAATGTACCTGTAAATCATGTCTGCGGCATGGGCTGTTAGGGCACATTCATTTATTAGCCTTGTATTATGCATTTTTATTTTGTAGTATAACTTTAATGAGCTTGAATAGTTTTTGTTTAGGCATGATATTTCCTATATAGCAGTCTATGTCAATGAGCTTGAATAGTTTTTGTTTAGGCATGATATTTCCTATATAGCAGTCTATGTCATCATCTCTGAGCTATATTTGTGATATTTTTGTTTTTCTTTCTTTTTTGAGAGATGTTTTTCTTTCTTGTACAGTTATGATCTGAACAGTACAGAGGCCGAAAGGAACACCATCAAAGTACAGAAGAGGTACTTACCTAAGTCATATATTTCATCTAGTTAATCTTACTTTATTGGCTTTGGAGTGCAAATTAATCTTTTTCCAAGTTAAAAGTAGACGTTCAGTTGTGCAGCGTTGCGTGCTCTGTATGGCTGTACAGTAAATTTGGGTGCAAGTTAGTCATCCAGGCCGATCAGAACCCAACTACTGACTAGATCCATGCCTTAAATATTGACCCATCAGTTGTGTAGTGATTCTAGGCTATGAGACCTAAACCTCATTGCTATTGACAAGATAAATTGAACCTTCCTCCATTAAACCCTAAGGGAGCTGTTTGGACCCAAAAATTTGTTTGAAATGGCTGGTCTATGCTATAAAAAGAAATGCGGCTGGTATAGAGCCACCAAGCAGTCGTATCCAGAAGGACTTGAATTTTACCTGAGCCCCATGGGCAGATGAGTCTGTCAGAGATGCAAACCTATCTCTGACTGGTATGCATCAGGCTAAGCCGAATCCCTGAGTAGCCTGGTTCCACCTTGTCTCAGTGACAGTCGGCATAATAGTTTTACTTTTAGCATTTCTTTGATATGTTGGTTTTTTAACACTTATTTAATTATGGTTGAGACATCAAAAGCATTGCTTGTGTTTGTGTATACAGAAAAGAATATGAAAGTCTAAGGAGACGCTGTCGACGAATTCTCAGTCACAACCACAAGGGCATCGAATTGTTGGAACTACATGAATTCAGTAAAGGTGGGAGATGTTGTCTTGATGAGATCCCTGAATCAACTACTTCTGAAGAGTACAGTCCTAGAGCAACAATGTTCACTGGAGGGGCGACCGGCCATTTGGACCAGCCAATATATGATCAAACTCCTGAACCCGAATCTGGGAACCTAGAGGAGGAAGATGATTGGGATGGTGTTGTAGATACATTCTTGGTGGAGACAGAATCGTCTGACTCTGATTCCTCAATTGAAGAAGAATCTGAAAGCACAGCAACATCCTGCATCATTGAAGATGTTCTAGACCAAGATTCCAAGTATGGAAAATTTTCATGTCATAGAAGAGACCCTTCTATCCGAACGACTGAGGACTTCAAAACATGGCAGCGTATCATCCGTTTAGACGCTGTGCGAGCCAATGCTGAGTGGGTCATCTACTCTCCTTCGCAAGCCTTGGTCTCTGAGGAGAAAGCCCAACAATCTGCCGCAGCAGTTGAACTGAAAGATTTCGACCACATGGACCCATGCATGATCTATCACGCCGCCCGGCTGGTTGCAATTCTTGAGGCCTATGCGATCTATGACCCTGAGATCGGCTACTGCCAGGGAATGAGCGATCTCCTTTCTCCCATACTGGCGATAATAGAGGATGACCACGAGGCTTTCTGGTGCTTTGTAGGTTTCATGAGGAAAGCCCGTCACAACTTCAGGCTTGATGAGATGGGCATTCGTAGGCAGCTGAAACTAGTCTCAAAGATTATACAGTCAAAAGATTCACACCTCTACCGCCACCTGGAGAAGCTTCAGGCTGAGGACTGCTCCTTTGTGTATAGAATGGTGTTGGTTTTGTTCAGGCGGGAGCTGAGCTTCGAGCAGACAATGTGCCTTTGGGAGGTTATGTGGGCAGATCAGGCAGCTATCCGCGCAGGGTTGAGGAAGTCAGCAAGGGGGAGGATGAGGGCTCAGGCCCCACCAACTGACGATCTCCTCCTGTATGCAATTGCTGCTTGTGTACTGCAGAAGAGGAAGCTGATCATTGAGAGAAGCTGCAGCATGGATGAGATCATGACGGAGTGCAATAGCATGGCTGGCCACCTAGATGTATGGAGGCTTCTCGACGATGCCCATGATCTGGTTGTCACGCTGCATCACAAGATCGAGTAGGTTGGCCTCTGCGTTCCACTTCTTGTTTAACACAACAATTTCCCCTCCAAGGTTTTTACTTAAAAAGAGAACTTGCTTCCTTCTCCCCATTTGGAGAAAGTTGGAGAAGAAAGATTTTGTTTCCGATTTTATACATAGTAGCAGCCAATGTAACCAAATTATTTCTGTTTCCGATAATTTATTACGGGAGGGCATGTAATTTTCGGCTTAAAATTTGAGGAAAATTATCGGTTTTCTTGTAATACAAATGGAATCCTAGCCATATTGTGTAAGATAAACGTGTGAAGCTGCTCTCGGGAAAAGTGCACAATATCGACACAAGATGACAGAATAAGTACATATTTGTTCAATACAAAGATGAGCTCAAATTTTGTTCTCTTGGTACTGAGATTACTGTGGGTGCACGTGGTTGCCAATGTTCAGATTCAGGAATCTAAACATAGCTTTTCGATATTGCCTGCTCGGTAACTTGATATTCTATTGTTCAATGACATTGAGATGTACAAATATGCAACCAATATGACAATAAGCATGAAAAATAAAATGAATCCTTCAACAAATAAAGAGGTGCTTAAATCAAATCATCAATCTAATACTGTGAGCTGCTTCTAATGTCTTTTCGAGATGCACATCGATATTGATAACTGAAATTTTCCGAGCTTTATATGTACTCAATAAGGAGAAAAGGAAAGAAAGCAACTGCTGATGTCCAAAACAAACCGGTGTCTACCGTTGGGGCGATCTGGCAACCATGCAGAGAAAGGGAGAACTAAACTAGTCAGATTTAGTGTACTTCCTCGTGACAATTGCCAAGCCCAGTACAATGATCGGCACAAGTAGCTGCAGCACTTTGACAAGAAAACCTGGGTTGTTGTTATCGGTAGCTGCTGCCTTTCGAGGAGGCGGGGCAATCACCTGAGTCACCTTGAAAGTCGAGGGATCAATGTCGCCAATGTAGTACTTATCTAACATATTTCTAGCAGTCTGGCTGTGCCCAACATCTTCAAAATCATTCGTAGCATCTTTCCCTGCATAGAAACATCAAAATCTTGAACTTCTTATGGATGCCATCGACATATCTGCTAAAGAAATGTTGATATTACCTGTTGATGATACCATAATATCATCTCCACCAGGATGGTCATCCATAAAAGGGGTGACATTGTACACCTACAAGTAACAGGTATATATCAAGTATATGCACGATAACATATCACAATAAACATGAAAGAAGGTCCATTAGTTGCTAACTGTGCGCACATAAAAGAACAGGTCCTCATTCATATATATATATATCATGATTTATACAAAAACAATAACAAAGTGGCTTGGACACTGACAATGCATCATAACAACTATATCCAGTGATTTCAAAAAATAAACTATAAGCAAAGATGCGTAATTACCTTTTTTATTTAATATAATATCATCGAGATTAAAATTGAAAATCCGCTTCATTATCCTAATATTTAAGTTACACTATATGAATCTATTTTCTCCATTTACTTTTTATTTTCTTGATAAATAGCCATTAATAAATTGCAATTGCAAGATTTTTAAAAATAAAATAAAACATTAAGATCCATAATCTCGAGTTGAAAATATTAATCATTTTTATAATAAATTCAAAAAAGAATAAAGAATTGACCTTTCCGGAGATGATCAGCCAGCAATCGTTCTTCTGATTGTGCTTCGAAACCTCTTCGAATGCAAGTAACTTTGTCTCTGTCGCCATATCTGATCTCCATTTAAAAAATAAAAAAATAAAAAAAATAATATCAAATCTCAGATTCTTATTATAAAAAAAAAAAACAATAAGTACCACAAAAAGATTAAATTTACAGACATAAAGGAAAGAGAATTTACTTGATAGAAAAAAAAAAATAATAACAAAAATAAAAGAAATTAGATCAATGAGCCGAAAAAGGGAAGATGTAGTTTTTATTTCTATTTCTATTTTTATTTTTTGTTTGGGGTTGTTGGCCCTCCGCTGCTCACGGAATTCTATTTGTAGACATATGGATGAGTGCTTCTAAGGCACCCATCAAATTGTCAAGGACACCCAATGCTAAGGGCACTCAAATATACGAAAATTAAAAAGCTAAGTTTTTTCTAGTGGCATCCATTTTATTTCCCTTTACTCCTGTGCACAACAAGCAGCCATGGATTAGCTGCAGAACCCTTGAACCCAGTAAAAGTTGCCAAAGGGGAACACATGGAGAGAGAGAGAGAGAGAGAGAGAGAGAGAGAGAGAGTCAATGTGTTAATTTTTGTTCAGACTGGAATAAAAGACAATAAAGATCAACAAAATATGCATGCATTTTAATTAATAATTAGTGCAATGATATTAGGTGCACGAAGGATATCTAATAGAATATGGGACTGCTTGGACGTTAATACTCTAAGCAGTAAGCATGAGAACTGCTGATTCAATACAAAATATTTGGCATGAATCATCACATAAAGTATCTTTCACTGTGCAATGTATTTTGACATTGTGTATTGGCTATAAGTAGAAGGGAGCGGTCACCATGCAAACAGTATCAACTAGCTAATTGCTTACATGCATTTTTTAGTGGACAGAGATGAGTTCTTGCTGTTCTTGTTGTAGCCATGTTGTGATCTATTTCAGTTTCTTTTTTTAAAATCTTGAAGCTCAGAGTGCAATCCCTGTGTATTTTGCATGCAACACAGTCAGGTAAGTTGTCAAGCATTCAAAGATCCTCGCTTGGCCAAAAATTACGATTACTTTATAGATTCGTCAGAGGCTCAGTCGGTAAAACAATTTATAAGTATATACAACATAGGTTTTATTTTTTCATATTCCAAGTAAAAATGTATAGTGTTTAATACTTTGGCTTTGGTGTATTCTGGAACATGATCTTACTCATAATTTTCACCATTTATGCAGGTTCCGTTGCTTTTGTGGGCTTTTAATTTCTCAAACAAAGCCCTGATGCTTCTGCTGTAATCAACAACAACATGGAGCGTACAACAGCATGGAACATAAGTACTTGAAAGAAAATTTCTTCTTTTTATGCTGAGAGTATGAGAGTTATCCACCTTATTTATTTAAAAACTTTCCGATGGTCAAAATTAAAATTGAGAATTACTTAGGAAAAAAAAAAAATGCTTGGCAGAGTATGAAACCGTAACTTCTCTCTTTTCAAATCATATTTGTAAGACCTTTATCGAAGTTGTTTTCCATATGAACGATCCAAATTGTTAATTCTGGTTTTCATATTTTAAATAAATAGTGTATAAAAATTCATCTGATTTAGACACTTGTTTATCGTCAATAAAAAAGTCTCATTTGTTATACTGTTGAAAATCATTCATTTTGTACCAGTGCAATATACGGTCATAATTTATCAACATGTATGATTTCTTGTAAAAGCATTTTAGAATGTAGAAATCACGATCATCCATATAAATTCTCCATATTGAGTCGGTGTAGCACAATCATAAAAAGTGCGATTAAAAGATTGAGAATATTCCGTGCCTAAGTGATCTCTCATCCACTATTCAATACACGAAAAAGAGATTTAGGATAGATAGACTTGGGTATCGATTCCAAAGTGATCTCTCACGCTCTCTCTTAACGAATCAACCGAAAAATATTATAGAGTTGTTAGCAAATTATCATGCTAAACGAAATTTATTTTAATTTTCAACATCTTATCTCTTTAATAGTTTACACACTATTATTTATAAAACAAAACATACATGCAGCACAGTACAAATAAATCAAAATCTAATAATAAAAATAAAATCCTTAATCAAATTTATTCAAAATAAAAAATAAAAGACATAATCAAGCCCAAATTAAGAGATCTAGGAGTTATTAGCACCCGAGCGTTTAAGAAGCTGCTGTGCTGGGACTTGGGAGGATCCAAACACGGATGGACCAGGCCCACCATCTATCAGTCCCAGCCCAGACAAGAGTCTTTCATCTCTATGACCCATTTCAGGGGATAGAGATGAAAGACACATTTTTCCTAGTGAGCCCACTTTATAACTGTTCTGACTTACAAAAGAAGCCTATAAAGTGGGCTCACTAGAAAAAATGTTGTGCTCCTTTGGAAGGGAACTTCTAAAGGGGCACAACTTTTTTCCTAGTGAGCCCAGTTAATATCTCTAAAAAATAACAAGTTTACCCTCTAAAAAATTTTCTCATTTTGCCCTTCCTCCTTCTCCCTCTCCAGGCCTCCGCTCCCGCTCGCGCTCACGCTCCCGTTCGGGCTTCCCTGTTCGGACTGAGATTCCGAACGGTCCTGGACCGTTCGGACTGACAGTCCGAACAGGACCGTTCGGACTCTCAGTCCGAACAGGGGATTGATCCAATCTGCTATTCCGGACACCTCACCCACTCTATTTATATAATAAACTGATATATCATTAGTTTATCCAAGTCAACGTCACTTTACGGACTTATATTAACAACTAATTATACATTATTACAAGAATATAGTGAAGGAAGCAAAATGATACAATGATACACTGATACACCGACACAATGATTCACTAATACAATGATATATGGATAAACTGATTCATCGATACGCCGATACAATGATACACTACTACACCGATGCACCGATACAATGATACTCATGATCTATAAATGCAATGATACTCCTGATACACCGATACAACGATACAATGATACACTGATACACCGATACAATGATACAACGATACAATAACCGATACAATAATATAGTGAAGATTATAAATAAGGTCCCCTACGTATAAAACAAACAAGATCTCGTATAAATTAAAGAAATAAGATAAAAAACAAACGTAGTGTATATATTCCTCGAACAAAAAGCAAATAATAGGATTCATTACAAACAAAAACCATATATTCTACAAATTCTTCAAAATGTTTGAAAAAAACAATTACACCGGTCACTTGAAATTCCTTACAACATCCATATCAATACACAACTAATATAATATAATCACTGTCTCCTTGTTTGAAAAAAACAACTAATATAATCTAATTGGGTGCATCAGGAAAGCAACGTGCGTCTTGAAACTCTTCAGTTCTGATAAATCAACTGGATCTCGGTAATTTGACTCATGAAGATCATCTTGAGAGCCTCCTGCATCAGTATTCTCTTCTTCTAGTCTTGCACTATCATATCTGATCAAATTCGGAGTTTCTATATTTAATTCAGTATCTACGGCCACTTCGATATCTCTCTCTCGTATTGGGCGTTGGATTTATGGTCGAGATACTGCTTTCTTCCTCCTTAACGAAATAGTTGGTCGAATGAGAGAAAATTCTGCCGGATCCATCTATACAATACAAAGATACTTCTTACAATAATTGATTCGCATAAAAATAGTAAATTTTCTATGTGTAAATAAGTATTAACAAAATATAATTTGCTACAAATATCAGATTTTTTACCTACAAGATAGTGTAATATTAAAATTTAAAGACACTGAAACCATTCTTTGTTACTTAATCAACAATTAGGACAATACTATTAAAATTCTAAATTAATTAATACATTTTAATATTAACATCTTTAATTAGAATAAAACTATATTTTTGCATATTTTACAACTACGATTACAATATTATATTTTCTTCATAATTATAATCTAAATATTATAAATCATAATTAACAAAAAATGTACTCATTTAGAATTTCCTCATTCTAAAATATTATCAGACCAAATAAGAATTCTCAGTTTTCAGAGCAGTCACAGAGCAAATAAGAATAAACTAAATATAACAAAATTAAAATTAAATTAAAAGAGACTTACAGTGAGAAATCTGAGACCAAGGGAGAGGAAATGAGACAGCGATGAGTGGGGGGGTGTGGCAGCGGAGGGGGTTGGGAAGGGCGGCGGCGGGTTGGGAAGGGAGGCGGCGGGGGGGTTGGGAAGGGCGGCCGGGGGGGGGGGGGAGTTGGGAAGGAGAAGAGAGCGGCCGGGGGGATGGTTGGGAAAGAGAAGAGAGGAGAGCAGGGAGAGGGCGGTGGAGATGAAGTGAGGAGAGAGAGTGAGATGAGATATATAGGTGAAGGGTATTTTGAAAATAAATATGTGCTCACTAAGAAATTCTCTCCTTTTCTTAACTTAAACTGGGCTCACTAGGAAATCTGGGCTCACTAGGAAAAATCTTGTGCCCCTTTAGAAGTTCCCCTTTGGAAACTCCCCATTTCAGGGTGGGTTTGAGCAAACGGGTCGGATACGACTCCGATCTATATATAAAATCCAAACCCAAACTTCAATCATACAAATCTCTCTCTCGTCTCACTCTGCATACTTCACTTGCAACTCAACCCAAGCCTCAACACGTAGATCACTAAATTTGCAGCAGCATTTGCTTCTTCTTCTTCTTCTTGTTCTCTCTCTTCTCGTATTATCACTTTCAGTAGATTTAATGCTCGCAATGATAATAGATTTGAAAATGTACAAGCAAACCTTGTGATCAGAGATGCACTCCAACTGTTCGATGAAATGCTGCTGCCATTCCATCTACTTCCTCGCCATTCTTCTCTCTCGGATCCTTCAGATGAGCCATCCATTCGGTTACCCTACAACCCTCATGAACCGGGTCACGATCTCTGCTTGCAACCATGGACCGACTGCTGAAGTGCGCAGTTAAAGAGGTGAGAAATCCAAGCTGCGTGGATACTCTCTGGATGGAAAGTTCAGTGAGGTGGCAAAATTACTTGAGTCCATGACGGCTTAAGGGTCGACTTCTCA